>JAOWCC010001148.1:0-600000 GCA_030867875.1 Actinernus sp. WN-2022 | reverse complement strand
AATAAAGACTAGCTCAGATGAGTGCGAGGTTGTACAAGTAATGAAAGAGGCCATTAGAACAGGAAAATGGGAGAAATGCTCAATGAGTATAAAAGCAGTGAGCGCAGAGCTTAGTGAGTGTGATGGAGTGATTTTGCGAGGGAAACGTATATTTATCCCTCCTAGTTTACAAGATAGAGTTTTGAAGTTAGCACATGAAGGGCATCAAGGCATAGTGAAATGTAAACAGAGGTTGAGGAGTAAAGTCTGGTAGGTAGGCTTAGACAAAAATGTGGAGTCCATGTGCAAATGCTGTGAGTTATGTCAGCTAGTGTCAGGCTATGACCCTCCAGTACCAGTAGTTACAACAGAGATGCCAACAGCCCCTTGGAAATTTTGTAGTATAGATTTATTAGGGCCATTGCCAGACGGTAGGCATGTTGTTGTTGTAATAGATTATTATAGTCGATTTTTCGAAGTAGCATTACTCAGGTCTACTAAGGCGGAGAATGTGATAGATTTTTTAGATGCAGTTTTTGCTAGGTTTGGTTTTCCAGAGGTACTTAGAACAGACAATGGACCGCAGTTCATTTCTAAGGAGTTTCAGTCATTCCTTAGGATGGGGAATGTTAGGTGGTTGTCAACCACACCCCTGTGGCCTATGGCTAATGGACTAGTGGAGAGAACCAACAGGTCAATCTTGAAAGTTCTTAAGATAGCGACATTAGAGAAGAAAGATATCCAGAAAGAGTTCAGGTTGTTTCTACTAGCGTATAGGTCGACTCCCCACACTGGAACAACCTGTTCACCATTTTCTCTTATGTTTGGTAGGGAAATGCGTACAAAGTTGCCCCAATTAGATTTCTTAGCTGATAACTATTCAGAGATAGCTAGAGATAGGGACAGGGAATACAAGTTGAAAGTGAAGGAGTACGCTGACAGGAAAGCTGTTGAGAGCGGAATCCAGGAAGGTGATACGGTAATCATGAAGAATGAGAGGCAGGGTAAGTTAGAACCTAACTTCAAGCCAGAGAAGTACACGGTAGTAGGCATGAGTGGATCAGACATGGTTTGCCAGTCAGATCAGACAGGAGTCACAGTCAGACGTAATCTCCAGTTTGCAAAGAAAATACCTCGGGTGCCCAGTAAGGAAGTAGAGATTTCTGAACCAGAGCTTGAGACAGAGCCAGAACCAGAACCGGTTGTGAACGATGATGTTACCGTGGCAACCGAGACTGCAGCTAGTGGAGTCAGACGAAGTGGAAGAGTGCGGCAGCCACCAGCCAAGTTGGCCGATTACCTTGTTAACCATTGAGTGGCGTTTTGCTGCTGAGTCAACCTTGTTCTGTTGTTTTCATTTAAAAGGGGGAGGGGTGTAGTGTATTAACACTAGTATTGCATAATGACGTAATTCATTGTAATGATTGTATTACCATATAAGGACAGAAGTGAATCCATTAAAAGTTAGTCTATATTCACCAACCGAAGTGAGCAGTTGTGTTATGTTTGGTAAACACTAAAAAAGGGTCTTTAAATACCACACGAAATGGGACAATGTTTCTTTGCAGCTTTGCACTTTAACAGCAAATTTGTTGAACTGATCTTCCACCTCTCTTTGAGTAACAAGTTTTTCTCTAATAGATGGCTTCCGGATATCCTTTTTGGCATGATAGCAACAGACAGCTGATGAAAACGCAAACTACTCGAGCTCCATGTTGTTTCGACTTCGTTCAGCAAAAACAAAACTTTTAGTGTCCAGGTCTCTCTCTTCCAACAGGTGCCTGGTTACTAAGCTACGGACGAACGTGAGCATGTTGTTGGCTTCGTTGACATGTAAAATTCGATCTAAAAGGTGACCTGACTGAAAAGATTCTGGTAAACAAACACTATGGAAAGATAAATCATATATCTAAGTATGTAGACATGAAGTTTGTACTATTTCAGAGCTGAAATTAGAGGTACAACTTTCGAGTTTTCTCCAGTTTGAAAGACCGATGAAAGTTTATTCAAATGCATGTTCGATTGACATTCTTCCAAAAAACTTTTTTTCCCTGAAACAAGCTTCTAAACTTGGGGTGCGGCTTATCCGTGAGTGAATACGGTAAATAAAAGAGCAGATAGATACATGTAGGTGCTTTATTGGGGAAATTGAGAAGTCACTTCTCTACCAAAGCCAAATGCGGAACAAAACCAACCCCAACACAAACATGCTTCATTACAGTGAACTACAAAGAGAAACGGCCAAAATGTTGCCAAAATCGGAAAGGTGGATAGCAATTATTGGAGAACCATCGACGATCTGGAGAAGTACAGCTCTCAGTACGATATCCAAATACTTGGTATAACAGTACTAAAGGAAACTGAATCGGCAAGACAGAATATATTTGTCTTTATCTTTCAAAAAGATGGGAGCTTGGTGATATTGACATGGCTCACAGTGCCAAATAGAGATAGAGAAGAGACTACCAGAGCTTGCCAACTGAAGCCAACTATTTCTAAATTTATTAGAAGATTGGCAAGAGAAGAGATGGCTTATTGTTGAGAGATTACCAACTACATGTATAAGTCTACATGTATGTGTGTTCTTGCCCCTGCCTCGAATAGTACTGTACTTTTAAGCTAATTGTGGGCCAGCAAGTACATGTATTTCTACTGTAATGGTAGGAAATGTTAATAAAAGTTGTTGTCGTAAGTTTATGACTCCAGTTAAACATTAATTTTTATATCTAGAATCACACGAAAATGAAACATTTTAGAATGACAAATTCCACTTAATATGAATATTTAGGGTTTGTTGTTCTACATGTACAAAGTTTGATTTTAGAGTAATCCTCAATAACCCAAAAAAAAATTGGAGTTGTAGATTACAGACCAATCTACCATGTGATACTTACAAATGTCAGTTGTAATTATTTCACCACGTTGGGCAACATGCATTTTTTTAATGGCACCAGATCTCCTTTCATAAATTGTGAAAAAAATCCATCCAAAGCCTGTAACACTCCTGTCAGCCCTAGAAAAACTCAACAGTTTGCCATTTTAGTTGAAGAAACCTTTGGTTTCAGCAAAATAATGGCTAAGAATGGGTCAAAACGTCACTCGCTTGTAAAATAGTGTTGCCATGAAAATATTAGTGTCCAGTCACCACTCCAAACATTGCAGCATTCATGTGCTCGGTGCAATCTGATTGGTTAATGGCAAAAAAGAGGTAACAGAGAAAAAATAATAAACACTTGCAAACCTTACTCTGTCTGCCACTGCATTTCTCTACCACATTTTCCTACACCCACCTCCAATTGCATGCTGGGAGGAAATGACATGACAATTGACAACTCGCAGAAACATGAACCGGCATTAGCTAAATGGACAAAAAATGTTTGCCTGGGCATTATAAGTAATACACTATGCTATTTTTTTAAAGAGGCAAAACAATCCCAAGTTTCTTGCTGAGACTTTCCATGGAGAACCCAAAAAAGAAATGTTAGGGTTATGTAAACTGTCAAGAGACAGTCAGTTCATTGTGGTTCTGACTCACAAACAGTTCAGTGTTTAATTTAGCACTGTGATCTGTTATTTTGTGAAAGTTCTACATGTACATTATGTCGGTGAGTTCACCTCATCATGATCAAAGTCTTGGGGTTCTGTAATTCGTTCAACTATGAGAAGTCGTGGTGGAGGCTCGCGTATGGACATGAGATTTTCAACGTGTGGTTCCTCAAGCTCAAGGGCAAACAGTCTCCCCAGAAGCAATTGGGACATTGTCGATGTCTTCAACGAGTGTGGGAGGTGCTTGATCCTGAAAATTAGAAATCCAGCGGTTTGAACTGACAGTTTGTCTTGTAATAGAAATGTTTTCACTATGCAACTTTTCAACGACATCTTTAACTTCAAGTGCAGAATTTCCAAAGGAAATAATTTGCAGCTTAATGTATTCTGATGTTCAAGTCATCTTTGATAAGTTTCAAGATTGAAAATTAGTCAAGTGTGGCAGCCTTAGTCACCTCAAGAAAGTGTAATAGACTGATTACAATGTATAAGATCCTAAATGGTCATATTGCCATCGACGCTAAAGAATATATCTTTTTCACAAACTTTGACCAGACGTAAACACAACTTTAAATTGAATGTCTTCTCGCCATCTGTAAACTGTTTCAAGTATTCTTTTTCCCCACGTACCGTTCCTGAATGGAATGACTTGCCTAGCCACACAACTGAAGCCGATACAGTTAACAGTTTTCGAACCTTAGTTAACATTGCTATGTAAACATGATCGCTACCCTAAATTCCCATTTAATTTAATTATTTATTATTAATTAATTGTTTATATCTTATTATTTATTATTATCTATTATTATTTTCGCTATGTATAATCTTGGTGTAAAGCAACTCAGCATAACCAAAAACAGAAACAGAAAGCCTAACCTCAATATACATCAGCAGTGAGACAAATGTATATTTGTAAATTTGATGCAGCTACATGTACATGTATTGTAGAGTTATTTTAGTTGATGAGGCTAAGTTTTAATGTAGGTGCTTGCCGGTGTTTTTGTTTTCATCGGTGATCATACATTGTAAATGTGTTTATATTGGGCATTCGTAATCAGCGCTTTGCACATTCCCTAAGGACCTCCCCTTGGAATATACATGTATAAGCATGTAATCACATAACTGGTATGTCTCTCTCCTATACACAGTGTCTGTTATGTAGAATATACAATATAAACATTATTTTTCTGTGCGAAGGAATGCAGTGATAGAGCACAGAAGCAACCTTTTGTTATGTTTTTCCTCCCGCCCCTCAGAACAGGTTTTTTTTATTTTATTTTAACTCAATCGTCAGGCACATTACATTATTGTTTCTATAATGTTTGAATCATTAACCGATTTAAGTTTAGAACAATTACCAAGTTTAAAGCTATTCCAGGCAGGGGAGGATGTCCAAACCTGGTAATCCATTTTATTTAATTGTAAAGTGACCTGGGATTAAAATAACCATAGAAATACCAAATATGTTGCTTATTGCACTGGATCACAGGCAAATTTGTCATCAAACTGCCTCCCGGTTAGCTCAGTGGTTGAGCTCCAGTCTGTTGAGTGGGAGGTCGCAGGTTCAGACCCTGGCCAGACCAACACTCAGGGTCTCAAAATAATTGAGTAGAAGGTGCTGCCTTTGTGAAACAACTGCAAATGGTTAGACCTTCACGTCTTCTCGGATAAGGACGTCAAATCGTAGGTCTCCCGTCGGCCTCAAGTTTATCAGTCTCACCAGACTGTCACGAATTACCAACGTTAAATAAAGTTGCTTTACCTTACTTTTTTTACTGTTTTTACAGGCTGTGGTCATCAAAAGGTTTAAGCCAGCCCCGCCCGTTTCCACCGTATCAAACCATGTAGAAGAGGTTGTATCTGAGAAACTACCCGAGCCAGCCCCCCCGGTTTCTGTTGTATCAAAACATGTGGAAGAGGATATAACTGAGATGCCACCTGAGACAGCCTCACCTGTTACTGCCGTACTGAAGGATGTAACCGAGACAGCACCGCTGGTTTCTGCCTTGCCGGACCATGTAGAAGACGATGGATTTGGGTCAGAGTATGACTACCCCAGTTTCGAAGATTTGAGCCTGCCAGAAATCCTGCTAGACTTGGAGAATAAATCCACAGAAGAGCTAAAGAACCTTTTGTTAGAAGTAAGAGAGCACCAAAGTGTAATGTTAAGAAAACAAAGGAGGCCTTTGGAGCAGAATGACAAAATTTTACGTATTTTTAGGAGTTTTGTAAATTTAGTGCCATCAGTGATGCCATTTACAACTGTCACACCACTTAGAACTGCTATGCCATCAGTCACACCGCTTGCTGCTCCATCAGTTATGCCGCTTAGAACTGCCACGCCATCCATTACGGTGCTCAGAACTGCCACGCCAGAGTGACAGAATTTACCACTGCCACCAATAACTGCGAATTGCCTTATGCCCAGTAAACTTTATAAACTTAAACTTCAGTCTACCTCAATGATTTTTTTTCCGTTAATTGCTTAAGAGAAGTATTCTCAGGTGCGGAGTTATATGGAAGGAATGTCACAGGAGTAAGAAATAAACAACCTGTTGATCCCACAAGGATGACAATGATTCAAAGGTATGTGTTTAAGATGTACATGTACCCAACAGCTCCCGTGGATCAGTCAACAGCATGGATTCATTGTAGAAAAGCAATAGATGAGTACATTCAAAGACCGGTAAAACACATCCTTCGAATGGTTTAGTTATAATTTCTGACCAAACATTATTGTTTAGCAAAACTACAGGTATAACTTTTTAAAAAAAGGCCAAATTTTTTTTTCAAAATTTTGATCATTCTAATGAAATGATGTGGTTGATGGTTTGATAATAATTCATTCATTCTAAAACTTGCTGAAACTTACAATGTATATAACAAGAGGCTGGGTACAGCCTTAACTCGGGCTGTATACATGTACATGTACACATAATCGTCACCATTTTTGTTTTCTACATTCTTACAGTAAATCTTAAAAGTAGTGAGTAAAACTTTAAATATTATCACTACTGTTCTTTCCACAGTCATGTTAATTGTATTTGTGGTCAATTCGTGGTCAATTTGTGTGCCTCTGTGTAACTTTATCTGCTGTGTTCATAACTGAGATGCATGTTGGTTATCTCTAATTAAAAGCTTTACTTTCATTCACAAAACTTCAGTCTGCTCACTATTATACAATGTACAGTCCCTGTCAAAAGTTTTTCAACCGTATACGGTACCGTATGTGCTTCGGTAAAACGAAGATTCGGTAACCACATGTGGTAGATTTCGTTCGGTAAACTCCATTCGTTTTAAGACCGAATTCGTTTTACTGAAAGTGGTAGAGTCACCGATTTCGTTTTACTGAAAGTGGTTCGGTCACCGATTGTGTTTTAACGAAAGTGGTTCGGTCACCGATTGTGTTTTAGCGAAAGTGGTTCGGTCACCGATTGTGTTTTAGCGAAAGTGGTTCGGTCACCGATTGTGTTTTAACGAAAGTGGTTCAGTCACCGATTTCGTTTTACCGAAAGTGGTTCAGTCACCGATTTCGCTTCACCAAACATTGCAGGTCAAGACAGTCTACAAGTTGTTACTTGTACATGTAGTTCACTGCTTGCGACTAAAGTGATTTTTACAACGTTAAAACTGAAAATGCTGAAGTTTAGATTTCAAAAATGATATCTCGTTTTGTCTTCTTTGAAACGATATATCAAATTGTCGGCGAAGCGTCAGGTCGGTGTCCTGGTGCGATCATCGAAAAACTTATTTGTTTTGATCGTGATTTGTACCGAGAAAGCCGCGAAGTGGCTAAGAGCATTTCTCTCCTTCCTATTTCTTCTGATAACCTCACTGATAAACTGTACTGAAAAAAAATGAACTGCTGTGAATATATAACCTTAAACTTATGCCACAAACTAACAACCGCCGTTCGTTCATAATCTAGCGGCAAACTTTTAAAGCGGGCCCCGCCAGTAAGCAATAATCAACAAACGAACTTTAGCTTCCGTAGCTTAACATTTACGAGAGATTCCTGCGTTGTTCAAGGTTCCGACCAAAAGCATTGCAAATGTTTGCGGACATGTTTTCGAAATTAAAATATCAAGATTGTGCAATTGCAATCAGTCACGCGTGAACCTGTCAGTCTGAGTTTTGACAGGTCCTATGTTTGATCGATCGAGGACCTGAGACTTGTTTGTTTCACATCTGACATCAGACCAATCGCTGCAGTCCGGTCTCACAGCAATTATAAACCGCAATGCCAATCACAAATTGACGAAGTAAAAGAGCTGAAATTGAAACTCCAGAAGATTCGGTGCGATCTCACGGCAAAATAACCAATAACGAATTAAAATATCCAAAATGTATTCACCTGGGTGGTTTTATTTGACAGAATGGATTCAAACCAGTTTTCGCATTAGGTGAAAACTGTTCAGACCGTAAATAAAATACAAAACTTTGAAAGCATTTGATTCAGTAGGAAGATATCAAGATATTTTTTGGTGTGATCTCAAAGTAAAACAAACACTGCTGTCAGAGCTCATTGATTATTCAAAAATGTCACACTTCTGTTCGAGCAATTTGAGCAAAATGACGGATCCCACGTTAAATAAAAAGAATTCCAGAATATCCAATTTGGTAGACGTTTATCACTTGCCAGTATTAAAAGTTGAGAAACTTTCCCGCATTATTTAACTCTGCATTCTGCAATAAGATCACATGTTCCGCGAAGTTCGCGACATTCTTGTTGTGTCAAAAACCAGACAATTAGTTTCCACGGCTGAAAGCACATGTAAGCACCGAAAAGCTCTTGAATCTGTTGAATTGAAAACATACAGCGTACGCAACGACTTTTAAAGAATCGTGAAGGGATTGAGGGATAGATTAAAGTATGAAAGTACAGAAGTCTGTAAAGTTTATCAGATGAATAAAAATGCCGAACTTTGCTACAACTAAACTAGAATTGATCACGTACGTAGCGCCATATTTACATAACATGATGACTATCCGAATTCATTTTACCGAAGGTGGTCGAATCACCGAATTCGTTTTACTGAAGGTGGTAGAGTCACCGAATTCGTTTTACTGAAGGTGGTAGAGTCACCGATTGTGTTTTAACGAAAGTGGTTCGGTCACCGATTGTGTTTTAGCGAAAGTGGTTCGGTCACCGATTGTGTTTTAACGAAAGTGGTTCAGTTACCGATTTCGCTTCGCCACATTTCGCCACATTCATTTTACCGAAAGTGGTAAACACATGTGGCACATGTGCCACATGCTACCACATGTGGTTCGTACGGTGTGAAAAACTTTTGACAGGGACTGTATTACAGAGCCATAAAGGGAACTGTTCGAAGCCTTTCTCGAACCAAAACGGTGCTTGTGAGAGGATTCTCGTTTAACAGCTCTAACAAAAGTTAAGCATGAGCCAATAATCTCGTCACTCATGGTCTAGCGGTTACTGTTTGGGTAGGATTGTGTCAGTCGTTCTATAAATCTTAGCTTCCTGGGTTTCGATTCCTACTTTGAGCGCAGTGAATTCTATTTTTCAAGTAGAGGCTCCCCAATTCCTTATAAGTGCCACTTCGCATGCGCATCCCAAATTATTCATAGTTAACAAAGGGAGTTTTGTGATGCAGTCTTTGAGGTTGTTACACCGAGGTAAAGCCCCTATTTTACAGCTCTCTACTTACAACATCTAGGCACCTGACAAAGGCTAGTTTGGCTAGCGGAAATATAGTACGTTTAACACTATACACATTGTTTCAGCTTTGCTATAGTCCTCTGACAGGATAGAGTAAAAACTCTATCCGCAGTCTGTGGCTTCCGGTTGACCTTTTCGAAATTACATGTATGCAGAGCCAGGGTGGCGCGGTGTTCAAGTATACCTCGACTTGGAAAATAAAAATAATAATAAACATTTGCGATTTAAGACTTGGGCCTGCCCACAGGCAGCCTGAGTAATTAAATGTATTGGTTGAATAAAATTATATTGGTAGCATGAAGTGACTCGGTGTAAAATGTTTGCTGAGCAGAGGCCGATCAGAACTACCGCTGATACATGTAGCACAATTGAATGCTAACACAGCATTTATTTTCATGTCACACTTCAAGCCTCAAGAAAACAAAAACATTGTTGCTGTGACATACTAATTGCTTAATTAACCTTTTGACTACCGACTGTTTGATTGACATAATGGCTCATTTTCAACTTTTATGTGCACCAACCATGCCCAGACGCGAATGAATACCTAATAAACTTTTGCCATCCATCGCATTAGCGTTTGCTGTAGAATAAACAGACAAGACGCAGGCTTGAAGTGTGAAACGAAAATTAACTATTGCCGGTGGTATTATCGTTTGCCATAGAATAAACAGACAAAGACGCTGCATGACTTGAAAGTGTGAAATGAAAATAAACTTTTGCTGGCAGTATTAGTGACAGTTTGCTATGAAATAAACAGACAAGACGCTGGCTTAAAGTGTGAAACGAAAATAAACTGCTAAATCTTGAAAAGTTTCAGTGCTTGAAGCACTAGTCGTGTTAAGTTTCATCACACAGTGGGCCACGTTGTAATAAATAAACAATTCAACAGTGTTTGTTGAAGTGTGCCAAATGAAAATAGACTCTAGCGGACTGCTAAATCTTGAAAAGTTCAGTGCATGAAGCGCCGCTTGTCGTGTTAAAGTTTCATCACACGGGGCCATGTTGTAATAAAATCAATAAACAGACAGTGTTTATTTGAATAAAGATCATGCAGTTAAATGAAAGTAAACCAGCTATGAGTATTATCAGACTCACAGCTCAGTCTTGAAAAGTTTCAGTACATGAAGCGTTTATCCTGTTGAAGCAGTTTCAACACACAAACGAACATCATGGAAACTTGAATTTGAACAATAAACTGCATAACAAAGTAAAACTACATGCATGTGCATGTAATACACTCGTGTAGTACACACATGCAGTTACACTCAAATGAGTGTAGTACACGCATGTACTACAAGCGGAAAACGCACATGTACAAATGTAGATGTTAACATACATGTACATGTACTTCTGGGCGGTACTGTACCATAGCCATCACCAAATAGTTATTTTATTTTCTGTCAAAGTAACAAAAACTTGCACGTAGTGATCGCTGCTTCCCTCGGAGGTGAATATGAAATCTTATTATATGGCAAGCCACTCTCGATGTCAAATCAAGTGTTTTGATTGGCTGGTGCTCGGTCGGGATTTTTCCGTACGGACCGTAACCATGATAACGGTCACAATTCGCATAGTTTGGTCTACGCTCAGGAAATCAAAACTAAAATAGAGGTAAAATAAAGATAACTAGGCTGTATGCACTTAGTAAAGCAGTTTAAGAGCACAAACATCGTAATAATTAATAAAGAGAGAAAGTCAGTCCATCAAAAATGTGACCTGTAAATATAATTACAAAGCTTACCTCCCAAACGAACTTGACCATTTGTTGTCAAAAATATATCATCTATGTACGCAAAGTCAACCAGAAAAGGACAGGAAAGAACTAGTTAAAATACAATTCCATCCAAAGGTCTATGCTACAGAGACAACATAGATGTCCCGGCTTTCAGGTTCTACAAAGTTTCAGAAGTCACCGTCTAGCAGAGTTCAATATACGGAAGAACCATTTTCCCTAGCCGTCAACTGCAAGCGAGTTCCAAACAGCGACATCACATGAAGTCTCCACTCGGTAGAAACGAAATTAGAACATGGGCTTAGTAATGTAGCTGGTGATGCAGGAATGAAACACCACAGCAGCAAAATAACTGAACAATCCGACTTAATAAAAATAAACCTGCTAACGCTGATCCTGACAGGTTCGTGTCTCTGTTGAGTGTTCACACGAGAATCGAGCGAAAGCCTCGATCCGTGCAGTCCTGCAGTGAAAGTTGTAAAACTACAAGACTGCCAGCAACTATCACCAGAGCCACAAGTCATAATCCATATATTCAACAAGCAACAAGTCTATTCCTCTGCAGCCGGCTTTCTTTCTACAATTATCTGTTTTTAAGAAATTTGTCTCGAATGTCAGTCAGCAGTTTACAAATTACAATCCCTCACTATAAACCAGTGAAGTTCTGATTCCACAGACCACAGCCAACCAATTTTGCCGATCACTGAGGAGCAAATATCAGGGATTGTCAGTTCCAGATTTGCCATGTCCCAGTCAAAGTTGCCCAGCATACAAACAAACATCATAGCACTGTATCCGACGAAGATCTTGATTTCTTTCCGCCGACCACATGGCACTTGAGCGAAAGGTTTGTTTTTCGAGTTGATTTAGTGGAAAATATCTTCTTTTCTGATCGCTTTTTCTACGAATTCCACCTTTCATGCACTTTCGATTAGCAAAGTTTTCTAATTCTGAATTGATTCTGACATTGTATTTCCATTCATCTTTTGTATTGATTTACGAAGAGCTGTCAAATAGATCCCGGGATAAGTTTTGAACGGCTTCCACTACTTTGGTATGTAAATTTATGCAAATTATGAATCTCATGTTGTGCTTAGTGACTTGCGTGACTCGTACACCGGCCAGTATTTTTTCCTTCTTTGTTTATCACAAGTGCCATATAATAAACTACTTATTAACCTCGCCCACTCTGTCCTTACAGGAAAATATCAAACCTCAGTCTTTTATGTACGGACCTCGCTATCGCTCGGTCCATACTGTCAAGGCCTCGGTCTGATATTTTCCCGTAAAGACCGCGCTCTCGGTTAATAAGAAGTTAATATTCACTGTTTGAGTAGCCAATCAGAGCGCGCGAAAAGTGATATTCACTGGTGTGGTATATACTAATAATAAATATTGAAGTTATTTTTCATTTATTTGTACCTATCATTATTGCACTCACCTACACTAGCACTGTTCTAGTATTAGTTTATAGAAGTCCTTCAAGCCGTTTCTAAGACCTTCTCGCTCGCCTGAAACTGAAAGCATCTCATCTTTCACTCAGAGCTCCAATAAATCTGTGGGAGTCAAACAGCAGGGGGTAAAGGGTGTTACTAAAATGAGTAATGCAGTAACGAGAAAAAATAAAGTGGTTAAAATTAAATGCAGTAACAGATATCCTGAATAAAACTTACACTAACCATTACCAAAACAAGGTACATGAACATGTAGGGTTCGCAGGTACATGTAAATAAGAAATGAAACATAGGGCCCCTGAGGGCAACTCGTGGAAGGTCAGTGAGCTATTTTGGCATATACCAAAAATCATGTGACCAATGACATCATCACTATGTCATCACCACTAAGTGATTTGTGGGGACCCAATACCATGCCTGTCAAAGTTTGAACTGTCTGGCATTAGAAATGAGGACGAAATGGGCATGTACATGTACTTAATATCATGTGACTGATGATGTGATTATTACGTCATCAATACTAGGTGATTGATAGGGAACCACTGCCATGTCTGTCCAGGTTTGAGCCGGCTGGCATTAGAAATGGGGGAGATATGGGCATGTGACCAATGACGTCATTGCTACAAAGTGATTTGTGGGAACCCAATACCATGCCTGTTCAACTTTGAACTGTCTGGAATTAGAAATGAGGGAGATATGGGCATGTACTTAAATTCATGTGACGATGATGTCATTGTTGTATCATCACCACAAAGTGATTGATAGGGACCCACTACTACCGGTATGTCTGTCCAGGTTTGAGCCAGTTGGCATTAGAAATGAGGGAGATATGGGCATGTACTTAAAATCATGTGACCAATGACAGCATCATTACGTCGTCACCACTAAGTGATATATGTATGTGGACCCAATACCATGCCTGTCCAAGTTTGAACTGTCTGGCATTAGAAATGAGGGAGATATGGGCATGTACTTAAAATTATGTGACCGATGACGTCATCGTTATGTCATCACCACTAAGTGATTGATAGGGACCCACTACCATGTCTGTCCAGGTTTGAAGTATCTGGCATTAGAGAAGGGCACCGTCAATACATTTTCTCCAGCATGACCAAATTTTGACGCGTACCATAAAACTCTGTAAATATACATTATCTTCGGAAAATCGAACACTATTTGGACTATTCAGACAGCCAACGGGGAATCCCCGATGTACACAGAAAAAAACGAAGTACACACCATAAAACGATTAATAAATTAGCTTGGAGCACTAACCCCAATAACTCTTGCATGTTCTGCGCTTGCGCACATCCACAAGTTAAAAATGGGGTTTTAAGCAATCATCAAGCGTCTAGGATGCAATATTTTTCATTTTGGACAAATATTTTGAAAATAATTTGTTTGTGGTTAGAAACTGTTTTACTTCCATAACTTTATTGTCAATGAAAGTATTTTGCTGACTCAAGTCGGAGTCAAGACTACAAGAGTGCTGGAGTATCAGGACTCTTCTTTTATCAGTTTACAGATATCATTTCACTCTTCATATAAGTTTTCTTCTAAACATAAAGTGAGAGGTGAAATCCTATTCTCTGGCTTTCTTTTAGTTTGGTTCTCACACTATAAAACTCAGTTGGGTTCACAGTTTCCCGCTTCTACTCGTGCAGTGCATCTGAGCGATATTTTCGAAGTCTGACTTTGTTAGTGGTGCACATGACAAGTGACCGAGAGGGACAGAAAAGCTATATTATCCCAAAAATGTGGCTGTAACTCTAATGCAAGTCTCTGTGACACAGTTGGTAAAGCTCGGTCTTCCAAGCCATTCTTCCAAACATTGTGTTGCAGGTTCGAGTCCCACTACTGGTGAGCGAAAAAGTGAAACAAAAGCAAGTAGTAATGATGTGTAATATTAATGAGTTAATTTCATGCTGGGGGCTGGGGAAGAGAAAAAGGAGGGGGAATGAGTACCGTGGAGAGGGAGGGGAGAGTGGTCAAAAATATTGTGGAGGTGAGGGGTGGGTGGAATTTTATTTTATTTTTAATGTTCCCCCCATAATAAACTGAATCTTAAAAAAAATCCCTTTTTAGAATCTTGATAATTGCCCCAGTTCAAACGTATCTGCCCCAGTTCAAAACAAATTGAACCAGTGTTCAGAATTGCCCCACAACATACATGTACATGTACATGTGTATACATGTATGAAGACTGCAACGCTGATTCAACGGCTGTACAATGTTATTTATTGTACCCTATATTTTGGTTTGGCAGAACGAACCTTCTTCAGGGGTTACATGAGGTACAATAAAGAACATTGTACAGCCTTCCCATCAGCCTTGCAGTCTTCATACATGATTGTGGTTGCCCCTGGGACAACCAGACACAAACATTAATTTTGAACCCTGTTTTGAGCAGTTTCAACATTTTAGAAAATGCATTTGCCTCTTCTGACTGTGTGCGTTGTATTGTGTGGAAGGAACACTCATCTACAAATGTAGGTCCTCCTGAATTTTGAGACAAAAATGAAAGGAACAAGCCTACCTAGACTTGAGACTTTTTTAGAGTGCCCCAATCTCCAACCCCCCACCCCACGCATCCCTAGGGAGTAATTAGGAGGTGGAGCTGTCAAAAAAATTATCCTTTTGCCAGCACGGTCAGTACAAAACTTACAAGAGTCAACAGTCCCTACTTACAGACCCAGCCAACTACATGTACCATGTCTAGCCATCATTAGCCATCCAGGAAACAACTTTAGAATAGCCAGCCACTAAAATTTGGGAGTCGTAGCTACTGGCTACATACATACAATTGTACAGTGTAGAGATGGCTACATGACTACAGTGTATGTGGCTGAGTACTTCGCTATGTGGCTATGTGCTTGACTACATGTCAACACAGAAATATAATGCTTCTTAAATATTTCTGTGAATCAATCCAAACCCTTACCCTACATTAAAAAAAACCCTAACCATCAACAACAGGTGCTCACTAATTTAGGGTTCTTTAGGACTTAATCACTAAACAGCACAGAAATATAGTACTTCTTAACCGTGTTCCTGTGAACGGATCCCTCGTCAGGTAGGCACAGTGACTAAGTTATTATAAATTGAATCAGTTTGATTTTGTACATGATCAATGCATCATACAGCATGGTTCTTGCTAGCAATAACTTTGAAAGATATCTGAAGTGACTCATTTCTAAATATTGAATAAATTCTGATTTTAAAATACCTGACTGTTATTTCCAACCACAAATGCTGTGATGTAGCCAACGAACAGAAAAGTCGCCTTCGGAATTCGTTGATGCGCTGCGTTCTTTACGAATTCCCTAACAGCAGGACAAAATAACTTTGAATATTGAAAGGCATGGACGAATGAGTCTTTGATGCAACTACATCCATGTACTCTTGTGTTATCTTCCAAGCCTTTGAAGTTTAGAGGATGACATTTTTAAAGGCGCTGCACAAATGATAAAGACTCACATGGCAGAGAACCTTGCTGTAAATAATAATCTAAACCGCTTGTGTACCTTAGTAGACCATTGTGTAATTTGGCCATACTCACACTTGGATTGAGCGAGGAACTTGTGTGAGGCTAGTAGCTAGTAGCTACAACTCCAAACTTTTAGTGGCCGGGTATTCTAAAGTTCTACCCCATCCAGAACAATGTTTAGCCATTCTAAAATATGAGGAATAGAAGCCTGGCATTTCCAATCGATGAAGTCGATTATCGGAAATGCAATTGATAAATCAAATACCAATACCAATCGATAAAATTAGCTAATTGATATCGATTGGTATTGGACAATTGATGACCAATCGATAGTCACAAAAAAAATGTTCATTGATTGATATTGATTGGCAATCAAGGTATACGGTTACGTAACATTGACAAGACACTGACAGTTGATCGCTTGTTCCATTCCTATCACAGAAAGCGTGCCACGTTTAGAATCGGGTTTAGAATTATGTCAGAGCAGGAAAACAAAGTTCTCATAAAATAAGAAGATAGCCTAATAAGCTATATTGTGATAATCAATGGCAATCGATAACGTCACGAATTTTTGCTTCATCGATTGGTCATCGATTATCAATATCAATCGATTAATTAATATCGATTAATAATAAGATTTTAATCGATCATCGACTTCATCGATTATCGACTTCATCGATTCAGGTAACGCCGGGTAGAAGGGACTTCGTAGCCGTCTAATGAGTGGACTTTAGATTATAGGCTATACTTTAGATCAGTTGTTTTCAACTGAATACTTAAAACATTCATGGACATTCTTGGCCTCTTTTTCAATGCAGCAGTTCGCACTACACGAGCAAAAGAACAATCTGGAAATTCTGAGAACGAGTGAAGTCAAGTTTACAACACATTCTTTTTAGCACAGCACAGCCACAACACGTACATATGTTCTTATCCGAACTGTGTCTCCCTAAATCTGTTCTCATTCGTGTACACGCAGAATTATTAAAGAAAGAAGATATTTTATATGTTTGTATATACATTTGTGACACTGTCAGTGTCAGAGATAAACGCGGGATAATTGTTGCAGCAAACACGCGGATTAAAACCGGCCAATTTTGGTTCGAAAGCGTAACTAACATTCCCAAAACACGTAAAATACATGAAAATACATGAAAATGCATAGTAGGTTACCTGCGAGTACCTTTAAGCTGTGTTTAGGAGGTCAGAAGAGGCGAAAAGGAAGTGCATTTCAAGAGAACATTCAAACAACTTGGCTTGTTCGCTCGACTGTGATCATGTAACATGCGACTGAATACCCTCATACACAGGGCCACGCGGTTAACCGGAAGTGGAAGCGATTAATGGCCCCCAACTATATCTTATGGTTTTTTTAATTTACTTCGGCCATAATAAAAGAATAGAATAAAGTAAAATATTCAACAAACAAAACATAGAGACCAGGAGAACCAACACAGCGTTAGCCAATTACGTTGGTTTCCTATGAAAAACAAAATTACAATAAATGTCCTAATTACAATACTTAATTCAACCTAAAAGCAGCATTTAAAGAGGTGCGATTAACTGTCTTTGCTTGGTCACATTTCAGACATACAGACTTCGATCCAAGACCTAGGCTTCTCATAGCCTGCTAGTGGCTCTTATGGCCTTTTATGGGTGTTTTTTGCTAATTTGTTTTGGGATTGGGCTACCTGTGGCGCGCGTTTAAAATGGGGCGAGGAGACCGCGCACCACAGGTAGCCCAATCGAAAACAAATTAGCAAAACAAAAAAATAAGAGCCCACAAACCGCTTGCAGGCTAGGTTCTCGATGTCAAATACAGAAGTGTCAAATACAGAAGTGATGGCAGACACGTAATATTTAAATAGTAATGATCTAAACTTCGGTAAAGAGATACCTGATTTACGCATTTCGTGTGGAAGTGTATTCCAAGTTCGGGAAGCTCTTATAAAACAAGAGGCTGGGTGCAGCCTTAACTCGGGCTGTATACACATCTGTTTTTGAAATTTTGTTGATACATTCTTTACATTCCAGACATTCCATTCTAGGTTGTGGTCACTAGGGAGGGGTAGTATATGTAATTTAATATTTTTGTTTTTCTCGTATGTAAATTAAAGAAGTTGATTTAACTGTAAACACTACTTATTCATGTAACACACATTTACAATTTAGTCTGCTATTCTGTTACTCTCCCGGCCTGTGCAAGCGATGAAAATCGATCATCGGAAATCCAATCGATCAATCGATGACAATTGATAAAGGCCACAAAATACTAATAGATGATTGTCTCAATGTTTATATTTATCCCATATTATAAGTTGTATCCTGTCTATCCTGTAATGGAGCTATCACTATATTTCACTACTGTTCTTTCTACAGTCTACCCTGCGGCTCTTTATCGCAGCTCGCTAATCTCCGCCTCGCAGCTCTTTCTCCACGGCTGATCTCTCTAGAAAAGCTCTGGAACCAGGGTATCTACAGTCATGTTAATTGTATTCGTGGACAATTCGGGTGCCTCTGGGTAACTTTATCTGCTGTTCTTGCTATACATGATGAGTCCATTACGAAATTAGTTGCAAGATATTGTTATGATATATTATCTGTACATGATCATTGTAATACCTCTTAATAATTCCTAGTCTTATACTACTATTATTATATTATTGTATTCTATCAGTTCTAGTATAAGTCCATATTGGTATTTGTTGGATTAAAGATTATTAACTGAAATGCCTGATGGTTATCTCTAATTAAAAGCTTTACCCTCATTCCCAAAACTTCAGTCTGCTCATTATACTACCGTACTATAAAGGAACTGTTGGAAGCTTTTCTCGAACCAAAACCTCGCCCGTGAGAGGATTCTTGTTTAACAACTCTAACGAAAGTACCAATAATCTAGTGGCTGATAGGGAATTGTACTGTCAGCGAAGCCCTCCGTACGATTAAAGTAAAAATCTTGAATTAAATATATCCGCAGTCTGTGGCTTCCGGTTGACATGACATTATGCCGCGCCAGACGGCTCCGTGTTCAAGTATGTACACTTGAACAGTGTGAGCTGATTGGTTAACGGGACCGGAAGTAGACAATTTTCCTGCATTAAACAAAAAAAACACGGCCTGTAGATTTAGACTCGGGCAGCCCGAGTAATAACTATTTTGGTGACATAGGGTAGTTATCCATCGAACGTAGAGATGCTTAAATTCACCCTGTTTACAAGCTTTGCCTTATACAAGAAGATGAGGTTAAGATATTCGAGATAGACAGAACGTTTATTATAATTACCTTACTTACAGTCCGGGGGGGGGGGGGTACTCCTATTTGTGACGTATTATGTATGTACTGCGGGGGTGGGTCAGGGTTTTGAGCTCAGGTTGGGCAGGTAGCGTCAGGGTTTTGACCTGATTTGGGCAGATCAGGGTCAGGATTTGAGTTTAATGTGGGTGCAGTCAGGGTCGGGGTTCAGTATTTTTTAGGCATCAGGGTTTTTTCCAAAAAAAAGGGGGCAATCAGGGTTTTGGAGCTCGGATTTTGGGTCAAACAAGGTCAGAGTTTGAGCCTCTTGGCCTCACATACATACCCATTTTTCATGTAAGTACCCCCCCCCCCCCCCTTCCCCCCCCCCCCCCCCCCCCGGGCTTACAGTATAACTGAATTACTAAGGTTCCCAATTCTAAACATTAATTACGTATACTTATAAACTAATTCGATAAAATGTTATGATATTAAAACTAACAGTTAAAAGCAGCTATTTTGCTAATTCAAGACCTGTGTACTAACTTCAATGATGTGAGTTATAGTGGCGAACACTAGAGTTAAGTAACAGTAACATAAAGGTAAAAGCTTTAGAAATGAGAGATATCTGTGAGAGTTGGCGTATTTACACCTTGGGTGATTCTTTTTCCAATTAAGAATAATATGTTTCCTAGATGTTTTTTCCCACGAATAATTGCTTTTCTTTGTTCGAAAAAAAGATAACGGCGGAAATAATAGCCTTTGCCGTTCAGTCATGCGTTCAGTGTTCGCACCCGAGCAAAAGAAATATTAACAATGCGGTACATCGTCTATAAAACAATGAAACCTGGTTCTATAAATAGCCCAAGGTGTAAATACGCCAACTCAAATATATAGTATGTGAGATGGACGCTAGCTACGCTCCTGACAATACTAACAAATTGTCACTACATAAGTTTGTACTAAATTAATAAAAACTCTAAGGCACGTTTCAAACGCCGTGCTGCTCTTGTCAAACTGAATTAAACTGGACACGGCAGTGGCACGACTTGAGCCTGATTGACAGGACAAGCATTCGGCACGGCACTCCTAAATTCGGGCCCGCGGGTCGATAAGTTTGCGACCACCTCTTGATTTTAGCAGTGTAAATGAAAAATGCCGCGCCCTATAAAATTATCGCCACTCCTGCTTTTTGGCTTGTAAATCAAGAGTGCCGTTACCATACTTATCTTTTTGGCTTGTAAATCAAGAGTGCCGCTACCATACTTATCGGCCCGCGGACCAACATTGAAAGAGTGTCGCGCCCAAAATACTTGTCGTGTAAACCGGCTTTCGTCGAATTTTAATTCGTCGGCTTTTTAAATAATGGGAAAAAAATAAGTACAAATAAAACATTGTTGATTCTTATCATTTATTCAGTGTTAATTTCAGTGTGACCTGCATTTTATGGTTTACCGTAGTAAGCTCGACTTTGGTTAGTTGCTCCGACAATGGCGGCAAGAAGAGAGAAAAGTTAACTATAGTTAGCCGACCTGAAATGATGGGTATAGTTAAAGAACATGGCCCAACCGTGATGCTTAGCGGCATTGTGATTTGTTTTGTTTATTTCCGCTTTGTGAAACTATCAAACTAAACAGGAAAACTACAAAGGAAACTTTACAAAAACAAATTCTAATTGAAACTATAACACAAAACAACAGGACTGGAACGATTTTCAAAGACTGGAAGAAAATTTGACTTTTCAAATGTTGGTCTGAACACTTCATTCATAAGGGCGTGGTCTCTGTATTTTAACAGTTTAGCCACATGTTCAATGTATGAAAAAAAAATCATTGCCATGCGAAACAGCATACCAACATTGGTGATCCTGTAGAAATTGAATGTTGTAGCATGAAAGGCTGTAAAGTTACAGCGATTTGAAATTAGAGATAAACGTGTAGGTCTTTACAGCCTCGCTTTCGTGTATTTTCTACATTTAAAACGCCAATAACTCGACAGCAATTTTAAACATTGCTTTAAACTGTGGTCAGTTACTAATTTAGGTACGATCTTCATGTGGTAGCAATAGTTTCTCTGTACACATTAATCTTCCAATTTATGCAAATTAGGTGGCGGCCATTATATTAGGAATGAGGTTTATATTCTTTAATCTAAACCTATTGATTTAGTTGACAGCTTGTCATCTCTTTTGATGTTTGAGGTAATTAAACTCCGGTTTGTGGTTTACGAACAGTCAACACTCACATTGGAATCCATAATATGTAATTTCAGCCGAGAAAATGGTTAGGCGTGTTCTCAAAGCTACTATTCCGCAGGCAACTCAGTAAACCGGAAAACTACGGAAAAACCGGAATTGGGTTACCTGTGGCGAGGAAGAAGGGACTGGGGCATACTCTTTCCGTAATTGTTTCCCCTTCCTTCGGCCCCAGGCACACCGCGCTGCAAAATGTCACGCGCATAGGTAAATTCATTGCCTGACGAGGGAATTCCACGTTAAATTTCATGCGAAAAACCGATATTGGTTTTTCAAGTGAAATTTAACGTGGAATTCCGGAGTCGGACAATGAATTTTCTTTGAATCCCATAGCATTTAGTGATTTACGAAAATAAATAAAGAATATAGTCACTTTGAAAGTTGCTGAAATTCCCGCCAAGATTTAGAAAAGCGGCGGCCTGTTGAAACCAGTTGTCGATAAGTGAAAATCTAAAACCTGACAAACCGAAGAGCTGCTGCACAAGTATACGCACAAACTTGTAAGAATTAAGTGTTCCGGCTTACTTTATAAGCAAATTACCAAATGTTAATGCTCAATTTCTGTCTCACAATAAATAAGCCTGTTTTTAAACTGTTGAATGAGTTTTGGAAACGAGTGCAATCCACTCGTTTCCAAAATTTTCCTTGTACCACGATTTTAGTATCGTTCTGTAGCCGTGCTTTTCGTCCTGTTTTTACTGTTTTCAGTCATTTAGCTTCTCTGTGTGAATATTACATGAATTAAATCAGCAAATCCACGAAGCCCCAGCTTTTCCGTTCAAAATCACACATTTTTGCTGCAGTTGTTTTTGTCGATTCCTCGAATTAGCTAGAGTCGGTGTTGTTCAGTAGAGGGCCAACACATATCATTTCTCGTGAAAAACAGAATAAAATATATATAATTTACACGTTCTTTGACTACTGTTAACTTTGTGAATATCCTGGTTTGTAATTTTAACATGATTTGTGTCTCTGTTCGCGATAATAAAAATAAACAAAATATTTACGCGCGGGCTTCCTGTACATCGTTGAAATGAATTTTTTCGCGTTTTGAATAATAAGAGAAAAAATGAGCTCTCGTTGGCATGTGCCTATCTAGGGAATTGGGGAAGGTATTTATAAGGTTGTTGAGGTTTTTTCGTTCTCTTGGTTCTACAACTGGAAGGCCTCGCATCAATCAGCTAAAGTTTATATTTATATATATAGATATATAATATACAGATACTAGTCCGTAATATTTTATATATGATATATTTGTTTTTATTTTCTCGCTTTTCAGGTTGTTATGCCTTTTACTTCTTTTTATTTATTTATTCATTATTTTTCCCTTTAGGGACCTTTGACGGAGGGATCTTGACAGAGGGAACCTATCTGTGCCCGTTGAAATTTAGGGACTATCTGTGCCCGTTGAAATTTAAGGACTATCTGTGCCCGTTGAAATTTAGGGACTATCTGTGCCCCGATGAAGATTTAGTTATTTAATTAAATGAAGTTTAGTTTTGATTGTTCGACGTTTAATGTTTTTAATTGATTTTTTTTTTTCATTATAGTTCAAATGTTAATACTCTTATGTTCATGAATGTTTTCTTCTTTTGGTTTCTTTCTCAGATGTTTTCAAGTCTGACATGTGGTCAGACTTCGATAGGATGCTCCCGCATCACTTACGCTCCCTTGGTAGTTCGGTGAAACAATCGGTTCTTTCAACTAAAGCAGATCAGTGGTACCATACGCACGTATATGGGAGGTTACAAACGCTGGAAATCTTGGGCTTCTTCAAACCGGGTGTGCCACCTTCCGGCCAGTCCTTTCTTAGTGGCGGTTTATTTACAGTGCATCATCAACTCTGCGAGTACTCCAGCCCCTATCAAAAACGCAGTATTCAGTATCGACTGGGCTCATCAAATGGCGGGCTTGCAGAAGATGTCAGACCACCCTCTGGTGACGGCCATGCTTGCTGCAGCACAAAGACTTCTGGGAAGGCCGAGTTTGAAGAAAGATCCAGTGACAGCGGATATGTTGAAAGCTTTAGTTCAGGCTAAGATGACAGATCATTCCTCCTTATCAGATTTGAGAACAGTCGCTATTTGTCTCATTGGATATGCTGGTTTCCTCAGATCTAACGATTTGTGTCAGATTAAAGCATGTGATTTTAAGATTTTCTCTTCTTATTTATCTATTTTTATAGAATCTTCAAAAACAGACCAGTTGCGCGATGGGACTTGGTCGCCATCTCAAGGACCTACCGAGATACATGCCCGGTCAAAGTTCTAGAGAGGTACATCGCTGCTGCTGGGTTAGATTTGCTCGAAGAGAAAGCCTCTATTCAGAGCACTCTACTCTCCAAGTTGTTCATCCAGGTTACGGGATCAAGGCCTTAGCTATACGAGAATGAGGGAACTTATCAAGGATGCCTTTAGAGGAATTACAGCCGCACGGGGTTTTTTAGGCAATAGAAACGACAGTACAGCTTTTCAAACCGTTGAATTCCACAAACTATTAAACGCTTCGTTAGCCAATCAGCGTGATTACACTAGAAATTCAAAGTTAGAATACTCTTTGCTGCCTTACTAATTTCTATTAAGTTGTATATCATTTCGCGGCTAAATATATAGAGATTACTTAATGGGAAGTGCTGGCGTATGGTATTTACGCACGAGTTTGTTTTCACAAAACGAACGAGCGAGGTACGAGCGAGTGAGTTTTGTGAAAACAAACAAGTGTGTAAATACCATACAAAAGCACTTTCCATCTTGTAATTTGTTTATTATATACATACTGAGATTTTTCTCCAGTATCAAACAGGTTTTATTTAGGTCTTGTCATTGAACACGTACATTTGTAGCTTTCAATTTTTTGTTTTGCATTTCGTATCCGACTCAACGTAGACTAAAATTTATGTTCGATACAATCAAAATGGAAAGAAAATCTTACTTTCTAAACTGACATCAGCCTTGAAATAGTTTTCAACATCAATATGAAACTGTCTTTGATTCAAGAAATAAAGTTTACAAGTTTACATCGTCAATAGATTAGTATACCTGCTTTTGTCCAAGTTGTTTCCTACGAGTTTACAGACATCTCCACGGCTTGTAGGTTTTCTCTGCTCACAGAATATTTACGATTTTTTAAATGTCGATGGTCTATGGAAGTTGAAATCACTCCACGAAGGATTGAAAGCTCGTAATCTTCGCCGTATTTTCTTTTGACACTAAGAATGATTTCACATAGATTATCTCAATATCTGTTTAGTTCTTTCTGTAGAATTTCGCTTCTTCTTTGTCGCTTTAAGTCGCTTTAAGTCACTTTACGTCTGTTTCTCTAAGTTTTTGCTCTTGCGATTTTGTTTTCTTGGTCGATAATATACTCCTCAATTGACTTGGAAGTTTTAACATCGTTAGTTGGCTGTTTACAGATTAATATTACATTATTTAAAAAAAAAGGTCAAAACTCCAACTTTCGTAGTGAATGAAAGTGGCGCCTCCGATCTCAAGTCCAGTCTGAAAATCCCGATATGTTTTGGCAGGTGTTTTCTGATTGGACGAAACGCTTTTCGCACGTGTGAAAAATTCGTTTCGCGATTCTGATTGGCTAAGGAAAATTGTGAAGTGGGTTTTCGCATGAATGATTCCATTCGTAAATCTCAATATGTATGTGATAAAGTAATGTCTCCAACCTCTGACGATATAAACTAACTAAAACCCGAACCATAAAACATACCCTAACCGGCCAGTGAACATAAGTTCCCCTGGTAAACGGCGGATTTTAGGGCTAAAAAATATATTGTTTAAGGATACCAACATGGCGGCTATGACGTCAAGTGAAAGCCAGCAATAGTCCCGCTACGAAGGGGAGCCCAGGGGTTTGTCACCCTTCAGTTGTGGAGTGAACATCTGTGTGATGCTCCGCTTGAGTGCTCCCTGCTGATTGATTGTCGCGCGAAGTTCAAATGAAACACAAAAATGTTTAACTTCAGAGTAAGAGCTATTGAATTCGCAAACAGTCATAAAATACTACTGGTAGTCATCAATGGACAACTATCTTCCCTCTGGTCACTTTTGTATGGCTTGTTGGATTTTAAACCTTAAAAATCTAGCATTTCGAACGAGAGGCCTTTTTTTGTATTTTATTACTCATAGAAAAATTATGCTCGCTTGATTTCTTCACTGCTCAGGAATTTGAAATTTCGAGGTCGCCATGGGTAAAAAGAGGAGGGGCTAACTATTTATACCGGAACTTCTTGTTTAAATAACTGGAATTATCCTATAAATCTTACATTTCAGCCAATCAGAGCTCAGAATTACTATGAAATACAGAGCGGTATTTCGTGGGGCGGCTTTCACCTCCTCGGAACCTGGAATATAACCTGAGTATCAGGCCCTTGGGGAGGGGGGAGGAGGTAGGAGGGGGGAGGAGGTAGGGGGTGGGGGGTAGGGGGAGAGGGAGAAAGGAAAGAAAGAAAAGAGGGCCTGACACAAATCCATTCACTGGCTCGTGTTCAACATCCAGAATCTGGATGTTGCGCTGATTGGATAAAAAAACAAAAGACTCAAAACCGAATGTGAACGCGAGCTTCACGGTCGTGAACACTGCACTAGCGAACTGAAATCTATCTTTTACTGACGATTTAAATGTATTTCATAAAAGCATTGGAAGCCGCTTAACAGTTCTTACCAAATATTATTCTTAAGCCTGCACAAAGACTGTCTCGAAAGCATGTTTCTCGAAAGAAACTGGTGTTGCCGGCGAGAATTTTATTCCGATCTTCTCACAGTTCTGGAAACCGAATAACAGGAGAAACAAAGATCGTCACCGTACGTCATTGTAGCCGTCAGTCAGATCAGTCCACTGAAGCTGATAAAAACACAACAAGTTGAAGAAGGTTCGGCTTGGAGCGAGGGAACGTTTTCACATTCAAAACAAAACAAAACAATTCCCACGGCAACATAAACTTAACTCAAAACCTTCGAGACAATTATAGGCTTATTATCCTTGAAGGAACAACGGAACTATGTGTTAGTCGTAGCACAAAACAGATGAAATATAAATACCATATTAAAGTCCAAAATTTTCTTTACAGAGATAGAAAAACCCGATTCGTGATGACAGTTATGTTAATCGAAAACCGGAAATAAATTTCATTGGTTAAAAAGTGATGGCTCGATGACGTATGCTTGGGAGGCGGAAGGCCTTTCTCAATGGGTCTGTGTCAGGATCTTTCCTTTTCTCTACCCCGTCTTCTCTTCTTGAGAGCCTGATACTCAGGTTACCTGGAATAGTACTGGCTATCCAAACAATGCCTAACCCTGAAACAATACAAACCCTAACCCCAAAACAATGGAATTCTTTGTCAGTGCAGTCCAAATGGGGTCCAATAAAATGCAAGATTTTGCCTCCACTACACAATTGAGACACGCACAGTTACGTAGGATACTTGGGCATGTTGGTCAGCCGAGCCCAACGACGTTTATTCATATAATTGCTCATAATTGCTTACAGGCATTCGTTCTTCAACTTTTAGTCTCTATTTACTACTATTATTAATTATTGCGACACTGCCGGATACGAAAACCCAAAACCACTGTGTGGACTAAACGGGAACGTATACTCCCACCAATGCAGTGCCGCCAACTCTGGGAGCTGAGGTCATCTAAATACATTTACTCCGATATGATAAATACCATTTTTTTTCCGATTTAAATTCAACTCGGACGAATCTAACCTAGCCAGAATGGTTTCCCTTAATGTTCGTTATGCCTCGGGCTTCTCGATCCAATCATTTAAAAAAATGAAGCAAGGTAGCAAGGCTGACCTAGACTGAATTCAAACTCTTAACAGTCACCTACTTATGGCACACTACATTACCCATAATTCTCAGCACTACTCTCCCCAGGCTTCTGTTCCGTGCCAGCAAAATATTCATTTCTGTGAATTTCGTACCTCAACTAACATAAATTACACATTTTGCCTCCACTACACAATTCAGACACGCACAGTTACGTAGGATACTTGGGCATGTTGGTCAGCCGAGCCCAACATGCATATAGATTTACAAAGGTAGGGCCCGAGGGGTGAACCCGTTAGCGAAATTCTCAGTAATTATAGTCCGTTCGCAATAGTCTTTACCATACGTGTCCTTAGCATTAACAGATTTCCATCTACCGTGCCGCTGGAAGTTTCTGTCTGGGATACCAGAATTAGCGGCTGAAAATGCTCCGCCAGACCTATTGAAATGTGTACTAAATTTGGAATTATCGGGGACAATCTTTAAATAATTTCTTAAACGATCCCCTAAAGTAGAGTAGCTAACGTGCTTTTTCATACGCAAAAGGCGTTTCTGCTTATGGATCTAAATAAAATATCACTGGAATTTCGTTAATTCCGGCCTTAGACATATATATACAACCTTAGTAACTGGACAAAACACAATTTATGCTAGATGTAGACTTGGATGTCTATCAAATACTGTAAATACAGCGCCAATGAAATGGATTGGCGGGAACAGATTTTACTTATAAGAATTCATGTGCAAATAATGTCCATCTATTAAATGCTCTAAGGTAGGCTTCAGTAATCCCTCTGGATCTGGATGCTAGAACTGCTTTATTTCAGGTTCTCCTTTAGCTGTTTGGTTCTATCACTGGTAATGTCTGATAACCACAACTCGTTAATGTCTTTCTGGAGAAAGAAAAATGAAACAACAAAAAATAAGAGCATACAGTGAAAGCAGTGATATGGCAAAAACCGTGTCAGTATTGAAGTTTTAATAAATCTCATAACATGGTAAGATTATAATGCCCATCCAGGGCGTGGCCACGATGCCATACGCCCCTCCAGGGTACCCCTTTAGGGCGGACTGAAAACATATTTTCAGCGATTACGTGTTACACAAATTCTTTCAAAATCTGTGCAGAAATATAACACCATTCTTAGTTGAAAAACTTAAGTCAATTGTCAAAGCTTAAACGTTTATTGCCAAATATACAATTGTTAATTGGCTTTACCTCTTATAAACAACTCCTGATTATTGTTTAAAACTACCCAATCTTGGACGAAATCACTCCAATGTATCCCATCTGAACAAAGTACAGGCCAGAAATGACCCAATTTCACAGCGGTACAATTACCGTGCCTTTAGCATTACGTACTCCTGTAATCAATTACTTTACAAGTCAGATAGACAGGCTGACATTAGCAATTGTTGTCATAAGCCCCAATACTGGGAAAATGCATTTACCCCACAAGATCGTGGTCGATAATACAGAGTATTAAACTTTGGCACCTTAGCCTTGTAACAGGCATGCGAACCTCTCGCACGTGTGCGGACCCCATAAATGTCAATACTAGGAAATGCGTAATCATTAATAGTATAATAGTCATAATCTATTCTACTAATTTCTTCTGCATGAGAATTTAGCTATTTAGGAATCCATTGTACCTCCCAAACTTATTCCCTTGATACAGGTCTGATAAATATCTAAAGCGATACCGAAACTGTAGATAGGGGACCTCAGAGCCATTCGTGACAATTTTGGCTACGTTGTTTACATTGTCTGTAAAATGCATTTACCCCGCAAGTTCGTGGTTGCTGATAATGAGTATTAAACTTCGGCAACTTAGCCTTGTAACGGCATGCGAACCTATCGCACGTGTGCGAACCCCATAAATGGTCAATACTAAGAAATCCGTCATCATTAATAGTATAATCGTCATAATCTATTATTCTACTAATTCTTCTGCAAACAATTTAGCTATCTAGGAATCCATAGGTCTGTGATAAATATCTAAAGTGATGAAATGTAGATATGGCACCTAGAACGTTCATGACAATTTTGGCTACATTTATATAAAGTCTGTAAGCCATGACACAGTTTATGAGCAAACGCTTTGACAGACAAGGAGACTGTATACAACCGGCTCTATTAAGTAGAAATTTGAGCCATTTCAATTTCTGACCTATTTTGGTGGAAAAAACCTTTCCTTCAAAGTCTAATGTACTTCCACATGCTGTAGCGGATGCGTCACTGGAATAGACTCAGTCAGTCTATGCTTAACAGGCCATAAAGGGATACCGTTAAGTTTATTAACGACCTACATGTAAGTTCTATAACAGACAGAATAAGCCGAGTAACATACAACTGCTGATTTGGTAGCGGAATTGCGGAGTGATAACAGCGTGAATATTCCTTGTCATAAGTCTGGAAACATTCCCCACGCAATTACAACTGAAATAACTTTGCCGCAAATAATGCTAATTTTCTTAACATGTAATGTGGAACTTAATGAATCCAACACTGCGGTAAGATCTTTTGACAGGCTTTGAATTATTTTATATTTAGCAGAAATGGTAGCATCTGACGCGTTAAATTAATTAGGGCACCAAACATATTTTGGCCTTAAAGAAATATGGTATTGAACTGAAACCGAAAGGCAAAACACGCGATTCGTCTGTAAATATCCACGAAAACGACAACATGTCTCTTTATTCTTCAAAAATTACTACGTCGTAATAACCGCATTCAAGTCGAAAGACTGAACATGAAGTGCTCCAGCTTAACAAATTCCTTTGAGGACAGACAAATCTTCGCATCTAAACTTATTCTTATATAGATACACTTATTTGTATGTGGAAGATCTAGAATTAACCTTTTTTTTTTTAACGGACTTCTGAAAAGAAACAGATAATGGTTAACAATATCCGAGTTGGTCTGACACTTCAGAAATACAATCAAGACTTTAGCGGATTTGTACTGTTCCTCGTTGCTTTTATTTTTTGAATGAGGGCGTTCCACCTGAAGTTTATATCTGCTTAATTTCTCTAATCTGTTCTGCTGCACTTTGTGAGTCATTAGACCTTTTAAGGGCTGCCATAGTTCCTTATAAGAGTAATCACATCTGAGAAATGAAGTAGTATAACAAATGCCGGTTCTGGCCCACATTCCTGAAATTCCTCAAATTCCTACGACCAATTGGTAAAATTGTTGCATTTTCGTTTTTGTTTTTCATCTAATGGACTATCCTCACTTCGTTCGGCCCTCACTTCGTTCGGGGTCCATTAGATGAAAAAAACACACGAAAATACAACAATTTTACCAATTGGTCGTAGGAATTTTGAGAATTTCAGGAATGCGTGCCAAAACACGGCATTTAGTATTCTACTAGAGTTTATTTATTGTATTTATACATTATATTAAGAGACAGGTTTCTACCGCTTTTTTACGGATTAGAGCAGTTTTGTTGTACTATTTTTTACATTTTAACACCCTATTAGAGAAACATGTTTATAAGGTATTATTTACTACTATAGTTCATTTATTGTATTTATACACAATATTAAAGGATTGTAGGTATAAGGTATTATATCATGGCTGAGCATATACTAACATTTATCCGAGTACGTCCTTTAAAGAATTATTTACGAGGATGGAAGATGGGTGTTCCCGATGATAATCCTCTAGGAGCGGATCCAGCTGTTTTCCTTGCCAGTGTGCGTAAACAAACTACCGAAAAGTTTAAGGAAGAGCTCCAAGACCATAATACCTTTAAAGCCCAATTAGCTTTAAACATAACTTTCGTACTTGATAAACCTGATGGTTACGTATACGAGACAGCTACCTTTTATAGCATACAATCTGTTTTGATCAATGATGCTGGTATCCGTGGGGTAATAGTAGAAGCACATGCTCAGATATACAACCAAATTGAGAAGTGGATCAGTCGTGGATCAAATTGGGTCATAGATAAAGTCAATATTCTATGGTTAAACGTCGCTAAATATCAACCACTACGTGGAGGTTCATATTTACCACTACCTGAAGAAATAGCGAATAAAAAAGCTGTGATCAATGTAAACAACAAAGACGATCACTGTGCACTTTGGTCGATATGTGCAGCAATGTTTCCAGTTAATAAGCATCCTCAAAGGACATCAAAGTATCAAATAGATATGGTGAAATCCAATGAGGTGGACTCACCAACACCAATCTCACAAATACCACTTCTAGAGAAGCAAAACAACATTTCTATTAATGTATATGGATGGGACCCAAAGGAAAAGTGCTTAATCATATATCATATCTCAAAGAAGACTTTTTCGAAGTACATACATCTATTACTAATAGAAGACCAAAAGAGCGGTAAACAACACTATTGCTGGATAAAGGACTTCAACAAACTACTATTCAATCAAACAAAACATGATCATAAGCAGCACTTCTGTGAACGATGTCTACATGGATATTCCAATGAAGCTCTTCTTACAAAACACATTCCAGAGTGTAATGGTATCAATGACAGGGCCATACGCATTTAAATACCTACCAATAAGAACAACAAAGTTTCATTTCAGAATATCCACAAACAGCTCAAAGTACCCTATATTATCTATGCAGACCTTGAGGCTTTGACCACTAAGATCGAAGGACCTGCCCAAGACCCAAAGAAGAGCAACACACTTAAAACAGAAGAACATATTCCCTGTGGATTTTGTTATATAGTTGTACGTTCCGATGGTCATAGCGAACCACCAGTACTATATAGAGGCATGGATACTATAGAACGTTTTCTACAATGCATACAAGAGGAAGAGGTGAAGATCAAAACCCAAAAGTCTAAACCACTATGTATGTCACAGGAAAACTATAGGGTTTATAATAGAGCAACGATTTGTCATATCTGTCAGAAGCCCTTGGTTGGTAAAGATAGAGTACGTGATCATTGCCACATCACAGGCGAGTTTCGAGGTGCCGCACACAATACCTGTAATCTAAAATTACGTACTTTTCCTACCATCCCAATCGTATTCCATAATCTTCGTGGATATGATTCTCACCTACTAATGCAATCCATATCCAAGACATCAGGTAAGATCTCTTGTATTCAAATAATATGGAGAAATATATTTCATTCTCACTTGGTAACCTACGATTCATTGATAGCTTTCAATTCTTACCATTCTCTCTCGATAAGTTGGTAAAAGGATCAGCATCAGACACATTCCAACAAATTGTAAAATATACATCTAATCAAGAGAAAGCCAATCTATTAACTCGTAAAGGAGTATATCCATATGAGTACATGGATTCGTGGGATAGATTTGCAGAGACTTCTCTACCACCGAAAGATGCGTTCTATAGTAAACTAACTCTAGAGTATATATCCGATGAAGATTACGAACGCGCAATAAAAGTTTGGAACGTATTTGATTGCAAGACATTGGGTGATTATCATGATCTTTATCTACAAACTGATGTACTTCTTCTAGCAGATGTGTTCGAGGATTTTCGTACAACATGTATGCAAAACTATGGATTAGATCCTGCACATTATTATACGAGTCCAGGACTTTCATGGGACGCTTTATTAAAGAAAACAGTAGTGGAACTTGAACTATTAACTGACTATGACATGTATTTATTCATTGAGAAAGGTCAACGCGGTGGTATATCCATGGTATCACAGCGTTATGCCAAAGCAAATAACCAAAGTATACCCGATTTTGATCCCAATAAGCCATATAGCTACATACTATATCTTGATGCTAATAATCTATATGGTTGGGCAATGAGTCAATATCTACCAACAGGAGGATTTGAGTGGTATACACCAACAGAAGAACAAATAATCAATCACGCAATGGATTCAGATAAGGGTTATATCCTTGAAGTTGATCTCGAATATCCTCGAGAACTTCACGATACACACAACGACTATCCACTAGCTCCCGAGAGAATTCAGGTGAATAAAGATTTGTTCTCAGAGTATCAGACCAATCTATTTGAGGAACTATATAAAGGTAATGGATCTTTGAAAGTAGAAAAACTTGTACCTAATCTATATAACAAAGAACGATATGTGCTCCACTACCGTAACCTACAATTGTATCTATCTCTTGGTATGCGTTTGAAAAAGATCCATAAGGCACTACGATTCGACCAATCACCATGGATGGAACCATATATACAAATGAATACAGAGTTACGAAAACAAGCGAAGAGCATCTTCAAGCAGGATCTATACAAATTGATGAACAATAGCGTATTTGGAAAAACAATGGAGAATCTACGTAAGCGTGTAGATATCCAATTAGTGCGTGCATCAGAAGGAAACAAGCTACAACGTCTATTGAATAAACCTAGTTATGCTCGATCCACAATTTTCGATGATGATCTTGCCGCGGTACATAACTACAAAAGTAAGCTATTGCTAAACCGCCCCATATATGTTGGAATGTCAATTCTAGATCTATCAAAGCATCTGATGTATGACTTCTACTACAATGAGATCAAGAAGCAATATGGACAACGCTGTAATCTACTTTATACCGATACCGATAGCCTACTACTACACATTAAAACTGAAGACATCTATGCAGATATGGCAATTTGTAAACATCTATATGATACTAGTAACTACAGTAAAGACCATCCGCTATATAGTATCAACAACAAGAAAGTACTTGGTAAAATGAAAGACGAATGTGGAGGTATTCCTATAGTCGAATATGTTGGACTACGATCTAAGCTCTATTCTATATTAAAAGTAGGTGGTGATGAGATTCGTAAAGCTAAAGGTATCAAGGAGGCAGTAGTGAAACATCGTATTCGTCATGATCAATATAAAGAGTGCTTGATGGATAAGAAAGTATTCAAACATGGAATTAATATGCTTCGAAGTGAAGATCATAAGATGTATGGTATACATATGAACAAAGTATCTCTATCACCATTCGATAGTAAGAGATGGATTTCAGCAAACGGAATAGATACAATAGCCTACGGTCATGGAGACGTTTTTCCAGAGGATGAAGAATTAGATGGTTTTATTAGCAATATACTATCAAACGTAGTTGATACACTATCCTACAACAGTAAAAACGTCATTACAGAGGATGAAGATATAGACGACTTTATTTGTGAGTTGCTTCTATCTTAGAATACCTTTTGGTGGTAGTTCAGTATTTGATGGTACCACTTGTATCTCTTCTCGCACAAATCCTCGCTTTGGTGCATCTTTTCCTAAATAGTATAGAACTGGTTGATTTGATGATACCACATTTCGAGAAATATAGTATGTCTGTAAACTCCATACAGGATCAGTCGCTCGTTTAGTTCCACCTTCCAATTCTCCAGATGCATAGAGATATCGAACTAAAACATCGAAAGGTAGTCGTTTTTCTTTCAATCCAATAATTCGAGAATATGTAGGAGTCTTTATGTTTACTTGTTGTGTCTCTATAGAATTTGAAGGCTCCTTACCTGTCAGTCGAGTAACTTCATTGTTCATAGCCTTGATAACGTCAGGAAACCTCAATACCCATTCTCTACTGCGTGCATCCGATCCTTCAGATGTAAGTACCATCTCTTTTGCATATTGATATCCAAATAATCTTTCAGCTATCGTTCTATTTGCTCGTTCGACAAAACTTTGTGCTCTATGATTACCAGCTTCACCTCGTTGAACTTTCGTACCACGTAGTTCTAATGTTTCAGACATACGTCCCATGAATTCTCTACCAGGATCAACTTGCAATGTTTTTGGCCATTCTAGTGGACTACGTTTGTAGATTCGCTCAAATGCAGTAGCAACTTCACCACTATCTTTTGATGCTAAAGGCTCAGCCTCTTTATATCTAGAAGCTACATCGATTACCACTAAAGCATACTTATATAGTTTCCTTCCACGTCCAGGTCGATCGTGAGGTAGAAAGATCAAATCAGCTTGATGAACTTCATTAGGTTTCGATACAGTCCAATGTGGTCGTGGAATATAGTGTGGTGGTGATAGATATATTTGCCACATGGCTTGTTTCTCCAACCAACTCTTAGTTTCATCTTCTGATACCTTTGCAGCCACCGATAACTTACCAATTGCAGCATGACCTTTCCAATAGCCCATAGGACCATAGAAGATATTCGCAAGTTTAGCATCCATTATATATCTATGTATTCTAACCTTCAACAAGCAGGAAAAAAAAAGAATAAGAACTCATCTAACCAACTAGTTCTTATTCTTTTTTTTCTTAGTATCTCGTCAATCGTAAAAATTCTCGTTTTTTAAAAAGCATATCGACTAATAGCATATCCAGCAGCTAGCGTTCCACCACCAACGAAAATCAACTCACCAGTCTTCTGATTGCTTGAGGGTTGATAGTAGTCGGATAAACGAGGTTCTTTCATTGCTTCGAGTCGTTTCAGTGCCTGACGTAACTTATGGGAGCGCACGAAAGCTCGGTTGATATCGAGTTGATTATTATGAGCATCGCGTTCGGCGACTTCATGTTTGCGCGTCCAATCGGACAATTTTTGACGTTCTTCGATATATGCCTCCCTAGCAGCATCGAATTTTTCCATTGCCCTATCATGTCTCTCTCGTTCTATATTAGCAGTTTCATCTTTTCCACCAAACATCCTAGCAAGCACTCCACCACCAGTGAATGCCGCTGCGTTTACAATCGCCGTGAAGAGCATCATTGCTCCAGCTGCAGCCATTATGGTTTGGCCTTTTGTTTCTCGAGATATTGTTTTGCATATATGCTACCAGCTATTACTGCAGTCCACTTCACGTAATTTATAATAGAAGTAGAAGGATCACTAAGCATAGATTCCTTGGTAACCTTTTTTACGATCCAACCAATACCAGTAGCGATTCCCGTTATCATAGCAGCATCGGTCGCTATTTTCGTCAATTCTTTATCCATCCTAATATATATCGTATATCTCTAGTCTTTAGTTGTTACTCCATATCTGGTACCGTAGTCTTTATCGGACTTGCTGGTCGTATAGGACTAATGTTCTTAGAAGTGTCGTCTCTATATCTTCTGTATTGATAGTATGCGCCAACCAATGCGGCACCCGTACCAATAACTGCGATAGTAGTATTAGTAGATATGTTTCTAGTCCAACTTTCATCTACGTCGGTTTCTTTAGATAATTCACTTTCACGCGAAATCTCTCTCTTTTGAGCCTCTCTAGCAAGTTTATTACTTAGTGCTAATGCTTTCCCAGCAGCAACCCTCTTTGTATCTTTTACTTTAGTTGGTGTTGTTTTCGGTGGATTCGCAGTTATCTGATCCGTCTGTTCTTCCATCTTGATTCGATATAGTAATTACTTGCGAAGGTTCAATAGGAGTACCAGGAATGACTATGTGATCAGCTACATTGAACAAAACACTAGCTAGAGCTACAAATCGACCGTGTTTAAGTGCTAATCGACCAGCCGCCATAGATATCTGATGGCGGGCTAATTGGTTTTCTTGTAGATCCTTAAACAGTGCTTGTTGGTTGTCTAGTGTAGCTACGTGTGAGAGTGTAGCTACGTATGAGACTGCGCGAGTAACTTGACGTAGTACACCATCTACTAAGTGTACTGTTATTTGATTTGCTACTACGGCCTGGTATCTACTATATAAACGTTTTACGTCGTTCTCAGATAGTTTAGTTATATCTGTTAGGGAGAAATTCTGTCCTAGACATTCTTTCGTTTTACCCAATACAGCTAAGGTCTTAAGTTCTTCCCGACATTCTTCGATATCCTCCAATTCAGTTGAAAATTCCAATTTGGTTGTAGGACAAGTAATAGCGCACTCATCTTTCAGTTTTCTGACGTATCCATCCAGTTCTTTGGTGTACTCATCCATGATAATATGTTATAGGTGCGGGTAGCTCTAACACTACTGCAAAAGGATGTCGCAAACAGAAACATATGCGAGCAAACTTATGAGATTGAAGTATCGTTCGTAACTCATTACATTCTTGTGAGCCTCCGTAATCTTCAAATATCTTTTTACCATCTATAACTGATGCCGTATGAAATGCAATTACGATAGCTACGTTCTCACGAAAAGGTTTACATATACTCGTTAATTGTTGGGATAGTACCCAAATAGATAGTCCTATATGTCGAGCAGAGAATGCTAAATCTACTAGTTTGTCAGTTCTTCGTTTTACATCTTTTGATGCGGCACAATCATCAAGAATCAATAATGTATTGGTACCTGACCAAAAGGTTGCACAAATATTTAATGTGGTATCGATAGCATTCTGAGGTGGAGATATAACATAAAAGTGGGGATCTCGATTAGCAAATCCATGATATGTTTTGTTGTGGGCATACGTAGGACAAATTAATACTATATAATCGAACTTACCACGAAATGGTCCACGAAGTTGTTCTATGAGAAATGCAGTCATTCCACAATTCGTTGGACCTACTATAAGTGTGTTGAATGGAATATGTTCTACGAGAGAATCCATCAGTATGTAATACTATCTAAAGATCTGTTCAATATCTTGAGCTGAGCATCTGCAAGGACGTAGATATGCATGTTTACAGTGCTAACGATTTTACCCGCAGTTCTATGTATACGAATATCGATATCTTTTCCACCACCAGTTTGTGCCATTCCATCGCCATGAGCAGAGGAATCTTTTGCTGTACGACAATCGACTAGGATGGCAAATCTGTTATTGTAAAATTTGGTAGGAGTCATAGAAGTATTGGATGTACCAAACCATCCTTTTGCGGACTCCCAAAAATCTGGTGTTAACATACCTCCTGGAAAGAATCTATTTGGAACTCCATTTACGTCTATCTCTATCTTCGAAATATCAGGATTTACGAATGCTTCACTATCTCGTGAACCGGCGGTGGGAGGATCTACGAATAGAAAAAGTAATCCAGCAAATGATCGTCGTGGAACATTTATATTCTGAGATATCAAAGTATCTGATGCCTTAGCGATATGTACTAACTTGAAGTGAACTGCGTGATCGTATAGGAATGCAGTACCTTTTTCATATGCGTGAAATGCATTCCTAGCTAGTGTTTCATTCTTGATTGCTTCGTATTCTAACTGGATGTTGGTAAGCTTGTACGTACCTATCTTTGTTGAATCTGATCCAACGATTATATCGATAGCGCGAGCTAGAGTTAATTCGAATGAAATAGTGTCTTCTAATGCATGTGGATATAGAACTCCATGTTGTGTAAGAATATCAACGTCTAACGGAATTCTATATTTTGAACCATATGCAGCTAACAATGCATTCTCACCAACATCTGAAGTACCTGCATCACTAGCCTTAGATCGTAGCTTATTTGTGTTATCTGATTGGATACCTTGTTGTACTCTCGATTCTCTCTCTTGTGTAGATAGATAGATATCGGAATATGTTTGTAATAGATCTGATCGAGCAATGTCTTCTACTATTTCAGCTCCCATCTTACAAACTCGATGTATAACTAAGCAACGTCCAACATTTGCAACAACTCGATTATTAGGGTCTCCACCAGACAATACGATATCACCCAATAATGCTAAACTACCAGGTACTAATACGATATCTTCTCCTAGTGTTGGTACTTCCACATAGAGAGTCTCACCTGGATTGGCAGATGATGGAGTGAAAGTTTTTCTATATAGGGTTCGTTGAGCTTTGAGTGAGAGTGGCACTCTTAGTGCTTCTGTAGGAATTAACTTCGTCGATATCATGTTGAATATACCAAGATATATAGTTATGTTCAATATGGAAGATAGGGTCGACGTCGATGTGAGACCTGAGGATAGTACCGACAGATACGAAGAACAACAACGAGATGAAGAAAACCGACGACAACGAGATGAAGAAGATCAACGAGAACGAGAAGCAAATGAAAGATACATGGCTTACTTATTGAGTGGCAATCAAGATGAAGCTGGAGGTAGTGAGACAATTACCTTAGATGATTTGCATGGTGATGACCCACTTCGAGGATTCACATTCGAACAAACCATATCAGATTCAGCAAAAGAAATGCTAGTTAACATAGTAAAAGGGCAATATCCGGATGCTGGTGTTCGATATAATATCGAAATCTCCTTAATAGACGGACAACTCAACGTTCGCGAACTTGGAAGCAAAGCACCCTTTACACGTCTATTTGTCGGTGATGAGAAAGATATGAAATTACGTGTGCAGATGAGGAAAGCTCTCAAAGCTGCCTTAGGTTCAAATAATGAAGCAGCCGCTAATGAAGTAATATTTGCAGAACGACAACTCGCTGATCGGGAAGCAAATAACGAATCTATTCTTGGAGACTCCGAATCGACAGACGCTCTGAAAGAAAAAGCTAAGACAGAATTAGTATCCATCCATAAGGCAAGAGAATTACTTGAACGTCGAGAAGAAGCCATACTAGAACGTATATCGCTACGTGAAAGGGTTAAATACATTTTCAGAAAGTATGGAATGACCGTTCTTGCGGTGGTAACTGCTATTGGTGCTATCGTTAGCGTAATAGTTTCCCAGTTATCGAAATCCGTACCGAAACAAGTAAAAGATGGTATCGACAAAGTTGGAGATACAGTAAATAAGGGATTAAAAACGATGGGTGATTTATTAAAGGAAATGGGAAAGAAACTTGGACAGATACTACCTGGAATGATTGGATCAATTGCGAATTTCATATTTACTATGGCTGGTAAAGCTCTAGGAGTATTAGCAGAGAACGTTTGGTTATTCATCGTAGCAATAGTGGTGATCACAATAGAGCAATATAAACGTCGTTAACGAAATAACGCCCACGCAATTCCAGCCGTGGCAATAGATACTATCGCTAGATTGATCTCATGTTGTGGAACTCGTTGCTTTACGCTATGTGGAACTGGTTTCTTTACGCTATATGGAACTTGTTGATACGTACTATGTGGTAATTGTTTCTTTCGTATCTGTCCTTCCATATCTGGTGGTGGGAGTTTAGTTTGCTAATCGTTGATTGAGTTTGATCCCATTATCATATCTTTCGTAGCTATCTTGAATGCGTTATTGTAGCCACTAATCTTTTGAGTATCGAACAATAGATTGCTTGGTAATAGCCATACTCCTATAGCTATTGCCAGATCTAACTTCTTATTCGTACCATCTATTGCAACCTGATAGTTCTTTACGCCTTTCACTAAGTCGTTTTCAATAATCGTGGCTTCAAGCAAAACTTTGAACTCTAGTTTGGTGCCATAACTACCAATGATTGGTGTAAGCATATTAACTTGAGCACCTAGAATGCAATACGCGAAAGCTTCGACAGATCGATTCAATCTACCTAATCCAGCATCCGTTAATCCCTTACCGATTGGTGGCGTAAACCAATTGTATTGTTTTCCATTAGTCTCGTCACCCCTAATAAAGTGAATCATATTGGAATTGGCTAACTTGCCACCCTCATCTTTGAATATATAGAACGGGTCCTTTTGTGTCCATGTGTACATGTCTGGGGCACTCGACCTTAACTCATACTCATTCTTATCGCCGTACCTGGGGAAGTAAACGAATATGTCACCTAATCCTTCATTACGACCTCCACGCCATCTGAAGTCTGGTGTTCGAGATAAACCAAATTCGATGCACAAAGTCTCAAGTACTGCTTTGCTATAGAGGTTATCAATTTGCTTGAAAGAAGAGTCACCAGGTAGAGGTCCACCAAGTTCATATAGAATTCTTCGTATTGTGAAATAAACGTGAAATTGTAGGAACCCTTGAATGACGGGTGGATACGTTTTGAAAATAGGATCAAACAATGACACTCCACATCCAGAAGTTGCACACCACGTTGCAAAATTCAATCGTTGAGGCCAATATTTGAAATCTGGACCTGATAACCAATGGTAGGACTCCTTCGCTGTCATATGCTTTACGACAGTCTCTTTGAATATGTTCGGAACGCCTGCTTCGAACTTTTTCGTAGGTGTGACATATATCCATAGATTAGTTAAATCGATATCTTGTGCTTTTTCAGTAGGTGGGACCGCCGTAATAGGATATTTCACACTTTTATCTAGTGTTAATGTATGTGGAAAACCATCATGCACATCCCACAATGCGTTATCGATGCGTTTTTGAATGGTAGCACGTGGCTTGGAGACCTAATCACCATAGACCGCATAGCTATGATTCCCATCTCGAAACCAAATACTCGTCGAATATTTGCCTGAATTATGTATGCTCGTGGATGCATAGAACTGGTGAAAATCTGCATGTGGATATATTTTCTTGAACTTCACCAATAGATCGGCATTCAATGTTGCGACCTTGGCCTCCGATGCTTCAATCTTCGCGTTTTCCTCGGCTATTCTCTCTCTATCTCTCCTAGCTAGGATCTCAGCTTTTGACCGTAAATTAGCATTCCGTGTTGGGGTCTCATCATCTCTCTCGTCGTCTCCCCCCTCATAATGGTAGCTGAAATTACCTCCGTGCCTCCTCATATTAAAGCTATACATACATACAGTTTATACCTTTAATATATAATGGTTATCTTAATTGTCACATGTCCTACGGCTGACCATACTGTCTACTTCGATAACCCTATTCTTATCAATAATATTTCGCTAGTTGAGGTCACTCTTAGTCACAATTGGTGGAACCTAGCAGAGAAAGGGAGCTTTAAGTGGGATGACAATAGTGTAGTGTTTCCATACGAAATTAAGCCGGGACATTATAAGATAGAAACTTTGATAACCTACTTCGATCCCGCAGTCACGGCTGGTTTCTTGGAATTCATAGACTACTCATTTAGGAAATATTGGCTTATGAAGGTCAAGAAACCAATCCAGTTCACTAAGAATGTCTGCGATTTGTTTGGTATCGAAGTAAATGAAGATGTGACAGATTATGTGACTATCAATAAAGGAAAATACGTCCTGGTGCCAAAAGATATTAATCACATATATATCTACTGTGATGTGGTGGATTCAGATTTCTCACTTCTTGATGGGAAGCCATCTAAAATCCTACATACTTATAAAACGACATCACACGTTTTTGGTGAAACAACTTACTTTCCACCAACCCTCATACCCATTCGAGCCCTAGGAACGATACGGAACTACATTCGCCTCACAGTTTGCGATGAGAAAGGCAATCTCATAGACTTCAACAAGCAGCCTCTACGTTTCGTATTGAAGCTTGAGTAAATCATACGTATACATACGATGGACGGCGATTCAATTCAACCGCTTCTTCCATCAGCACCAGATATCTATCCGTCGCTTACTAGTGGCACTGGAAAGAATTTTCGACTGAAAACAATCCGAGATACGCTTTCGGATATCGAAATTCAAGAAAAACACTATGAAGGCGTGCGTAAGAAATATGCGCGTTCTCAAGGAATAGTTCATGGCATTGCTGTGGTAACAGGAGGTCTATCTGTGATTTTATCTGGGTCTGGATTGGTAGTAGCTTTAACTGGCCTAGGAATAGTGATTGGTTTACCACTTGGCGTTATTGGTGGCTTATGTGGATTAATTTCAGCATCTACGACCATTGGAGCTAAAAAATTAGGAATAAAAGTATCTAAACATGAGAAAACAACTATGTTAGCTAAAGCGAAAATTAATACGATTCGTGATCTAGTATCGAAAGCCTTACGTGATGAAAATATATCTGACTCTGAATACAGTCTCATCCTCGCTGAAGCAGATAAATACGAGATTATGAGGTCTGAAATTCGCCGAGAGACTCAAGGACAAATAAACGAAAAAACGTAGAACAAATTCGCTCCGAAGTGCGAAAGGAAATGCGAGAAAGACTTGGCAGTCTAGTGCAATAAGAATCAATATAACCAGCGTGGATTTCATAATTTTCGTATAAATTAATTCTGACATCCGGTTCATATGTAAATTTCTGTTGGTACGCAGGTGGTATTGATGGCGCAATACTTATGATATCGATGGCGTCATATAGACCACGAGGTCGGCACGCAGGTGGTATTGATGGTGCAATAGAGATCATGACCCATCCCTATTGGCATTGTCGTTCACTAACGGAGCACAGAAGATTCCTCGCGTTCGTTAGAGACTTAAATGGCGTTCTTAATCAAGTTGGTGGAGTTCATAAACATGGGAAAGGCTAAATATACCGGAGAAGAATTCATTTTAAGTACTAATTGGATAAGAACTCGTGATTGACCGACCAACAAAGAGGAAAATGCCACTCGAAGAGATGTCGCAATGTAGGATGTACGGTGGAGTCGAATATCTTCGTTCACAGTCGGTGAATCATTTTAAGAATGTTTCTATTGTGTTCCTTGTCCTTTTTACAGTAGTAATAGTGTGTTTTGAAATTTTCTAGAGATGAATTTTGATGTTTAAATCGTGTCACAATGTAGGATGTACGGTGGAGTCGAATATCTTCGTTCACAGTCGGTGAATCATTTTAAGAATGTTTCTATAGTGTTCCTTGTCCTTTTTACATTAGTAATAGTGTGTTTTGAAATTTTCTAGAGATGAATTTTGATGTTTAAATCGTAAACGGCTGATTCAAGGCGCTTTGAAAGTAATTATGTAAGAATGCGGTCCGACAAGGACCGGTTTGGTAATTCAGTATAAATTATGTAAGAATGCGGTCCTACAAGGACCGGTTTGGTAATTCAGTATAAATTATGTAAGAATGCGGTCCGACAAGGACCGGTTTGGTAATTCAGTATAAATTATGTAAGAATGCGGTCCGACAAGGACTGGTTTGGTAATTCAGTATAAATTATGTAAGAATGCGGTCCGACAAGGACCGGTTTGGTAATTTGATATACAATAAAAACTATTTGTGTATATAGCACGTTGAAGTTGTTTTATTGACCCTTCTTGCGTATTTCACTATCGTTAGTTAGACCGTGTCTCATATAGATGGGCTCAAAGTGGGAATTGTAAGCAATCAACTCATTGATAAAACGCACGACCGAACCCTTATGTGTACCACATAGTTTAATAACATCTATAAGAGATATATGTGATCCTGAACGGTGTAATACCTCGTAACTTGCCCCAACGACTTTAGTTCTAAGTATGGAGCTGGTACCTATATTGTTTTCTATTGCCTTACGAACAATCTCATAGACTATTTGTTGGACATTCTTAGGTACTCCTTGGGGGTCGAGTTTAGCAAAAGTCGTTGCAATGTGAGGAGCTATTCGATCGGTATTTAAATCTATATCGATCTTATCGTCATCATGTAGAGAACGTATAAAAACATTTCCACGACATATGCTTTTATTGTTTAGTTGCATAAAACGAGCAACCTCACCTTTAGATCGAACGAACCCACATTGTATACATACCTGATAAAGTAAAGCAGCTAAAATAGTTCGTTTCGTATAGCTACGTTTGATACAAACCTTCTTTACTTGGATAAATGCATCGGCTACGATTACTAATACATTTGTGGGAAACGAAAGGTCGTAATTTTGTTTATAAATAGTGTTGTATGCCTGTAGTTCTCGCATGATTATTCGTAGTTGTAATTCATTGTTATCACTTCGTTTTGGGCTTGTACGGTCTAGATCATGTTGATATCGAAAGCTATCCTGCCCTACTATACGTAACCGAGTAGTAAGATCGATAGTTGTTTCTTCACATGATTCAACCTCGGAAACAAGACCACAGGTGGGACATATGAATTCCGTTCCTTGCACTTCCATTGGGCATAGACATTCGGAACACGATTCCCCAGCGTTAATATGTAACTGTGGTTTAATATGTAGGCTTACACAAATTTCTGAACCAAGTAATCTAATAAGATCATCCATACTAGTTGTATACCATATACCTGTCAATTGTTCAATTGTTTATTTAAAAAAAAAAAAAAAAATGAAGAGAGGTCGCATAACAATTTCTCTTCATTCTTTTTCTTCGTATCGTGATTTCTACTTATCCTCCGATTCTACCAATTGAGAGGTCACCCAATTCCTTATCGAGATTGTGAATGTCCGCCACATTTGGATCTTTCTCGTGATTCTCCGATTCCGTCACATTTGGATCTTTCTCTGATTCCACCACCTTTAGACATTTAGCCTCCTTAGTTATTTTCTTATTGAGGTTCTTCTTATTACGAATGAGACGGAGTCGAGGTGCGCCACATCTTGCACAAAGTTCGTGAATAGTACGACAGCCTCGACCACACGTTAAACATGGAACGAATACGGCACATCCTCTTCCTATCTGGAAGTTATGTTGAGAGCAATACTCTGACGTCTTTGAACATTTATTTATACATTTCGTGGTCTTTCCTCGCATCAACCAATAACAAGTTCTTGTCTCAATCATCGTGCAACTATCAATCATCGTGTAATATACCTATATATACTATATGTCTAATTGGTATATTAGTTGTAACGTTTACGTTGAGGTTCTTCAATCATACGCACTTGTCTAATCGGTGTGGTATTAATACGTACTAAGATAACAGCATACGTTAATATCGTGAAGTAGAGAATGTATGTTAGTACCATGTATGGATATACTGTAAACTAATCGTTCCTTTAATAGGTGTTAAAAATGTAATACATGTAATAAACGTAATAGGACAGATATACTGTATAATATCGTTCCTCTAATAGGGTGTCGAAATGTAATAAATTCACTATAAACCAAGTGTTCGAGCCTTGATATAATACCTTATAACTATAATCCTTAAATATGGTGTATAAATACAATAAATGAACTATAGTAGTAAATAATACCTTATAAACATGTTTCTCTAATAAGGTGTTAAAATGTAAAAAACACAACAAAAAAATAGTACAACAAAACTCCTCCAATCCGGAAAAAGCGGTAGAAACCGGTCTCTTAATATAATGTATAAATACAATAAATAAACTCTAGTAGAATACTAAATGCCGTGTTTTGGCACACATTCCTGAAATTTTTAAAATTCCTACGACCAATTGGTAAAATTGTTGTATTTTCGTGTTTTTTTTTCATCTAATGGACCCCGAACGAAGTGAGGATAGTCCATTAGATGAAAAAAAAAAAACGAAAATGCAACAATTTTACCAATTGGTCGTAGGAATTTGAGGAATTTCAGGAATGTGGGCCAGAACCGGCATTTGTTATACTACTAATGAGGTCTTCGTTGTTGCGTGCGGTGTTCTTTTTAACTTCGGTTTCTTCCAAAAGGTCATCTAAATACATTTACTCCGATATGATAAATACCATTTTTTTTCCGATTTAAATTCAACTCGGACGAATCTAACCTAGCCAGAATGGTTTCCCTTAATGTTCGTTATGCCTCGGGCTTCTCGATCCAATCATTTAAAAAAATGAAGCAAGGTAGCAAGGCTGACCTAGACTGAATTCAAACTCTTAACAGTCACCTACTTATGGCACACTACATTACCCATAATTCTCAGCACTACTCTCCCCAGGCTTCTGTTCCGTGCCAGCAAAATATTCATTTCTGTGAATTTCGTACCTCAACTAACATAAATTACACATTTTGCCTCCACTACACAATTCAGACACGCACAGTTACGTAGGATACTTGGGCATGTTGGTCAGCCGAGCCCAACATGCATATAGATTTACAAAGGTAGGGCCCGAGGGGTGAACCCGTTAGCGAAATTCTCAGTAATTATAGTCCGTTCGCAATAGTCTTTACCATACGTGTCCTTAGCATTAACAGATTTCCATCTACCGTGCCGCTGGAAGTTTCTGTCTGGGATACCAGAATTAGCGGCTGAAAATGCTCCGCCAGACCTATTGAAATGTGTACTAAATTTGGAATTATCGGGGACAATCTTTAAATAATTTCTTAAACGATCCCCTAAAGTAGAGTAGCTAACGTGCTTTTTCATACGCAAAAGGCGTTTCTGCTTATGGATCTAAATAAAATATCACTGGAATTTCGTTAATTCCGGCCTTAGACATATATATACAACCTTAGTAACTGGACAAAACACAATTTATGCTAGATGTAGACTTGGATGTCTATCAAATACTGTAAATACAGCGCCAATGAAATGGATTGGCGGGAACAGATTTTACTTATAAGAATTCATGTGCAAATAATGTCCATCTATTAAATGCTCTAAGGTAGGCTTCAGTAATCCCTCTGGATCTGGATGCTAGAACTGCTTTATTTCAGGTTCTCCTTTAGCTGTTTGGTTCTATCACTGGTAATGTCTGATAACCACAACTCGTTAATGTCTTTCTGGAGAAAGAAAAATGAAACAACAAAAAATAAGAGCATACAGTGAAAGCAGTGATATGGCAAAAACCGTGTCAGTATTGAAGTTTTAATAAATCTCATAACATGGTAAGATTATAATGCCCATCCAGGGCGTGGCCACGATGCCATACGCCCCTCCAGGGTACCCCTTTAGGGCCGACTGAAAACATATTTTCAGCGATTACGTGTTACACAAATTCTTTCAAAATCTGTGCAGAAATATAACACCATTCCTAGTTGAAAAACTTAAGTCAATTGTCAAAGCTTAAACGTTTATTGCCAAATATACAATTGATAATTGGCTTTACCTCTTATAAACAACTCCTGATTATTGTTTAAAACTACCCAATCTTGGACTAAATCACTCCAATGTATCCCATCTGAACAAAGTACAGGCCAGAAATGACCCAATTTCACAGCGGTACAATTACCGTGCCTTTAGCATTACGTACTCCTGTAATCAATTACTTTGCAAGTCAGATAGACAGGCTGACATTAGCAATTGTTGTCATAAGCCCCAATACTGGGAAAATGCATTTACCCCACAAGATCGTGGTCGATAATACAGAGTATTAAACTTTGGCACCTTAGCCTTGTAACAGGCATGCGAACCTCTCGCACGTGTGCGGACCCCATAAATGTCAATACTAGGAAATGCGTAATCATTAATAGTATAATAGTCATAATCTATTCTACTAATTTCTTCTGCATGAGAATTTAGCTATTTAGGAATCCATTGTACCTCCCAAACTTATTCCCTTGATACAGGTCTGATAAATATCTAAAGCGATACCGGAACTGTAGATAAAATAAATAAATATTTTATTTGTTATAGCAGGCCGAGTATTACAGCTTAAAGCTGGTGGGGGCCTGCTTTTACTCCTCACACTCCCCACAACTAGATAGGGGACTTCAGAGCCATTCGTGACAATTTTGGCTGCGTTTACATTGTCTGTAAAATGCATTTACCCCGCAAGTTCGTGGTTTATAATATATACTGGGTATTAAACTTCGGCAAATTAGCCTTGTAACAGCATGCGAACCTATCGCACGTGACCCCATAAATGGTGAATACTAAGAAATGCGTAGTCATTAATAGTATCGATGATCGTCATAATCTATTATTCTACTAATTTCATCGACATGACAATTTAGCTATCTTGGAATCCATTGTGCCTCCAAACTTATTCCCTTGATACAGGTCTGATAAATATCTAAAGCGATACCGAAACTGTAGATAGGGGACCTCAGAGCCATTCGTGACAATTTTGGCTACGTTGTTTACATTGTCTGTAAAATGTATTTACCCCGCAAGTTCGTGGTTGCTGATAATGAGTATTAAACTTCGGCAACTTAGCCTTGTAACGGCATGCGAACCTATCGCACGTGTGCGAATCCCATAAATGGTCAATACTAAGAAATCCGTCATCATTAATAGTATAATCGTCATAATCTATTATTCTACTAATTCTTCTGCAAACAATTTAGCTATCTAGGAATCCATAGGTCTGTGATAAATATCTAAAGTGATGAAATGTAGATATGGCACCTAGAACGTTCATGACAATTTTGGCTACATTTATATAAGGTCTGTAAGCCATGACACAGTTTATGAGCAAACGCTTTGACAGACAAGGAGACTGTATACAACCGGCTCTATTAAGTAGAAATTTGAGCCATTTCAATTTCTGACCTATTTTGGTGGAAAAAACCTTTCCTTCAAAGTCTAATGTACTTCCACATGCTGTAGCGGATGCGTCACTGGAATAGACTCAGTCAGTCTATGCTTAACAGGCCATAAAGGGATACCGTTAAGTTTATTAACGACCTACATGTAAGTTCTATAACAGACAGAATAAGCCGAGTAACATACAACTGCTGATTTGGTAGCGGAATTGCGGAGTGATAACAGCGTGAATATTCCTTGTCATAAGTCTGGAAACATTCCCCACGCAATTACAACTGAAATAACTTTGCCGCAAATAATGCTAATTTTCTTAACATGTAATGTGGAACTTAATGAATCCAACACTGCGGTAAGATCTTTTGACAGGCTTTGAATTATTTTATATTTAGCAGAAATGGTAGCATCTGACGCGTTAAATTAATTAGGGCACCAAACATATTTTGGCCTTAAAGAAATATGGTATTGAACTGAAACCGAAAGGCAAAACACGCGATTCGTCTGTAAATATCCACGAAAACGACAACATGTCTCTTTATTCTTCAAAAATTACTACGTCGTAATAACCGCATTCAAGTCGAAAGACTGAACATGAAGTGCTCCAGCTTAACAAATTCCTTTGAGGACAGACAAATCTTCGCATCTAAACTTATTCTTATATAGATACACTTATTTGTATGTGGAAGATCTAGAATTAACCTTTTTTTTTTTAACGGACTTCTGAAAAGAAACAGATAATGGTTAACAATATCCGAGTTGGTCTGACACTTCAGAAATACAATCAAGACTTTAGCGGATTTGTACTGTTCCTCGTTGCTTTTATTTTTTGAATGAGGGCGTTCCACCTGAAGTTTATATCTGCTTAATTTCTCTAATCTGTTCTGCTGCACTTTGTGAGTCATTAGACCTTTTAAGGGCTGCCATAGTTCCTTATAAGAGTAATCACATCTGAGAAATGAGGTCTTCGTTGTTGCGTGCGGTGTTCTTTTTAACTTCGGTTTCTTCCAAAAATGAAGCAAGGTAGCAAGGCTGACCTAGACTGAATTCAAACTCTTAACAGTCACCTACTTATGGCACACTACATTACCCATAATTCTCAGCACTACTCTCCCCAGGCTTCTGTTCCGTGCCAGCAAAATATTCATTTCTGTGAATTTCGTACCTCAACTAACATAAATTACACGTTTTGAGAGGTGAAGGCCAGCTGTATTTCGTGGGTAGATCAAAGGCAATCAAAATGCAGGAAATTTCGCGCCCTTTCTTTATCAGCCAAGATTTTGAATACATAATTAGTCTGCAAACGCGTCCGCCACTCGAAATGTTTGTTTTCCGGCGAGAAAATTCGCAGTCTATCGTCCAGTAAGTTACTTAGTTTTCGTGATAAATATTCCCGTAAATTTGTTATTTATAGGAAATATGGTTATTTCAGTAGAAATTCATATTATTTTGGTATACAACTCGTCAAATTATACAAATTTCTCGTGAAATATTCGTCCGTATTCCATAGAAAACCATGAAATAACCAGTAATTACGTCGTATCTACAATACTATGTGTTAAATACTCAACCGTCCCGCTACGAATAGAACTTATCATTGGAATTACGTCGTTCTCAAATGTTTAACAACCCGCTAAGCAGCCTTATAACACTCAGTGTTAAATAGTCCCGCTACAAATAGAACTTATAACATTGGAACTGAGCAGCCTTACAACACTCAGTATTGGGTAGTCCCGCTACGAATAGAACTTAGAATTGGAATTACGTCGTTCTACAATACAATGTGTTGAAATTACGTCGTTCTAAAATGTTTACAAATAGGAGATTTTTTAAATATATAGGTGTATTTGCTAATTCTTGGGTTGCAATCATTCCTAAGGAAACACAATCACAAAAGCGTAGCGCCCATCTTGGTTGGTAGCAACAAAAGAAGCAACATGGCCGCCAGTGCCACACACCAATAGCGATGTTTCGTGTGTCGTCATCTATTGTCATTAATGTGCGAACCAGAGCCTCCTAATACAAAGCGGGCTTTACAAAGCATAACAATTGCAATGTTTATCAACACGAAACATCGCTATATGGTGAAGTCTCCTTGAGCTTTGCTCACACTGACCCCATGAACATTCACAGTTCCGTAGTTCATCAGCTTAATTAGAACTCCAAGGATAAAAGTTAACGAGGCATAAAACAATAGTCTTAATTACAAAATACAATAATTGCACGTGAAAATGCACGCAGTCACCTACATTTTGACCGTTCTCTTAAAAAACAGAACGTGAAAACAACAAAGTTTTCGTGCAAAGGAGAACGCGAACGTAAGAAAATAAATCACACCGTTTATCGTTCGGCCTGAACGAAACTCTGTCCCGATCACATTTTTCGAAAATAAGGTTATAAAAGACACTTGAAGGCAACTAAAGGAAATAGTAAACTCCAAATTTCGGGAGGAAACTCTTTTCTACGTTCCGTCGTCATAGCCGTCATCGTCCTGGTTGCTTAAGCTCCCTAATAAGGACTGGACGGGGTTTCCGGCAAAGTCCGCGCAACTGGTTCCATTCCGAGGCGCAGTCGACCTTGAAACCCTTCCATTCCGAATTGGAGGCCTTGAAACGACTTCAAAAACCTACTTAATAATTTCATGCTCGTTTCGTTGTTGTGGGATAAACAACAAAATGATTTTATAACTTCATGCGTTTAGAGTTTCGATGTTTTAGGCTTGTAGGTTGTACTTGTGTATTTATATATCGTTGCTTTGTTTGACTTAAGTAATCAAACGTGCATTGTTAATGAAAAGACAGAATGTTAACAGTTATACGCTTGTTCTCGTGGGAGTACGTGTTTACAACCTGGAGTGAAATTGAATGACAACATAATTTGGCGCTGTAGTTTTCGTCACGGGCAATGCGCAGTGTCAGGGCAGTGTACAAATAACTGGTCCCACATTGGAGAGACGGTCTGTGTGCATCAAGACAGGTATTGTTCCTTGATATCTTTTTACCACTTGGGGAAGTCCATGACCAATGGACTTTTTCCAGCTAGGCATTCACGTGATTGTACAGGAATGTACTGGCTTGGCTTGCTATCCAGCATCCATGGCAACGTCTTTCCCATGGGTATCACGTGCTCATTCATCCTTTAACGAAGTATTATACCAGCACGTGACTGTTAGCTGCAAAAGGCCTATTTTGAGTCCTCCACGAGCCTACAGTACTTTGAAATCCTTTTCTTCGTCCAATGACTTTGAACTATGAATATTCATAGTTGAAAGTCCTTGGACTTAGAAAGGGATTTCAAAGTATCGTAGCGAGTACTTTGACGGGGTTTCAAAGCACTGCACGTGGTACAAATTCAGACCACTGATTGGCTACTTACCTCATGAATTATTAAGTAGCTTTTGAATATCTCTTCATATCGGGTCAGCATTTATTGAATGATATTCAAAGCATGCGTGTCAACATCGATTCAGCATTCAGCAACATGATTCTAATGGGCCCTTTGCAGCTAATAAATCACGTGGTTGTACTGGAGAGCAAAATATATCTGACTTTATTTATTCAAAGGCCTTGTGCGAGATCGGTATTGCTATTTGCAAAACATGTTTGTAAATGCTATTTTCGACATCCAATCGATTGTCGATCTTTCTAAAACAGCGATTTTAAAGGTAGCTGTGTACATCTGATTACAAGTCGTGAAAGTGACGTAACGCGCGCGGTTATTGACGTCACAATAGAGTGTGGCTGGTTGCAAGTTTTGCCGAAAAAACTCCCGTTGACAATGCGCTAGGAGCATTCTGTACACGCATGCCTCTTATACTTCACCATCTAAAACGCATGGACAAGGATGCCTGTGCGTACTAGGAGAGCCAGGCCAATTTGGGAACGCTTAGTTGAACTAATCTCTTTTTCATTTGGTTTTGATTCATGGCTCGACCGCCGAAAGTCGCTGTTGTATTGCAGATGAATAAGTAAGGTGAGAACTTTGTTGTAATCACATGAAGATTTTCTGGCTCAATCATACTATAATTAAAGCGGGATATGCGATTGAGTAACGAATATCATAGTGCCTGTTTGCGACAGTTTATGGTAATCTATCTATATACTCTAAAACCGGTTTTTGCCGTAAGTGATGGTATGTTCAACGCGGCAAATTTAATTATCTTCTAGTTAATCTGCAATACTGTAGATTCTACTACACTTTAATTCCCTCTTCTTGTTTCTCTGTTGCTTATATTTATTTCATATAGATGTTGATATTTGCTCTTAGCTTGAGCGGCGAACAGAGTCATTGCACCGGCGATGGAATATCCATTGTCATCTTGGATTTGCTAATTTCCCGACATAAATTCCCGTGTTCGTCGCTTTACGGACAATGAACCGATTTTGTTTCCGATTTTCATCGGAAAGAAACCGAGCAGCAGGGGGGCTGCTGTAAATACCAAATTTGCTAGATTGTTTTCAATTGAACACTTTAGTGGCTTTCTTTACCTTAGCGTTAACATCAACCATATTAATTCTCTACCATAGCATCCCGGATTTGTGGCTGGTGCATTTTTCAATTCATATCTTTGCAGTAATGAAGGAAAATGAAAAAGGAGAGATGCTGCATGTGAGAAAACTTGATAAGACTTCTCGAAACTTATTAACACTATGTCATTGCCCCGTGAGAGATTTGGTTCTGTTTCCCATTCAGATGTTTTGCGGCCGGTTAGCAGCAGGGGGGCTGAGCGGAATCCTTGAATGACATTTTGTTGTATCTAACGATTTCATTTAGATAAAACACACCGAAAACCAACATGTGACACAACAAAAACAACACATCAACATTCAGACATCATCAGTATTGCCCATCCCATTCGAAAACCATTTAGAGATACGATATATATAGGTGTATCATCCATCGTTACATACCCATTGTTGACCACTATATTGTATTTGACAACCATTTAGAGATAGGCTACCATACAATATATCCACCCATCGTTACATGCCCATTCGTTGTACGTTTTATTGTATTTCGACAACCATTTAGAGATACGATATATATATAGGTATATCATCATTGCTACTATGGATGATCTGATTGATGAGATTCTTGCAGAGTATGAACCAATCCCAGAAAATAATGAGAGATACGACTTAGACATCCAAGTGCCTCATCCTATAACACTTCCAGATGAGCAATGGGTAGAACTCTTGATAGATGCTAAGGATATGTTTGAAGTCGATGGTGCAACTGCCGTCTTCTCTACGTGGAGAGTAGAAACAGAAGATCAACTTGATATTGGCAATATTAATGTCGCCGATGGTATCGAAGTAAGAGCTGGTCGATTGGCTTTGGATGTCCGTGTGACCATAGAAAGAGCAAGAGAAATTCTTACGGCACTTCCAGATGGTGAGTTCATCTTGAAAATTAAATTCCTTAGAGAATATAACAATGATGGAAATACGTATTGGGTCGTTGATGACAAGTTCGAACCGGTTCATATCGAGAGAAAGAAGGGGCATGGTATTGTCGAGATTTCTCATGACACTAATCCAGGTGCGATAGTTGGAATCGATAAGGTATACTATCAGAATGCATATCCAGTTACTGCAGTGGTTTATGGACTTTATCCCATCAGAGCACCAGATATCGCAAATTTAGCTCCTATGCGCGTTGGTGATCTTAATTGCGTCGCACAGAGAGTGATAGAACATTTCGAAGGTACTACGAGAGGCCAAGGTCTAACCACTAAGAGACATGAGAAGATACAGAAGTGGGAAGAACAAGTCCATGACAATGGTGCCACAATCGATGATATGTCTAAGCTGGAGACGATTATCAACCGGTCTGTAATCCTGAGTGACATCGCTGGTGAGGAGATCTACAATAGCGGCAAATATCAAGGCCACCGGCATAGACCCATAGAACTAATCTATCATAATGGTCATGCTTGCTCCAAAGATTTGCATTTCCCACAATCTCGTTCTGTCCATATATACGAAGGTGATGTATGGGAAGCCATTCGACAAGCAACTCTGAATGAACCAAAAGCTGTATGGTTATTAGGAGGATCAGAAGGACATCAACTTAATGTCACCCAATTCGTACTCCAAGATGGTAGTACTTACAGAACTCAACAAACTCAAGATAGACTTCAACTAATATGCCAAGATTTGGGTGACGAATCCCTTGCCGATCGTGTCTTTGGCGAGAATCATGCGGCAAGCGTAGTAGCAAAGGAAAAGAACAATTGGAAACCGACACCATCCAATTTCTTAGAAGATATCCAAAAGTCTTGCGTGGAACACGGACATGGTGGTTTATGGAATGCGATGGACTACGATACTAGAGATGTCATTAGCATCGATATGAAGTCTTTCTATCCGGCGAGTTTTCAAGGTGAAGGTGAAGCGAAACCATATTTCGAACGATTTGGTCATCCATCCAATCGTATGACTCGAGTTTCCGTGAATGGTCCACTACCTATCGACATTGGAACTGGATTCGCTGAGATTCAAGAATGGTCATTCGCTTCCATATGCCATCCCATCATTCCATCTTGGTTTGGAAAACATTTCTCAGAGAATGGATGGGCACCAATACAACTTCTTGCTTCCCTTGTAGATAAAGGATTCCTCGAAACTCTCATCATTCGTGAGGCCATTGTGTCTTTCGATAAGCAAACGAAGATATGGCTTCCAGAAAGTCGCAATCAGGGATGTGCCATTATAGGAAAATTCACCCAAGGTAGCAAAGCTGATGGAAAACGTTTGACCAGACGATTGGTAACTGATCAAGGAGAACTTGATTTCCTAGTACGAGATACCATACGAAATGGCACTTTGGTTGGATCACCAGAAAAATGTCCACTCGGGCACATCCTTACATACTACGATGGAAATCAACCTCAATATACTTATTTGCGTGCAAGCATGTTGCCCTTTGCAAAAATAAATCTACTATGTATGTTACAACGTTTCACTACCAACGAAGCTGTTCGTGTTGCTACCGATTCTATATACATTCAGAAACATGCGATTTGTAAATTGGATGGAGTACCAGCATACGTAGTTCCAATAATGTGTGGGTGCAGCGAGGAATGGTATTTATCATATATACTTGGGGCTACATATCTTCCAACAGTATCTCCAGCTCAATGGCGAGATAAAAATGAACAACTTTGTATGCCTCAGGAACATGCAGATTACCTTCCAAAGTCGGAATACGTTATCCAACGAAAAGAACTAACACTTAGTACTTCACCATGTTATCAAGATCCATTATCACGACATCAACTTTGCTATCTTAATGGTGGTGGTGGTAGTGGTAAAACTACGAGAGCAATCGAACTCTTTCGAACGAGAAATCCCATAGTATTCACACCGACCCATCGTTTAGCCAAAGAAATGCGTGATAGGGGTGTGCAATCTCAAACCTATCATAGTTTCTTTCGTTATTGTGGTGTCAAAAGAGTACGAGCAACACGAGCAGATCTCGAATCCCTACAGTCTTTGCCAAAATATAGATATAAATCGATCAAAGTTTGGAATGCAAAAAAAGATTGGACTCAAGGAAACGATCTCATATTATCGATAGATGGAAACGATGAGGAAGCAGAAGAGATAGTATTCGTTGCTCGAAAAGATGGTGATCCACTACATTATCCCGGATCTGATATGCTTGGACCACAAATAGCAGATAAGGAATGGACTCCAGAGAGATTGGGAAAGAAATACATACCTAGAGTTATAATCTGGGATGAAATTTGTACAGTACCTCGTGCCATTCTAGAGACGTTCCTTGGTTGGTTAAACCAAAAAGGAATCCAAGTAATTTGTTGTGGTGATCATGGCCAACCACCTCCAATAACAGGTGATTCCCCACATGATTGGCTTCGAGAACGATCTAATTACTATGAAGAGATAGATACCGATTATAGGGCGAAAGACGACGAACTCAAATCTTTGAAAAAACGCATTCGATTTCAATCTGATAAATTCCAATGTGAAGAGATTCGTCACTCTTTACCTAGTTGTCTCGAATGGAACAAATTCGTTTCATCCTGGATGCCATGCGACGTCATATTGACCAGTCGTCAGAAAGTTCGAGACCACATACAGAATCTATTATTCCAACGACACAAAGTTCATTTCCCAGACATTGTCGTACCTTTATTATATCATCCTCGAGATAGTCGTAGGCAAAATATCGAGATATCCATTCCAGGAAGCAATAAGAAAGAAACGCTCGTCTCGAATGATATCGTAAATGTCACTATGAGTGCCGCGGAAGATATATATTCCAAAGAGAATTCCGATTGGCGACTTGGTTATGCTTTAACGATACATTCCAGTCAAGGTCTCACAATTCATAGTCCCAAAAAGGTATGGATCATCGACGATTATCTTGGTTGGTCGAATCTTGCATATCTCGCCATATCGAGAGTCGAATATATTAGTCAACTCGAACGAGTTAATTGTCCTATGGAACGAACTCAAGATCATCCATCATCATCCTCTCAACAGATTCGTAAAGTCATTTGCAGAAAGCTCTTGAACTATAAACGCAGCGATCAAGCTAAGGGATTTAAAGGTTTCGACTTAAAGGTCTGTGATGTATTGCATCTCAAGGAAGTTCAAAACAACTTATGTGCTGCATGCAACATAGAATTGCTATGGATTTATGGTTCATGGGATCCACAACAGTTCTCATTTGATAGATTAGATAATTCTATGGGACACACTTGCGACAATGTTAGATTGACATGTCTTGAATGCAACGTAAGAAGGGGATCATCACCATTAACGGATGAGAACGCTATCAGGTGGCAACATGGTATCTCTGGGAATGACAAGGAGTTCTTCGCGAACGAATCCACGGTCTGGGACGACTTTCGGTCGTTGCGTAGGTATTTGTGGTATCGTCAAATAGTAAAGGACTGGACCATCAAGCCTGATTACAACGCGTCGTTGTTGGTATATGGATAGAGACCATATTGGATCAGTCGCACGACGTCGACCACCTTCTAATTCACCAGGAGCATAAAGATATCTAATGAGAACGCCAAATGGAAGTCTTTCCTCTTTGAGACCAATTGGTCGATTACGTGCTGGTTCTGATGGCTTCGATTCGACCTCATCTTTGGTAATTGCTATGGATGGTTGTTTATCAGTCAAACGTGTAACTTCGTTGTTCAATGCTTTAACTACCATTGGTAAACGAATTACCCATTCGACAGATCTATCGTCATTTCCTTGTGAAGAAAGTACCATTTCTTGAGCGTATTGGTGTCCAAACAATCTCTCAGCCAACGTACGATTGAATCGTTCAACGATTGCTTGATCCCGATGTATATCAACTCTTCCACGTCTTACAGAGACTTTATGTTTATCCAACAACGAAGACATTGCACCCATAAACTCACGTCCAGGATCGACCTGCAATAACTTTGGCCATGTTAGTGGACTTCTCTTATAGATTCGTTCGAATGCCGCAGCGACTTCTTTAGATTCTTTAGTGGCTAATGGTTCGGCTTCTTTGTATCTTGAAGCGATATCCACAATCGTCAACGCATACTTATATAGCTTTCTTCCACGTCCAGGTCGATCATGAGGTAGGAATATCAAATCAGCTTGGTGAACTTCATTTGGTATAGATACAGCGAATTTAGGTCGTGGCACATATTGAGGAGCTGGTAAATAAATCTGCCATATAGCTTGCTTTTCCAACCACATCCGAACTATATCTTCAGAAATGTCAGTCGCATTGGCAAGATGTTTAATCGCTGCAAGTCCTTTCCAATAACCACTCGGACTATAGTATCGTAAACTTAGTTTAGCATCCATTGATATATATATACGCATTCTAACCTTCAACAAGCACAAAAAAAGAAAAAAGTAATAAGAACCTATCGAGCCAATGAGTTCTTATTACTTTTTATTTTTTATTTTTTTATGCAAGTTCGTCCAGTTCTATATCAATTGCATTAGTTAGTCTCTCTTGATTAGATGCGTCGTTAAGGGCTTTAATGGCATCACATCCCAATACTAAACCGAATCTATATCCATTATCCCAATTCTTATTCTGACCTCCATACGCGCGCACATACTTATCTATGTATTTATCATTGCAAATCTCTATATTACTAACGGCGAATGTGCATTGGACGGTTGATAGTAGTCGGATAAATGAGGTTCTTTCATTGCTTTTAGTCGTTTTTGAATTGAGAGTAACTTTTGGGATCGTATAAGAGATTGGTTGCCATCGTGTTGAGTCTTGTCAGCATCACGTTCAATGTCTTCTTGTTTTCTGTTCCAATCGTATAACTCTTGATGTTTCTTGTTGTAATCCGCCTGAGCCGCATAGAGTTTCTCCATAGTTATATTATGTCTCTTTCGTTCTATATCAACATCATCACCTTTCCCAAGCATTCTAGCAAGTATGCCACCACCAGTGAATGCCGTCGCATTTAAAACCGCCCCGAAAATAGACATTCCAATGGCTGCTAACGTTGCCATTATGGTATGATCTTTTGTTTCTCGAGATATTGTTTTGCATTTATGCTACCAACTACCACTGCGGTCCACTTTACGTAATTTATGATAGAAGTAGAAGGATCGTTAAGCATAGATTCCTTGATCACCTTTTTACAATCCACCCAATACCAGTAGCGAGTCCAATTATAATAGCAGCATCAGTCACTGTTTTCATAAACTCTTTCTCTGCCATTCTAATATATATCATATAGTCCAAGTCTTTAAATGTCGCGGCATCCTATTCCATATCAGGCAATGTTACCTTGGTAGATGCTATGCGTTCGGTCGGACGAGTGGTTGGTACGACATTTGTCTTAACTTTGTAGATGCGATATTGATAGTACAGACCGACCAATGCGATGCCTACTCCAACGATCGCTATAGTGGTATTGGTGTTCATATTTTTGCACCAATTTTCCTCTTTGCATGATTCGACATGGACGACTTCCGATGAGTCCTTTTCACGTGCTATTTCTCTCTTCAATGCTTCTCTTGCAAGTTTGTTATTTGCCGCAAGAGTTTTACCAGCCGCAATCTTAGCTGGATCTTTAGATTTAGTTGGTTTGGTCGTTGGAAGGGTCGAAGTTATCTGATCCACTTGTTCCTCCATCATCTCGTTGCGTCGATATATCATTATCCTCTATGACTTCAATAGATGGATCACTTGATATCTTAGGAATGCCTATATGGTCAATTACATGGAATAAGACACTGGCTAACGCTACGAATCGACCTGCTTTAAGAGATAATAGACCTGCTATAGAACTAATCTCATTGCGTACTAGATTATCTCCTTGTAAATCTCTAAGAAGTGCTTCTTGAGAATCTATCGATACTAAGTGTGCAACTGCACGAGTAGCCAGACTCATTACGCCATTGACTAGACATCCCGTTATTTGTTGTGCAAGAACTGCCTGATATCTTCTATGCAATTTCTCTACATCTTTATCGAGTAACCTAGCAACATCTCCTTGAGATAAATTCTTACCAAGATATTCCTTCGTTGTACCAGTTGCTGCCAAGATAGCAAGTGCTTCCCTATTTTCATCTATGTGTGATGAAGTCGTTGGCACTTCACAAGCCTCGCCAAAAAGTTCATCTATTACTTTATCGTCCATGATATGTTATAGGTGCGGGTAGCTCTAACACTACCGCAAATGGATGACGTAAACAGAAACACATGCGAGCGAATTTATTTGATCTAAGTTCTTCTCGAAATTCCTTATCTTCTTGTGAACCTCCATAGTCTTCGAATAGCTTTATACCATCAATAGCGGATGCGGTATGGAATGCAACAACGATAGCTACGTTCTCTCGGAAAGGTTTACATATACTTGTTAATTGTTGGGATAGCACCCAAACAGATAGACCGATATGTCGAGCAGAGAATGCTAAATCGACGAGTTTATCAGTTCTTCTTTTTACATCTTTCGATGAGGCGCAATCATCTAAAATCAATAGAGTATTAGTACCAGTCCAAAATGTAGAACATATCTCCAATGTGGAATTGATAGCATCCTGAGTTGGTGAGATGACAAAGAAATGTGGATCTTTATATGCAAATCCTCGATAAGTTTTGTTATGTGCGTACGTGGGACAAACTAATACTATATAGTCAAACTTTCCACGAAATGCACCACGAAGTTGCTCAACTATGAATGCGGTTTTCCCGCAATTCGTTGGACCTACTATTAGTGCGTTGAATGGAATGTGTTCTACCAAGGCATCCATCAGTATGTAATACTTTGTAGAGCTCCGTTTAATATCGTGAGCTGAGCATCCGAAAGTACGAAGATATGCATGTTTATATTTACACTACCTTCTGCGGTTCTATGTAAACGAATGTCAATGTCTTTACCACTACCAGTTTGTGCCATGCCATCGCCATGAACTGATGGATATTTCGCCGTTCGGCAATCAACAAGAATGGCAAATCTATTGTTATGGAATTTAATAGGTGTCATCGACGTTTCTTCTGATGTGGCAAACCATCCCTTTGCTGATTCCCAGAAATCTTGTGGTAACATACCTCCTGGGAAGAATCTATTTGGAATGCCATTAACATCTATCTCAAGTTTAGAAATGCTTGGATTGACGAATGTCTCACTATCTCTCGTGCCTGCGGTATGTGGAACAACGAATAATAGAAGCAATCCAGCAAAGGATCGTCGTGGGACATTAACATTCTGAGATATCAAAGTTTCTACTGCCTTAGCGATAGTTACGGTCTTGAAATGTACTGCATGGTTGAATAGGAAAGCAGTGCCTGTTTCGTATGCGTGCATCGCTTTCCTAGCTAGAGTTTCGTTCTTTATTGCTTCATACTCCAATTGGATATTATTAAGTTTGTACGTACCTATCTTTGTACTATCTGATCCAATAATTATATCGATGGCGGGTGCGAGCGTTAATTCGAATGAAATGGTATCTCGTAGTGCATGTGGATATAGAGCTCCATGTTGCGTAAGGATATCGACATCTAATGGAATTCTATATTTCGACCCATACGCGATTAGAAGTGCATTCTCTCCAACATTAGATGTGCTCTTATCGCCAGAACCAGATCGTAACTTATTTGTGTTTTCTGATTGGATACCTTGTTGTATACGAGATTATCGATCTTGCGTAGATAGATATAGATCTGAATATGATTGTAATAGATCTACACGAGAGACATCTTCTACCTTCTCAGCTCCCACTTTACAAATTCGATGTACTACCAAGCATCGTCCAACATTGGCTACAACACGATTATTTGCATGTCCACCAGATAATACGATATCAGCCAATAGTGCTAAACTACCAGGAACCAATACGATATTTTCTCCAAGTGTTGGTACGTCCACATAGAGTGTTTCTTCTGGATTAGCAGATGATGGGTTGAAAGTTTTCCTATATAATGTACGTGGGGTTTGAATGCGAGTGGCTCTCTTCGTGCTTGTGCGGGAATTAACTTCGACGATATCATGTTGAATATACCAAGATATATAAGTTAAATTCAACATGGAAGGTGAGGGCGATGATGTGACTGAAGAGACTCGACTAATTCCGGATGACGACAAAGAATCGAATGGCCTTTTTAACTGGCTTTTTGGTAGTGATGTACCCACGGAGGAAATTGGTATGAAAACTTTTCACGACCATAACAACGAGGGTTTTACCACTGAAGGTCAGGATGAAACATCATTCACTCAAAATCCAGATGAGGCCGCTCAAACTATTGGTCTACGAAATCTTGAGAAACTATACAAAGACATTAACGAAAACTTGATGGTATTATCGACAGATACAAATGGAAAGATTCAAATCGAGGTTCGTAACATGTTGAAAGGTGGTTGGTCAAAACCTAAGCAGTTGTTCAATGATGATGGTAGTATCCGTGCCAATGTAGCAAAATTAAAAGGCTTCAAACTTGCCATGGGCTTAGGTTGTGAAATCGTAGCACAAAACGAAGAGGAGATTAAAGACCTCAACCAACAAAATACCGAAGATGAGGCTACTACCAACGATCCTCAGACTACTACGTCAGAGAAGACTTTAGCTAAGGAGAGAATAGACACTAGAAACCAAGAAATTCGAACAATTGAGCAAGAAAACGAAATCATTGAAGAGAACATGTCACTCCGTGAGAGAGTTAAAGAGATCTTCAAAAAGTATGGCTTGTCAGTGCTTGGATTGATGACTGCAGTTGGCGTTGTGATTGGTTCTATAGCCGCTATTCTAGCAAAAGGTCTAGCTAATGTCGCAAAGGGTCTTGCTAACGCTTTGAAAGGAATAGGAAAAAAGATGGGAGATATACTACCTGGTATGATTGGGACAATTGTTAGCTTCTTGTTCGACACTGCGAGTAATGTATTAGGATTCTTAGGAAAGAATGTCTGGCTATTGATTGTAGCTGTGGTGGTGTTCGTAATTGAGCAATATAAGAAGAATTAGCGAAATAACCACCATGCGATTCCAGCTGAAACAATAGCTACTAATGCTATATTGGTCTCATGTTGTGGATTGGACTTTGGTGCGTGATAGGATGCAGTTCTATGTATAGTTTTGCTATGTGTGATAGGTGAAACTTGTTGATTTGCACTGTGTGGTAATTGTGTCTTTTGCGAATCTCCTTCCATATCTGGTGGTTTTGATTTCTTGTGGTCCTTGTTGATGGGGTTTGAACCAACTACCATGTCCATCGTGGCCTTCTTAAATGCGTTATTATAACCATCTACCATGCCGATGTCGTACACCAGATTGCTTGGTAATAACCATACACCTACAGCTATTGCGAGATTGAGTCTCTTCTCCGACGTATCTATAGCGAGTTGATAGTTATCTACGCTTCTAACTAGATCGTTTTCAAGAATCGCAGCTTCAACTAAAACTTTAAACTCTTCCTTAGCATTATGACTACCTACGATGGACACACGTTCGGAGGATTGAGCAATTATGATGCAATACCCAAAAGCCTCAACTGATCGATTTAACCTTCCAATTCCGGCATCAGTCAACCCCTTACCTATTGGTGGCGTAAACCAATTGTATTGTTTATCTTTATGGTCATCATTACGAATAAAGGATACGAAATCTCCTTCATCTACCTTGCCTCCTTCGTCTTTAAATAAATTGTTGTGACTTGGATAAATATTTGCCTCTTTGTCATAACCTCGGATTACGTGAACGTTTTTGTATCCATCGCCATACAAAAGGAATACATCTCCTAATCCGTGATTCCTACCACCTTTCCATCTAAAGTCTGGTGTACGAGATAGACCGAACTCAATGCACAAGTCCTCCAAGGCTGATTTGCTATAGAAGTTATCGCGTTGCTTGAAAGCCGTGTCACCAGGTATGCACTGTATGTTTACAACCAAGTTCACGTAGAATTCGTCGTATTGTGAAATATGTATGAAATCGTAGGAACCCTTGAACAACCGGTGGATATGTTTTGAAAATTGGATCAAACAATGACACTCCACATCCAGAAGTTGCGCACCACGTTGCAAAGTTTAACTGTTGAGGCCAATAGCTGAAATTTGGACCTGCCAACCATTCATGAGACTCGTGTGCTGTCATATGTTTTATGGTGATCTCCTTGAATATGTTCTTGAAGCCTGCTATAAATGATTCAGTGGGTGTGACGTATATCCGTAGATTAATGAGATCGATATCTTGTGCTACTTCGGTTAAAGGAACTGCTTGAATAGGATATTTAACGTTCAGGTCTAATACCAAAGTAGATGGGAAACCACCAACCATCCCCTGCAATGCATTGTCGATGCGTTTTTGAATGGTAGCAGGTAGCTTGGAGACATCATCACCATAGACCACATAACCATGATTCCCATCTCGAAACCAAATACTCGTCGAATATTTGCCGGGACCATCTATATCCGTGGATACATAGAACTGGTGAAAATCTGCATGTGGGTATCTTTTCTTAAACTTCGCTAATAGATCGGCATTCAATGTTGCGACCTTTTTATTTTCATCGGCAAGGAGCACTGTCTGCTCAGATTTCGACAGTCTTGGTCCACCCCTGGCAATCTCTGCTATGTCATCTGCAGATAGACCATCATACCAATCATCTTTGTCTGGCACAATGAGAGGCATCGTAACTATTGAAGCTATACATACATACAGTTTATACCTTTAATATATAATGGTTATATTAAATGTCACCACCACCTCGTCTGACCATACTGTCTACTTCGATAACCCTATTCTTATCCACAACATTTCTCTAGTTGAGATCACTTTTGAGAATAGTTGGTTTAACCTAGCAAATGATGCGAACTTCTGGTGGTTTACGGCTGAAAAAAATAACGATCCTGATGTGAGAATCTCACACACTATAACTGCAGGACACCACGACATGGCAAGCCTCAAACCCTACTTCAAGCCTGCAATCGATGCTGGTATCTTGAAAATAGTGGAACATCCATCTAGTAGATTTTGGAACATAGAAGTCAAGAAACCGATTTGATAGGAAACTATGCACATTATTGTGTACCGATAGTACTCCAGAAGGGCATGGTTTGTCAATCGAAGTGGGCAACCACACACTGGTGCTTCATGATATCTACACTATGTATATCCACTGCGATGTGGTGGATTCTAGTTTCTCGAGCATTCTGTACACGTCTGCCTCTTATACTTCACTAAAAAACCAAAGGCATACAAATATTGCCACAAATCCCGGATGCTTTGGTAAATAATCAATATGGTTGATGTTAACGCTAAGCCAAAGAAAGCCAATAAAGTATTCAATTGAAAACAATCTAGCAAATTTTGGATTTACATTGATCAAGGGAAATCTTGTAGGACGTAGCTGTGTACATCTGATTACAAGTGGTGAAAGTGATGTAACGCGCGCGGTTATTGACGTCACAATAGAATTTGGCTGGTTGCAAGTTTTGCCGAAAAAACTCGCGTTGACAATTTATTTATTTACTTACTTCGGCCATAATAGAAGATACAAAATAGAATAAAGTAAAATATACAACAAACAAAACATAGAGGCCAGGAGAACCAACACAGCGTTAGCCATTACGTTGGTTTCCTATGAAAAATAAAATTACAATAAATGATCTAATTACAATACCTATTTCAACCTAAAAGCAGCATTTGAGAGGTGCGGTTAACTGTCTTGCCTGGTGACATTTCAGACATACAGACTTCCAAGACCTAGGGTTCTCGATGTCAAATACAGAAGTGATGGCAGACACGTAATATTTAAATAGTAATGATCTAAACTTAGGTAAAGAGATATCTGATTTACGCAGTTCGTGTGGAAGTGTATTCCAAGTTCGGGAAGCTCTTATAAAATAACTATTTTGGTAACACAGGGTCTTGACATTAGGAATCTGATAAGTAATAAGATTAAGTGAGTTATCCATCGAACGTAGAGAGATGCTTAAATTCACCCTGTTTACAATGCTCTCGGAGCATTCTGTACACGTCTGCCTCTTATACTTCACTATCTAAAACGCATGGACAAGGATGCCTGTGCGTACTAGGAGAGGCAGGCCAAATTGGGAACGCTTAGTTCAACTATTCTCTTGTTCATTTGATTTTGATACATGGCTCGACCGCCGAAAGTCGCTGTTGTATTGCAGATGAATAGGTAAGGTGAGAACTTTGTCGTAATCACATGAAGATTTTCTGGCTCAATCATACTATAATTAAAGCGGGATTTGCGATTGAGTAACGAATATCATAGTGCCTGTTTGCGACAGTTTATGGTAATCTATCTATACACTCTAAAACCGGTTTTTGCCGTAAGTGATGGTATGTTCAACGCGGCAAATTTAATTATCTTCTAGTTAATCTGCAATACTGTAGATTCTACTACACTTTAATTCCCTCTTCTTGTTTCTCTGTTGCTTATATTTATTTCATATAGATGTTGATATTTGCTATTAGCTTCAACGGCGAACAGAGTCATTGCACCGCCGATGGAATATCCATTGTCATCTTAGATTTGCTAATTTCCCGACATCAATTCCCGTGTTCGTCGCTTTACGGACAATGAACCGATTTTGTTTGCGATTTTCATGGGAAAGCGAAACCGGCCGCAAAACATCTGAATGGGAAACAGAACCAAATCTACGACCGGGCAATGCCATAGTGTTAATAAGTTTCGAGAAGTCTTATCAAGTTTTCTCACATGCAGCATCTCTCCTTTTTCATTTTTCTTCATTACTGCAAAGATATGAATTGAAAAATGCACCAGTTGTAAAAAATCAAAGGCATATGAATATTGCCACAAATTCTGGATGCTTTGGTAAATAATTAATATGGTTGATGTTAACGCTAAGCTAAAGAAAGCCAATAAAGTGTTCAATTGAAAACAATCTAGCAAATTTGGTATTTACATTGATCAAGGGAAATCTTGTAGGACGTAGCTGTGTACATCTGATTACAAGTGGTGAAAGTGACGTAACGCGCGCGGTTATTGACGTCACAGTAGAGTTTGGCTGGTTGCAAGTTTTGCCGAAAAAACTCGCGTTGACAATGCTCTCGGAGTATTCTGTACACGTCTGCCTCTTATACTTCACTATCTAAAACGCATGGACAAGGATGCCTGTGCGTACTAGGAGAGCCAGGCCAATTTGGGAACGCTTAGTTCAACTATTCTCTTGTTCATTTGGTTTTGATTCATGGCTCGACCGCCGAAAGTCGCTGTTGTATTGCAGATGAATAGGTAAGGTGAGAACTTTGTTGTAATCACATGAAGATTTTCTGGCTCAATCATACTATAATTAAAGCGGGATTTGCGATTGAGTAACGAATATCATAGTGCCTGTTTGCGACAGTTTATGGTAATCTATCTATACACTCTAAAACCGGTTTTTGCCGTAAGTGATACGATGGTATGTTCAACGCGGCAAATTTAATTATCTTCTAGTTAATCTGCAATACTGTAGATTCTACTACACTTTAATTCCCTCTTCTTGTTTCTCTGTTGCTTATATTTATTTCATATAGATGTTGATATTTGCTCTTAGCTTGAGCGGCGAACAGAGTCATTGCACCGGCGATGGAATATCCATTGTCATCTTAGATTTGCTAATTTCCCGACATAAATTCCCGTGTTCGTCGCTTTACGGACAATGAACCGATTTTGTTTGCGATTTTCATCGGAAAGAAACCGGCCGCAAAACATCTGAATTGGAAACAGAACCAAATCTCCGACCGGGCAATGCCATAGTGTTAATAAGTTTCGAGAAGTCTTATCAAGTTTTCTCACATGCAGCATCTCTCCTTTTTCATTTTCCTTCATTACTGCCAAGATATGAATTGAAAAATGCACCAGCCACAAATCCGGGATGCTATGGTAGATAATTAATATGGTTGATGTTAAAGCTAAGCTAAAGAAAGACACTAAAGTGTTCAATTGAAAACAATCTAGCAAATTTGGTATTTACATTGATCAAGGGAAATCTTGTAGGACGTAGCGGGTTACATCTGATTACTAGTCGTGAAAGTGACGTACCACGTGCGGTTATTGACGTGACAATAGAGTGTGGCTGGTTTCAAGTTTTGCAGAAAAAACTCGCGTTGACAATGCGCTCCTAGCATTCTGTATACGCCTGCCTCTTACACTTCACCATCTAAACCGCATGGACATCTGATTACAAGTCGTGAAAGTGACGTAACGCACGCGGTGGTTGCTATCCTTCCAACGTGAGTTCCTTCTTAGAAAGGAATAAAACTTTAGAACAATCCTAACGTTGAAACATGGTATGCAATTCAAAATCAGCCAGAGAAAAACTTTTTTTTTCGTGGTAGGCTTCAAAGCCATCATGGGCCCTTTTTGGTTATATACTTCATGGTATTGTTTCATTCCATATAGTCTCCCTGCATAATCATTTTCACTACTGTTTTACAGTATTATGCAGGGAGACTATATGGAACGAAACACTACTGTAGTAATATGATCTCACACATGATTACGTAATAATATTCTATACCACATGATTCATGGTAATTAACATATAGCACATGGTCCGAACAGAGTATCAGAATAAACGGCTACACAGAGTCTTCACTCATGTCTTTCCTATATTAAAGAACCCTATAACAGGTCACTACATTGGCGACGAGGACTACGGTAACAGGAAAAGAAAACGAAAAGAAGAGAAGTGAAAAATAAAAGCGACATTGAAATGCCAGACGGTCAGGAATCTGTTGGATCGACCAGCGCAGCGAGCAATGCTCAGAATATGACAGTGGTCAACATACAACTTAACATAAGACCATTCATCGTATCTAATGATACAAATGACACAGCCGTTCGATGGTCCAAATGGAAAAAAAGACATCGAGAGTCAATTTCGTTTCTTCGGGCTGACGGATCCAGACGTCAAGAAAGACGGGATGATAATTTACGGAGGAATGCAGATTGCCGAACTGGAGGAATCGCTACCAGACTTACCACTACAAGCGGACGAGGATGTCTACGCACAATTTATTAGAAAACTAGATAAGCACTTTCTGCCACGTAAAAACAAGGACTACGCCAGATTCCAATTCGGGAATCTCAATCAAGAGGCTAGTGAGAGCATGGGGAAATACTATGCTAGAATCAGAGAGATAGCACGGAAATGTGAATACACTAACGAGGACGAAACGATAAGAGATCACCTTATCAAAACAATGACCAACAGCCGACTGCGAGTAAAAACTATACGGAATAACTGGACGCTGACGCAAATCTTAGACGAAGCGGCAGTGGAAGAAGAATCGACTGCACAGGCTAGCGAAATTGACAAAAAAGCACAAGCAACAACAGAATCACAGAAGGTCAGATTCGTGTCGAAGAACCGGCGGGACAGCGCCGAGCCATGTGGTCGTTGCGGATCAACGCACGAGAGACGCCAGTGCCCAGCATACGGAGTCGAATGCCATAACTGCGCAAAACGTAACCACTACGCGCGATGGTGCAAAAATACAAGCAACACTGTCAGTGGGGATAGAAGAAAAATAGACAAACAAGACTACAGGCGACCAGAAAAGAAACAAGAGCCATCACACAACGCACCACGCCACAAGCAATTCGGCGGAAATCAAAACAAACACGGGCGCAGAAGAATTCGACACGTCGAAATAGAAGACACCACAGAGAGTGATACCAGTGAATCAGAAAGCGATGAAGATATACAGCGGATTGTACAGCACATGAAGATTCACCGCACCGCACAAACGCATTCCAAGAAAAATAAGTGCAGAATTTCGATAAACGGAACGAGTGTTGAAGTTGAACCGGATACGGGAGCGGATGCAAATGTCATGGATGAATTCCAGTTCAACGAGTTACTAATGGCAACACCGGAATTAGAACTGTGTGACACAAAGATAAAGTTAAAAACACTGAAAGATGAGTTACCGGTTATTGGAGAGTGCAGTGTGACTATGGAGAATGAAACACGGAAAACGCACACGAACATTGCTATTATCCAAGGAAAGATCGACTCACTCCCGCTAATCGGAAGAAAGACTCTAGAAGAGTTAGGAATGGTGACATTTGACGCGACCGGAGGATTAATGGAACCAAACCGCGATGAAACTCAGAATGTAAACAGAATACGAACCGGAAACGACGAACTGGATAGAATTGTACACAAACACAAAGGACGATTTGAAGGCATCGGGAAGGCAAAACGTGACGGTGAAGACATCAACATACACCTACCGCTTAAGGACGACGCACAACCTATCGCACAGAAGCCGAGGAGAGTTCCCTATCATCTAATGGACCCGTTACAGAAACGGATGGACGAGTTCGTCGAGAAAGATATCATGGAGAAAGAACCGGAACACGAATCAATAACATGGTGTTCACCGATGGTCGTAAACCCAAACCTAAAATTCCAAGCGACATTCGCGTTAGCCTCGAGCTACGAGTACTCAACAAATCCATGCAGCGCACACGACAAGTACAGGCACCAATCACAGAGGACTTCATAACCACATTCAAGGACTGTACAGTATTCAGTAAATTAGATATGAATCATGGATACCACCAGTTTTTACTGGACGAAGAGTCTCGAAGACTTATGACATTCTCAAGTCCATGGGGAAATTACCGATACAAGCGACTAGCATTTGGAGGCGTTAATAGCCAAGATCTGTTTGACACGGAGATGAGTAAGATTATCTCAGGAATACCGAGAGTATTGAACAACCGCGATGACATACTGATTGGCGGACTAGACTGGGAGGACCACAACAAGAACCTCGCAGCGCTACTACAGCGACTAGAGTCACACAACTTAACACTACGCAGAGAGAAATGTGAGTTCGGGAAATCAACGATCGAGTTCCACGGACATCTGTTCACCGCAGATGGATTGAAACCGAGTCCCAACAAAGTGAAGGCCGTGCGAGAATGCAGCGAACCTCAATCAAAGGAGGAACTTGTCTCATTTCTACAAATGATGGCATACTTATCGAGATATATTAGCAACTTCTCCAGCAGATGCGAACCTCTGAGGAGACTCACGAAAAGGGAGAACAAGTTCGAATGGACAGAATCACAACAGAAAGCGTTTGAAGACCTGAAGATAGCCATAACTACAGCACCAGTACTCATTCCCTACAAGCCGGGACGTGAAACGATGGTCATCTGCGACGGAAGTCCGACTGGTCTTGGAGGTGGATTATTTCAGAAGACAGAACACGGATACCAACCGGTACACTTTGTAAGCAGATCACTCACCGACACAGAGACGCGGTATTCACAGATTTAACGAGAGGCGTTAGCAGCAGAGTTCACCACAACCAGACTCCACATGTACCTACTGGGAGCAGAACACTTCCAACTGGCGACGGACCACAAACCACTGCTACCACTATTCAATAATCCAAGCGCGAAGCTACCACCCAGGATTGAGAGGATGGTCATGAAAATGCAGAACCTGGACTTTACTGCAATACACATACCAGGAAAATCGAACATGACTGACTATATCTCCAGACACCCACTACCGGAGATACATCATACCAGACACGAGCAACACATCAAAGCAGTAATCGAAATTGATCATGCAGTCGTCATGGAAACCATCAAGTCAGCAACACAGGGTGACCATAAACTTCGGAAGCTAAAGGAAGCAATACAAACGGGGAAATGGGACAAAACCGACCCAGACTTAGCACCCTACTATGATATGCGAGCGGAACTATACATGGCAGAGGGAATCATGCTGAGACTCGACAAAATCATTCCACCAGAATCCCTGCAAGAAAAGATTATAACAATTGCACACAGACAAGGTCACTTAGGCATCACTAAGACAAAGGAAATGATCAGGAATAAATATTGGTTCCCAGCGATGAACTGGCGGATCGAGAACATTGTCAGCACATGCTTCAGCTGTCAAGTGTCAACAAACACACATCACACCGAACCAGCCAAGATGACAGATTTACCGGAGAGACCATGGAACAGTGTCGAAGCAGACTTCTGTGGACCCTTTCCCAACAATGAATACGTGTTGGTTGTATCCGATCAATATTCAAGATATCCAGAAGTTGAGTTCATTAGCTCCACAGCAATCAAACCTGTCCGAAGGAAGTTGAAGAAAATATTTGCAACGCACGGAGTTCCAAAGACTGTGCAGACAGACAATGGTCCACCATTCAACTCGAATGAGTTCAAGCAATTTGCATCAGAAATGGGATTCAAACACAAGAATGTTACACCGAGACACCCAAAGGCACAAGGCCAAGTTGAAGGTTTTAATAAGCTAGTGAACAAAATAGCAACCATTGCAAACCAGGAGGAAATGGAAGTGCACGAGGCAACTTATGACATGCTACAAGCTCACAGAGACACCCCACACCCTGCAACAAAGAAGACACCCTATGAGTTAATGATGAACAGGGATGTAAGAACGAAACTTGAACACTTTCCATCAGAATTATCACCGAATGATGAGGAAGTCAGATCCAACGACAGAACGTACAAGGAGAAAATCAAGCAGTACCACGACAAGCGACACCGGGCGACAACATACAAAGTTGACGTTGGAAAAGCAATTATAGTGAAGCGAGATAGGAAAAGAAAGGCTGAAACACCATACGAGCCTCATATATACATTGTGACACAAGTGAAGGGATCTACTATCTTTGCTAGCAGACTAGGCGATGGAAAGACTATCTGCAGAGATGCATCAAGAGTGAAATTGTTGAGAACAGCAAACAGGGAAACAAGTGAGGAGGATGTGACAACAGCACAAACAGCACAGATACCACCACCCTACAATGCAGCACAGCAGAGAGATCCTGCACCAGCCCTGCAGGAAGATCAGGAGATCAACATCCTATCAGCAACACCAGAAGTACCGAGGACACCAGAAGCACCAAGGAGATCGAACAGGAGACTTGCATCAGTATTTGATGGACACTTAAGAGAGTTTTCACAGCATTAATATCATATAAGATACCATGAACACTAACTAAGTTAAAGAACTTGGGGAAAGTAATACGAACATTGAAGGAACAATTTGTTACAGTTACTAATTATATTGGAATTATTGTTGAATCAGTTCACTGTACATATACTATGATCCTTAGCATAACAATTAAGAAGCTGATTATTTTACATTATAGAAACTTAACTGAAGGGGGAGGAATGTAGTAATATGATCCCACACATGATTACGTAATAATATTATATACAACATGATTCATGGTAATTAACATATAGCACATGGTCCGAACAGAGTATCAGAATAAACGGCTACACAGAGTCTTCACTCATGTCTTTCCTATATTAAAGAACCCTATAACAGGTCACTACAACTACGATGAAGTATATACCCATTTTTTGTAGTAAACCGGTAAGAAACAACAACTTTCGCAGGAATGCAATCACGTGGTTGCCCTGGACAGCCAAACAAATCTGACTTCATTTATTTAAATGCACTTGTATGAGATCGGTAGTGTTCTTAGAGCAGGTTTCATTTGACTGTAGTAAAACCAAAACCAAAGCAATTACAACGAACCAATCACGAACTAAAGTGAAACCGATTGGTTTCACTGGCACGAGAAGCAACCAATCAGGAGGAAAAGTAAATTGAGGGCGTGACGGACCAAAACCACGATTGGTTTTACTCTGGAATTTAATTCGCAGACTGATTTTTACAGCCAATAGAAAAGCAAAGTAAACGCAAAACCAAAGCAATCACGGAAAACTTTCGACACTCAATTGAAACCTGCTCTATTAGCAAAACCTGTTTGTAAATGCTATTTCCACCTCCACCGATGTTTGATTTCTAAGATAGCGTTTTTAAATTTAGATTGCCCTACAGCATCCATAGCAATGCCTTTCCCATAGGTATCACGAGCTCAATTGATTCGTTAATGTAGTATTATATCAGCACCTTTCCTGCAAAAGGCCTATTACTACAGCAAATTTATTTATTCGCTAACTCAGAGCTTTCAAGTTTCCAATGTTAATCCTTTAAGATAATGATTTCTTTTACATTTTGTATATATAACCTGTGCAATCAAAACCAATTTATTATTATGACAATTGATCAATATGGTCAATAACCATTTCATATCCTTTCATTTATGTCTCAATGTTTTACCTTCAAGTCGATACATCGCATGACAGGCCAAACACTATACGTGTCATTAAAATCGAATGGCATTAAAGCCCGATTTATACGACAAGTATTTTGCATGGCCAGAAAAATCGAATGGACATGCGCAGTTGAAGCGTGATACTTAGAAAATTTTGCCCTCTGGGACGTTCTCGACATTACAGTAAATGTATGGTGCTAAAATGTTCATGTTATGATATTTCTAAGCACAATAAAACCCCCAACTTACATTGGTTCCATATAGAACAACACACTAATAAGCTTTACTTTGAAGACAAAAATGGCAACTTAGCGTTGAATATCGGGTCGTTTTTGGGAGATATCGCGCTGCACTGAGAATCAAGTAGCCATTTTAAGGAGTAGTATGACGAAAGACCTCAACAGCTTAAATTATAACTTCGTTTGCAATACTTATCGAGCGTTCCTATCCTCACCTTCGATTCCTTTTGAAAGTTCGAATATTGCTTCGTGATTTTACCCTAATTCCAACACTATGTGTACTTCAATCGGCTCGGTTTTGCAAATCCAGTTTGTGTAATAATGAAGGTTCAAAGGACTTGCCAGTAGAGTCTCATAACTAGCCACAGATTGGATAAAACTATAGCATTTCCTCCCCCTTCGCTGCTTCAACGAGTCGGCCATCTTGTAAAATTATCTAGCAGGCGTTCCTTGTTGTTTATTTTTCAATTTGGACTAGTACCGAGGGGGAAGTGATGGTTTATGGGAGTCCGCGGCAACTTTGAATTTTTCTCCCGTCTCGCTCAAGCTCGAGTCGCCATTTTTGATTAATTCAGAAAATTGTATCACGTGTCCGTGTGAACCAGTCAGCTACGTAATAAAATCATGAGAATGAATGGCACAGCAATAATTACAATATTAAACCCTGCCCATTTTCATTCGACTTTTCTGGACATGGGGCATAGGTCCTCAAACAGGCGGGCCGAGACTACCTTTTCACAAGGTCCCAGAACCCTAGATGTTCGGACAGGTAAACCAGGAATATTTCCACATTCACGACAAAAAGGCTGCTGCTAGGCACGTGTGCCTAACATTTACGAGTGCCATGTCCAAATTCCTTGTCGTGTTAATCGGACTTAAGATATATTAACTTTTAATTAACCGAGAGCGAGGTCTTCACGGAAGAATATCAGACCGAGGTCTTGACAGTACGGACCGAGCGATAGCGAGGTTCGAACATAAAAGACTGAGGTCTGATATTCTCCTGTAAAGACGTCACTCTCGGTTAATAAAAAAAAAATATCTTAAGTCCGATTAACACGACAAGGAATTTGGACATGGCCGTTTTAGTTTATTATATGGCACTTGTGATAAACAAAGAATGAGAAAATAAGTGACTCGCGTGACTAGCGCCCCGTAACACACCCTGATACCTAATTTGCAGACATTTACATACCAAATTAGTGGAAGCCATTCAAAATTAATCCAGGATCTATTTGAAAGCTCTTCGTAAATCAATATAAAAGATGAATGAAATACAACGTCAGTGTCAGAATCAATTCATAACTAGAAAACTTTGCTAATCCAAAGTGCATGAAAAGTGGAATTCGTAGGAAAAGCGATCAGAAAAGAACATATTTCCACTAAATCAACTCGAAAAACAAACTGTTCGCTCAAGTGCCATGACACTTCGGCGACGGACACTTTCGGCGATGACAGTTCTATGCTGTTTGTTTGTATCCTGGATAATTTTGACTGGGACGACTGGTACATGGAAAATCTGGAACTGACAATCGCTGATATTTACTCCCGATCGGCAAAAATGGTTGGCTGTGGAATCAGAACTTCCCTAGTTTATAGTGGGGGAATATAATTTGTAAACTGGACCAGTGCTGACTGATATTCAAGACAAATTTCTTAAAGCCGATAATTGTAGAAAGAAAGCCGGCTGCAGAGGAGTAGTCTTGTTGCTTGTCGAATATATGGACTATGACTTCTGGCTCTGGCCATAGTCGCTGGCAGACTTGTTATCGATCTTGTAGTTTTACTTGCTCGATTCTCGTGTGAACACTCAACAGAACCACGAAGCTTTCAGGATCAGCGTTAGCAGGTTTATCGTTATTGAGTCTGATTGTTCAGTTATTTCGCTGCTGGGTGTTCGATTCCTTCATTACCTGATACATTACTAAGCCATGTTCTAATTTCGTTTCTACCGAGTGGAGACTTTATGTGGCTGTTTGGAACTCGCTTGTAGTTGACGGCCGGGGAAAATGGTTCTTCCGCACATTGAACTCAGACGGTATATATACTGCTGCTGGACGGTGACTTCTGAAACTTTGTAGAACCTGACAGAACATCAATATCTTGTCCCTGTAGCATATACCTTTTGGATGGAATTGTATTTAGACTAGTTGTTTCCTGTCCTTTTCTGGTTGACAACAATGATAATTTTTGACAACAAATGGTCAAGTTCGTTTTGGAGGTAATTATATTTACAGGTCACATTTTTGATGGACCAGCTTTCTCTCTTTTAAAAACTGTTAAGTTTTCTGGTTACGATGTGTGTGTTCTTAAACTGCATCATTAAGTGCCTAGTTATCTCTATTTTACCTCTATTTTAGTTTTCAATTTCCTGAGCTTAGACCAAAATATGCAAATTGTGACCGTTATCATGGTAACGGTCCGTAAGGCAAAATTCCGACCGCACAACAGCCAATCGAAACACTGGATTTGACATTGAGAGTGACTTGCCATATAATAAATTTATTATAACGAACAAGCTGTACAACCCCAACCTTGCGGGCCTTCAGCGTAGAATAATTATAATGGCAGATATACGGTGATAACACGTTTGAACATTCTATTTCAGAAGAAGACTAAACCTCGCAAATGTTTCCTAAGTTATTTATGCCCAGTGTACCTGCTAATAGCGATGTTTCGTGGTGATAAACATTACAAGTGTTATGCTAATGTCCAACCATGATTTGTAAAGCAACGCTTTGTGTTAGGAACCAATGGATCTCTGGTTGGACATTAATGACAATAAACGATGACATCGCTATATCAAGAACAAAATTTGTTATATGCTCAGTTACAAAATAGCCAATCAGAAAATTCCATACTGATGACGTTTCGCGGGTAGGATGTGGTCGCATCCTTTGATTAGCTATTATATGATAATTAGGCTCACTAGCCAATCAAATGACACGACCAGATTCTGTTCGCGAAACGTCATCAGTATGGTATTTTCCGTCTCAAGGCGCAGACGCCTCTCTCGGGAGCCACGTTTTGATTGTGGTTCCCGATGCGAGACGGCTGTATTCGCAGGCTATAACATTGGCGGTTGTTGAAAAATCAAACATTTTAACCCTTAAATAATAGACTTTACTGGGTAAGAAACACAATTACTGGTGACCCAGTAGTTTACATTGCGGCCCATTATAAAAACTAAAACTAGATAAGAATTACAATATAGAAACTAGATAAGTAATATTAATTATTAAAGATAATTTGAAATTTGCAATTTGTCCTAAAGTTAGACTAAATACTGAATTAAAATGTTCTTGTAATATTAAAATGTTTATGTTTGAAGTTATTGAACAAAATGTTGTTGAATAAATGTTTCTTAAAATTACTTAGTTGGGAAATGTTTTTCGCATTAGAGCAAGAACATATTTTGTCATATTTCAACGCGCATCAAACTTATTACTTACTTTCTTAGACTAAACATTTGAGAGGTTTGCGTAAGATTTCTATTAAAGATAAAGGTTTCTGATGATCTCAAAAAGAATTAATATCTTTCCTATAAGCTATAATATCTTGAAGAAAATAAAAACAAATGGGCTGAAACATAGGAAAGCAAGTTAAAAATAAATATTTAAATTACTGATGACAGAAGTTGTTAACTATTCTTTCAAATTATTTCATAAAGTATTTTCAAAAGTTAGTAATTGCAAGGCTCAGTTCCAAAAATCAAGACTTTATCCAGGCCTTTATTTCTCAGGGAAAATTGTTACACCATTATCTCGAAAGAAGAAACCTAAAAGTTCAAACAGTCTGTTTTTCATAATATCCTTCGTCTTTGTTTTCCTGTTTCGAGACAAGGTACTGGTAAATCTCTAAGGGCGCGGATGTTTCGATTAGGTGTTTTGTCCTGAGAAGTACGTGACAGTTGATAACTCACGACGTGACTGAGCCGGGTCTGTAATGCGTATTCCATATATGGCGATTACTGGACAAGCAGATGGCGTTCCGTTACAAGCGAACAGCAGGACCTAACAAGCGAATAGCAACCCCAAGTATCATTTCCAGACACGACGCTTTGAAATAATCAAGCGTTTTAAATCTACAAGATCTCCTAACATATACCGCAAACCTAACACCAACCCTAACCGGTCAGTTCTGGGCTTTAAAAATAATTTGTGGTTAGGGTTCACAGGTAAACAAGAAGAGAAGGTAAATGAGAGGGAAAAAAGTCGGTTATACTGGAATTTGAACCCATAACCTTTTGCATTTTTAATGTCAGTCAAAATCGGCCACCCTTAGCTTGTCAGTTTCCTCTCCGCTTTTCAGGGACCGCTATCTGCTTGTTAAGTAATCACCATATATGGAATACGTATTACAACCCTACCTGACTTGACTTCATGCGAAACTGATCGAGTTGAATAGCATCTTGTAAATATTGTGTTTGTTTCTGTTAATTTCTCATTATATCCAAGCGTCTAGAGCTCTACTCCCAAAGTCTTCGGCCCGGATTCGATGTCAATTTACAAGTCAGATCTTAAGAAAGCAAAATGTGCCTTTTGTCCCTTTGCTTCGTTTCATTAGAGATGGCGCCATGGTTAGGTGATTTGTTGTTATGACAATTATTGGTTCTCCAATAATTCGTTGACCAATCACAAGACTCGGTTTTCACTCAACGTTCTCGGTATTTCCAGAAATTATCGAAAGGATTCTGATGTTTAACGAAGTTAGGGTCAAAACACCCAAACTCAATCTGCATATGAGGCCACAGGGAACCAATCAGAAGGCCTAGTGCACTCAATCAGAAACCTCACGAAGGGTGCAAGAAAAAGCAGTTTCATCATTTTCAATTTTGTCTGCTCATAATAGCAATAATCTAAACGAAGATATTTGGATAAGATTTACTGTCCCATTTTAGCTGTCTGTGAAATACATTTTCCTTTAAAACGAGGTCGTAACATTATTTCAATAATTTTTCAAATGTGTATTTTAGTATAACAGCTGCAGATTTAAACCAGACTTAAGCTGATCCTTGATTGCAAAAAAGGCTTTTCAAAATCCATAACCGACTAGGAACATCCAATCTATAGACATTATTCACGAACCTTAAAAGTAGTCAGTAGAATAGCCATCCATATCCCTAAAATACATTTCGTGTATTCTGGTCGTAGACAAACCAAGACATGCTATAGTTTAGTTATTTTCGAAAACGCAGTGTGTCATATCATTATATAATATCTAAACACAGGTTATTTCGTTTGTAAATAGAAGATCCCAAGTTCTGAAAACGAATCGATCTATTGATGTCATAGCGCAGCTACAATGTTCTAAGGAAGATAAAAGCATATGAAAAAAATTGAAACAGAAGGCCATTGCTAAGAAATCATAATTACACCTGAATGTGATTGTTAATTTTTTATTCAAACTTGACAATAATTCTTCAAAGAGTAATTTTTTAATGGCAATTGCGAGGCACCGATTCTCGCTAGGAATTAAAATTCAAGGAAATTGCAACAGGCGTATTGATATTAATATGTCAATAAATAAGAAACCTAAGCATGGAAAATGGCAGAGCCACAATTGGAGATATGATGTAGTTCAACATAATAACGGTTATAAATAAGTTTTATCAGTTCCAATATTCTCCGCAAAGAAATACGTGTGTATTCTAAAGACTAAACTACTCTGTCTAGTATAACTGTCTATGTTGGAGTTCATGGCGTACGTTAAAGAACATCACTATTATTTATGTTATTGAATGTTTTTTGATGAAATGTGAAACTTTGAAAACGAAATAACTTGATTGAAAAAAACAAGCAACAATGGACTTTTAATCAATAATTAATCATATCTTGAAATGTTATATTTTTGAAGATGTAGTACACTTATATACAAGCTGATGATACGAAGGGTTTGCTTTAGCTAAAGAATTTTGAAAACAGGCATTTTTTTACACCAGCCGATGGGTTTTTAAGACGAAGTTAAAGTGATACCCCAGAGTAAACGCCAGATGGTGGTTATGTTTTACTATACATTGGAAAATAAGCTAAATATTAGAAAATCGATGCATTTTTAATTTGAAGCCCTTTTTAAAGACAAAATGCACTTTTGTCATTTTGATTTCGCATAAGGACGATTGAGTCCTCGAATTTAATGTTTTTCTTTTCTTAAGAAGTTTGAAAACATTGCAGAACAATTTAACCAACACTTCATTAATGTAGGACCAAACTTAGCTAACTTAATTGAAAATAATAATAACAATGACTCCATTAAGTATATAAATAACACCCCTATAAATAGCTTTTATTTGTCCTCTGTTACTGAAGATTATGTAACCCGTCTTTTCGGTGAGTTAAATGAAAAGAAAGCTTCACTAGACATTCCAAATAAATTAATTAAATACGCAAGTAGAATTTTATCAATACCTTTCACCTTTATTTATAATGAATCAATTTCACAAGGCATTGTCCCTAACATATTGAAAATTTCCAAAGTTACTCCAGTGTTTAAAAATGGCATCGCTACTGATCCCGCAAATTATAGACCTATTGCAATCCTATCGCCTTTTAGTAAAATATTAGAGAAAATTGTCTGCGATCAGCTGAATGTATTTATTGAGAAACATAATATTCTATTCCAATTTCAATTCGGCTTCAGAAAGAACCACTCAACTGAACTTGCCATCTTAGAAATTACTGATAATCTGAAAACCTCAATAGATAATAATTCAGTTACTTGTGGGCTCTTTCTGGATTTTTCTAAAGCGTTTGACACGATTAATCATGGAATATTGTTAAAGAAATTATATAAGTATGGAATTCGTGGAGTAGCTCTGGAATGGTTCAAAAGTTATCTTGCAAACCGTACACAGTTTGTTAAAATTGGTAATTCAGAATCCACTCCCCTCGATATTGTCTGTGGAATTCCTCAAGGATCTACCCTAGGACCATTATTATTCTTACTATACATAAATGACTTACCAAACTCATCCACAAAACTTTCTTTTCGTCTATTTGCTGATGATGCAAATATTTTTTACACTAGTAAAGATCCCAAAGAAATTGAAAGAGTTATGAATAATGAACTCCAAAATGTTATTAATTACTGTAATGCAAACAAACTTTCTATCAATATGAAAAAGACAAATTTTATGTTGATTCGCTCTTCAAGGAAGCAACCTATACCAAACATGAACATCTTAAACATTGAACAGAAAAACTGTATCAAATACCTAGGAATATATATTGATGAGCACTTAAATTGGAAAAACCAAATAACTCATATAAATAATAAAATAGCTAAGAACTTAGGTATCTTTTATAAACTACGTAACCATCTAAATATTCAAATGTTAAAACAACTCTACTATACTCTTGTCTTTCCGTACTTAAACTATGGACCAATAAGCTGGGGAAATACTTATCCAAGTAACTTAACAAAATTAAACACTAAACAAAACAATTGTATTCGCAGTATCTTTTTTGCCAATAATAGAGAATCTGCCCTTCCCTACTATCAACTTCTCGATATTCTAAAACTTGAGAATATTGTCAAGTTTAAAATTTGCACATTAACATATAAACTATATAATAACCTAACTAGTGTTCCCTCCTTATTCCACAATTTTCTATTACCTGTAATTAATGTCCATAGCTATAACACTAGACATGCAGCTCGACACAACTTTTATCGGCCAAAAATCAGAACTAATTCTGGTAAATTTACATTTAAGTATTCAGCTTCTGTTCTATGGGAAACCATACCTGGTAGTATGAAAGCATTAGTAACAACAAATAATTTTAAAAAGTATTATAAAGCTAATTTAATGGTGAATCAAATCTAGGATTTCTAGAACTCCATTGAATTATAGAACTAACTTAAACATAATCTTTTTACTGTTTTTGCCTTTGTTTTCTCTCTCCCCCCCCCCCTTTTTTTCCCCTTTCCAAGTTCATTTAATTGACGACGTACGCATTATATATACAATACTTATAACACAACATGCTCAGTTATTCAGTTTATTTACTCAAATGTAAACGGTGGCCAACTCGGAAGCTTAATGCTACTTTGGCAACCGTACACCCTCTACAAGTATCTCTCTATTTATTCTGTATGTATATCATTAATTTGTTTTAAATCTATTAACGCAATGGGAGTACGTATTTCGTTGTCAGACATCGACATAGCTCACAGAGTGAACCCGAGAGTTGCCCCACGGAACGAAGGTCAAAATGGCGTCAAGAAAGTAAAGCCGATTGTGTGCAAGTTTGTGCGGCGATTGGCTCGTGAAGCAGTGATGGGCGCTAGAGCTAGGGCCAGCACGGTGGATCCTACGGATCTTGGACTTGATGCTGATGACAATTGTGCGAATATTAAGATCTTCGAGCATCTGATTCCCCGTGTTCAGAACCTTCTCTATGAAGCTAATAAAGTAAAGTTCTCGCTTAAGTACAAGTATTGCTGGGCAAGGGGAAGTAAAGTCCACCTGAGAGAGACTGATGACTCCTCTATCATCACAATTACTACTATTGCTGACCTGCAGAAGCTCAGCACGTAATGGACTCAGCTCTGTCGAAGATAAGTAACAATGAAATCAACAATAATGGTTCACCCAGTTCTGATAGTGATCGCCTAGAATCTTTATATTTTGACCCTTTTTCTGACCATTATACAAAGAGAACGTTTGACATTGACCCTGATCAGCAATTTTACACTACTAATAATAGCAACTACTATATTCAAGATGAATTTAATGAATTATTATCAAAGCAACGCTCCTCCTTTTCCTTTCTGCATTTAAATATACGTAGCTTAAACCAGAATTTGAATCAGCTCACTGACTTCTTGAACTCTATCAATCATAATTTTTCTGTTATTGGTATTTCAGAAACTTGGTTAAAAAATGCCAAAGACACAACCAATATTGACGGATATGATTTTATTCATAAGTGTAGAGAAGAAACTTCAGGAGGAGGTGTTGGTGTCTTTGTAAATAGTGAACTTAAGCATCGATTAAGGGATGATCTGAGCCACTTTAATTCACAAGTTGTTGAATCATTGTTTATAGAGATAGAAAGGCCGAATCAAAAAAATATCATTATTGGAACTATTTATAGGCCCCCTAGGGGTAATGTTGTAGAATATCTTAATATTATGAATGAAATATTAGCAAAAGTATCCAAGGAACAAAAACCCTGTTTTCTAATGGGGGATTTTAACTTGGATTTATTTAAATATCAACAATGTTTGCTTACTACCGATTTTTTAGATGATATGTTCTCTCAGTCCTTCTTTCCTCTTATCTCTCGTCCCACTAGAATAACTTCACATACTGCAACTTTAATTGATAATATTTTCACCAATAATCTTGAATGTGAGACTACTAATGGACTTTTCTATACAGATATATCTGATCACCTACCTATCTTCACTATTCTTCATCAAACTGGTTTAGAACCAAATAACTCTAACTCCAAGGTGACCTTCTCTAGGCGATTCGTTAACCCATCTACCAAGCATAAGTTTAGCCAGGAGTTATGTGAGCATGACTGGAGTGCATTGTATGATAATCAAGATCCTGATCAGGCTTACAATTATGTTTTATCTACGTATACCAATATTTATGAAAAGTGTTTTCCATTTAAGCCTGTGTCTCATAGGAAAGCCAAATTATTTTCTAAGCCATGGATTTCAACGGGTTTCCTATCATCCATTAAGACCAAAACTAAGCTTTATAAAACCTTTCTGAAGTATCCTACTGATACAAATGAAACACTATATAAAAAATATAAAAACAAGCTTACTTATCTGTTGAAGATAGCTAAAAAGAAATATTATGATTATAAATTAGAATCCATCAAAGGTGATATGAGAGCTGTATGGAAATTGTTAAATGAAATTATCAATAAGAGGAAATCTAGATCAACATTTCCATCCACATTTGTCCACAATGGATCAGAATTTAATGATCCTGCTTCTATTGCAAATACCTTTTGCGAATATTTTACTAATATGGGACCAAAATTAACAAAACAAATCCCGGAATCTTGTAATAGCCACAAACAATATCTTAAAGAACGCATTATACATTCCTGTTTTCTTGAGCCAGTAACTGAGAGCGAAATTGTAACCATTGCAAGTAGTTTTAAATCTGGTAAGGCTGCAGGATTTGATCATGTTAGTATCACAGACGTTAAAGATAACATATTTTATCTTTCTGCACCCTTAGCTCACGTCATAAATCTTTCTATTTCTACTGGATCCGTGCCACAAAACCTTAAAACTGCTAAAGTCACACCAATTTTTAAAGCTGATAATCCCTCCTTCTTCACTAATTATAGACCTATTTCTATATTACCTGCTTTCTCTAATTTTTTTGAAAAAGCTATGTTTAATCGTATCCTAGACTTTATAAATAAGAACAATGTGCTTTATGATAACCAATTTGGCTTTAGATCTCAGCACTCTACTTCTCTTGCCCTTTTGCGATTAGTAGATCAAATTTCTTCTTCATTTGACGACAAAGAACTTTGTGCAGGGGTATTTCTGGACTTGTCTAAAGCCTTTGATACTGTAAACCATACAATTCTACTTGATAAATTACAACACTATGGAATTAGAGGTCTTGCATATAATTGGATATATAGCTATTTAATAAATCGCAAACAATTTGTTGAATTTAGGGGTAAATGCTCAGACTATCAATCTGTTGTATGCGGTGTCCCACAGAGGTCCATTCTTGGCCCCCTGTTGTTCATCTTATACATTAATGATATCCACCAATCTTCTAATGTGTTACAGTTTATATTATTTGCAGATGACACTAATGTTTTTTGTACGGATAAAAATATTGACACTCTTTACTCTACAATGAATAATGAGCTCAAGAAGGTGTCTGACTGGCTTATAGCTAACAAGCTTACTATTAATATTAACAAAACAAACTACATCATATTTAGACCTAGACAAAGGAAACTAGCTACTAGTAGCTCTCATCTTAAACTCAATGATGAAGTTATTACCTTAAAACACAGCACAAAATTTCTGGGAGTTTTTATTGATGAACACCTCAACTGGAAAGAACATATGGCAACTATTACCAATAAGATATCAAAATCCATAGGTATTATTTCTAAATCTAGATTTTTTCTCTCCCAAACTTCACTTCGCAGCCTATATTTTGCACTTGTTTATCCCTATCTGCATTACGGTAATATTATTTGGGGTAGCACTTATGCTAGTACTCTAAATCGGGTAGTGGTGTTGCAGAAAAGAATTATTAGAATAATTACAAAATCAAGTTTTGATGCCCATACTGCACCACTTTTCTCAGCTGGCAATCTTTTAACTTTATCGAATATATATAAATTACAAGTAGGTGTATTTATGTTTTCTTATGAAAGAAAGTTACTACCACATGTTTTTCAAGAAATGTTCAACACTAACTCTAGCTTTCATTCCTACAACACTAGGAGAGCTCATGAGTACAGGCCTGAATTTTGTAGAACCAACACCAGGCAATTCTCCATAATTTATCAGGGTCCCAAGTTCTGGAACTCTCTTCCTAATGAACTGAAACGCTGTACTTCCCTTATAAACTTTAAATATAAACTGAAAAAATATTTGATTAATTCATAATCCTCTTGTTTGAATCTTCTCCACTTATAATTGCATACTTCATTTGTTTTCCTTTTCTTCCTTCTTCTTCCTTTCTCCATAACACTTCTTTATCTGTATTAAGTTAATCTTATTGTACTATAAACACAAAAAGTACAATCTAAAGAAGAAAAAAAGACAGTCTAAATATAATAAGCTTTCAGCTTCTATTTAGGCTGTTTTTCTCCACCGTTAGTTTTTGTTTTTTTGTTATAATACGGCATCAATTTCTTTCTATTTCTAATTATGTGAATGAAGTTGTGTGCTGTTATGTAGTATAGCGTAGTGTAGTAGTACCTTTTTATACATGTTTGTAATTGGTGGTTTTTTCGTAATAAATGATGATGATGATGATGAAAAATGTAAAACCTATAAACAAGTGTGTAATAAAATTGAACTTGAACTTGAACTTGATAGATTGAAAAAAAGCTAAATATTTAAAAACATTCTTTAATTTCCTTAATTAGAAGCCTTTTTAAGAAAAAAAGTTATATCATTTTTGAATTCGCTGGGACTGATATCTCATCTAAATTGTCACACATCTAGTGATACTTCTAAATAAGAAACCTAAACAATTGTAACCGGTAAAGCCCCATATATGGCATACGTTCATTATTAACAGTTTCTCTGCTGAGAATAACAACATTCTATGCTGTCACAATATAACTGTCTGTGAAGGAGTTCTAGCTCTGTTAAGCGAGATGTTAATTGTTGATGTTAATATATCGTTGGTTATGTTTATTTTAGTATTCCATCTGGATTAAAGTTTAGTGATCTGAAAGTTTTCAAGATAAATAATTCATGAGCCAGTCAGAAAAAAATCTTAATGAAAGGAAGATTTTGAAATATTAATCCATTGACAACTAGGAATCTTAAATATGGAGACAATTCATGAATCTTCATTCTGGGTAGCAAATTTGTATAATACGCTTTGCACTATCCTCGTCTTACACAATCAAGGTGTGTTATAGTTGTATAGTTATTTCCAAAAATCTATGGGTGTCATATTATTATGTATTTTCTAATTACTGCTAATTATTTAAATTACACTGAAAAATGAAGAAGAGGGGAAAATGGAGTCCTAATTATATGTAGAAGTGTATTCGAATTTGAAAAAGAACGATTTTAAGCTGAATAACAACTTATCAGTGACTTGAAATAAAATAAAAATATTCATTAATATCTTGGCCCTTGGTACAAATGTAATTAAAGGTTCTAACGCCCGACAAATGTTTGAAAACACAATTATCGTACTGCACAGGTCATGCCATCCAAGGGTAGAGGGGGTATGGTGCTTTCGCTAATCAGATGAAAACCCTACCAGCGTGTTCCATACACCTTTTTATTATATCATATTAGACACTTCAAACATTAAGCGATCGTTCTGAAACCAAAAGACGCAGTCGGAACGTGAAACGTGAGTAACTTGAACAAACTAATATTAAGTTATTTTTCAAATCTAGTTTACTAAATGTTTCTGCTTTCATTACTTTCGTTCGAAACGTTGCTGATTATTGTGCAAAGAAACCCTTTGTCGTATATTATTCTCAGAAATTAGGATACATAGACTAGGGATATTTTCACAGGAATCGTTAGAGATTATATCAAACTCAGATAAGCTTGTGGTAACATTGCATTACAAGCAAGATTATCGTTTCATCTGAAAAACAAAAGAAAGGAACGTTACTAAATCGATCGATGTTATTTTTAGGAAGAGCATATTTCACCGGATATCAAAATTTATTAGTTACTGCAACATTTCCATTTCACAAAGTAACGTCTGACAGGTTTGCATCAGATTTATTTCGTAGATAATGATTACTGATTATCGTAAAAATAATCGATTTCTTTCCTATCATCCATAATATATTGAAGAAAATAATAACATAGTAAACATAGGAATACTTAACAATTATTCACCGAAGTGGGGATATTTACCGAGCCACTTCAGAGAGGTAAATATCCACCACTATTCGCCAACACTGAGGTGAATAATTGTTTTAGTGTATACCACACTCCAGGTGAATAGCCAACACCAAATAATTTTCTGTCAAATGGACAAAAACTCGTGCGAGATGATCGCTGCTTTGCTCGGAGGTGAATATGGAGAATCATATTCACTGTTTGAGTAGCTAATCATAGCGCGCGAAAAGTGATATTCACTGGTGTGGTATATACTAAAAAGAAATATTTAAAGTACTGATGACAGAAGTTGTTAATTATTCTTTCAGTTTTTCAAAAGTATTTTCGAAGAACTCCAAGGCTTTCCAATAATCCAGACTACAACAAGGGCACCCAACGAGTACTTTTTGAAATTCGTTTGAAACCAGTTGTCTGCAGCTTATCTAGCCATTTTAAGGCGCCTACTATGTCTTTTGGCGTATTCTAGAAAGCAAATAGCTGTTCGGATTTTCTAGGTGGAAATCGCGTCAACCGAAAATACTATGGCAAAATATTCCCGGCCTACGAATTTGTTAGTAGTCTAGAACATAACAAGAATTTTCTAGCCCAAGTAACTTCATGTTGCAAAGTTTTGTGGAGGTACGAATTTTTTAGGGATTCTTATTTCCTGTTCTGACTATTGATCAGACGAATTGGGACGTACGAATATTTTAGGGGAAACCTTTTAGTCTCCCTTTTCTTCTATAATTTTCTAGGGATTAAAAACAAACTTTCTAGCCAGTATTTCAGAAAACAATTTTCTAGGGACAATTTTTTCAAATCCGAAAGTTTTAGGCTAACTTACTCTCCCGAACAGCTTTTTAACCGAAAACTTCGTTGGGTGCCCTTGACTACAAGTGGGCCTCTATATCTGAAGGAACATTGTCACACACCAATTCACATTCTATCTCCCGACACAACAGTCTGGTATTCTGAGGTACTAACAATCACTCATGATTGTAAACTGCACGGCAGCACATTGCACAAAAGCAGTCACAAAAATAACCTTGTGAAGCGCATTTGAATATATTCATATAGCATTTGCGCTATATAAATGAATACCTTTGAAACCAGAGCTCGAATTGGAGTATCTTGCATTATTAAAATTTTAAAATATGAATTGTTAGCTGCATCTATAATATATGTATATCAATTATAAATATTTACTGTAAATATCTATATTATTTATGTTTCTTTTTTTCTTATGCTTTAATTGTAAACTAAACAAGTATGAATAAATTTAACTTGAAATTTAACTTAAAATTAAAAGTGCAAAATAGGTCAGGTTCATCATTTTCAATATTCTCTGCTAATAATAAGGAAGGGGAAGTGCATAAAACTATGCTGTCCTATTTTAGCTGTTTACGAAATACAATTTTCTTGAATTGTTTATATCTATAAAATATCTATGTCGGAAAACGAAACGTTTATTTTAGAATTACAGCTGCATAATTGAGTGGATCTGAGAGTTTTAAGAATAAAAAACAGTGCATAAGCCAGTGAGGAAACAGATACTTCATGTAAAGAAGGCTTTACAAAAATGAAACTAACTAGGACGAGCTAGGAATCCATAACTAACTCCACGATAGAGAGATCATAGTACACATGAGAACGAGAACTCAGTAACTGACTTAGCTTGAAGAAAACAACCAACCATTGAGCATGTATCACTAATTAATCGTATCTTGAAATCTTATATTTTTCGAAATGTAGTTACCATTTATATACAACAATCTCTTTCTTAGGAATTTAGAAAACAGGCTAAAATTGTTTTTCGAACGATGGTTCTTCCAAAAACAATTTTCTAACGATGGTTTCTTAAGAAGAAGAAAACTAAATAACTTTTCATGCGCCGAACGCAATTGAAACAAAACATAATTAGGCGGCTTCTTTTGATCTCATTAGATTCGGCGCATGCAAAGCTCGACGTTTGAATCGGGCCCAAGAGAGAGATTTCATGCAGAGTCAACGCACCATGGTTCTTGTGTTTCACTGTATATTAGGAAATAAGCTAAATATTAGAAAATCGGCATTTCTTTAATTTGAAGGATTTAAAAATAAATTACTTTTGTTATTTTTTAAATTCACTGGGACCGATATCTCATCGAAATTGTCACACAGCTAGTGATATTTTATTTCTAAAGAAGAAACCTAAACAATTGAAACCGGTAAAGCCCCATAAATGGCATACGTTCTTTATTAACAGTTTTCTCTGCTGTGGTAAAACTATGCTATCACAATATAACTGTCTATGAAGGAGTTTCAACTCTCTTAAGGTCGTTCGTAAAGATTTCCTACGTTTATAATGCAATGCCCAAGAGTGTAAAAGTAGATCTTTCTTGGTATCAAAAAAGGAGAAGAAGAAAAAACACAGCACAATTTAGGTTGTGAGTAAATTTGGCAGCGGGTGTAAAGTTCTTTGTAGGGCAAACAATGGCTGGAGGGATTATTACTCAAGTTCAAAGAAGTTAGAATCATCGACTGAAAGTCCACAAAGAATGAAGCAATAAAGTTTTGTTATCTTCAATCGGCCAAAAATTTTAAGAGAATTCAATGAAGGAAGCTACGGTTTGCCGGATTTGTTTCAGCGCGATGATTTTTTTTAGAATGACATAAACAGTCTACCGTGTACATGGTGTGGATTGAGCTACGCTTCAGTGGTTTTCCCTGCATGATATTAATTGTTTGCTTACTGTGGTGCCATTTTTCTGTACTCCTAAAAGACTGTTTCTTCTTGAAATTAATCTGGAATTGACACTTTAGCTAACTAGTTTCTGTAGAAGTACCGAGCATCGGTAAACTGTATAGCTTTCTCTGTTCTGCGGCTCGTCTAAACTTTGTAATCGGCCGAAACTGAACACAACATGAATCGCTCTGACTGACTAATGTTAATGAGATTACCCTTGGAGGCGGAACTTCTTTATAGTCAACCGTGAAATGAATCGAAAACCTTTATCGGGCTGTTTCTCGGCTGTTTTTTTTCGGCCAAAAACAGAACTTCAGCCTTTTAGCGTTTTGTCCAATTTTCCTAACTTTTTCACGAGTCGTAGAAAACAGTGTCGGGGAATTTTAAAATAATTTTCCGTTCAGGTTTTATGACCTGGTTTGTATCAAAATGGGATGAAAAACTACTTTTTCAACTTTGAAAAGGGATAACATATGTAATACGCAATATATCAAAAATGCCCGACACTGTATTTGAGTCAATTTAGTTGGGATTCGAAAGGGCTAATTAACAAAAAAATTGTTTCAAAGCCTGAAGGGCTGAACTCCTTCAGGCGGACGGAGTCATTTCGCGTAGAAATATATACAACATCTACATTTTTAACTATTGTTCAAAACGGATTAAATATATACTTTCTTCAATTCAACACCTTTAAAACGGTATATAGTACGTCTTTGTGGCGTTTTAAATTCCGACGTTGCAAGAGCGTTTCCGAAATGACAAGTCGAACCTTAAGCTTTATCGAGACCTTAAGAGAGATGTTAATTGTTGATGATAATCTATTGTTTGTTATGTTGATTTTAGTATTCCAGCTGGACTAATTAAAGTTTAGTTGATCTGAAAGTTTTCAAGATATATAATTCATAAGCCAGTCTAAATCTAAATCAAAAAAGCTTTCAAAAATGAATCTATAATCGACTAAGAATCATAAATCTCTGTAAACCCTCATGAATCTTCACACTGGGTAGAAAAGTTCCATAAAGTAATCCAGTCCTAAAAATACAATTTGCAGCAAACCTCGTATTACACAAACCAAGGTATGTTATTTAACAATTATCCTGCTAGATCGCGCGGAATAATATCGCCAGATACATAGATATTCCGCAAGATCGACCAGGATAATTGTTTTATTATTCAACACATCGATAACAAAACCCAGTCTTTACCAAAATACTCGCAAAGAGTACAGTGTACATCTTATTTCCTAAACAGGTTTTGGTGGGAATTTAGTGTCCCGCGCGGCATGTTTGTACAGAATATTTTTCCGACTTTGAGTGAACTAAACATTTTCAAACCCAAAGTGAGGTAATGGTTAGAAAACAGTTGGAAAAATCCTGAAACGCTCTTTTTTTCGGATTCAAAGTATCTTTCAGCTCATAAGACTCTTAGTTCAAAGTACTAAGTTATTTGAAAGGTTAAAAACAAGAGCAAAACGGGAATTCAGTGGCTGCTAGTTCAGTATTCGCATGACTGAGATTCACGTGAATTGCAGTTGAACTTGACTTTCTTCACTTAAAGCCGTACAAAGTTGAGCAGGACTGGCTTATTTGCCTTCGAAAAACAATAAAAACATATTGCACATTTGCTGGAAATGTTAAAGGAATGGCCAATATCTCAGGACTAAAATTCGTCGATTCACGAATTCGCTTCAACTTTTCGAAGTTGTTGTCGAAAAGAATCGACTTTGGGGTTCAGATGAAGAAAGTAGATCTTCTTGACACTCTGAACTTGTTATTTCAAAGATCATAGGCACTCTAGGCAAGTTAACTGCAAACGAGCCGGTAATGTACTAGTTGTTTTCTTCATGTACTAAATGTCATCGGACTTCAGACTTCAGTTTATTCGCACATTTTCTAGTTAACATGGTAGTAGATAATTACAAGATAAATAAAAACATAACAATAGTAATATTTACATAACTGAGAAGAAACTATAATCAAGTATTCGTGCGCAGTGATCAAAGTAGCAAGAAGCTTTCGTGTTGATCACTACCTACGTCTATCATAGCTAGGAAAGAAAAAAAAGAAGGACGGACGTGGATAAAAAGTTCAGCCTCAATAAATGAAAAGAGTTATTGTCAAACATTATTAGTGTCTGTGAGATAAGGAGAGATTCAGTATTTTTTTTTCTAAATGTAGAGGTTGAATTAGACTGTTTAATTCCAAGATCAATGGTTTCCCAAATTTGTGATGAAATAAATTTAAATGTTTGTATTCCGTAATTTGTTCGTGCTTTAGGTCTGCTAAAGTTCTGTCTGGTGGCAAGTCTAGTATTATAGGAGTGTCGATCTGATACAATCTTAATAGTTTCACAAAATATTGTTGGGACTTTACTCTTTTCATTTATAATTTTATATGCAAAAGTAGCTATTTTTAATTTGAAAATGTTATCAAGCATAAGCATACCAAGGAGATTAAAATAAGGGGGTGGCATTCTCTCTTTTTCGCGCAAAAAAAATAATTATGCATTTATTTTGACAAGAACGCAATTTTGTCAATTGCGAAGTATAGGTGTTACCCAAGCTCATCAATCCATAATTGATATATGGATAGATTAGTGTATAGTAAAGTTGCTTCAGCATTTTTAAATCAATGTAATATCTAAGTTTACTTAGGATTCCAGTATTTTTTGCAATTTTGTTATTTACATGTTTAATCTGTTGTTCCCAACTTATATGATTGCCGATGTATATACCTGAATATTTTATGACTTTTTTTGCTCAATATTTCTAATGCTTATGTCTCGGATTCTTTTTTAAGTTTATTGAAAGTTTGTTGGTGGCACAGTAACGAAAACTCTGATTAAGTTCTTCATTCATCACATTTTCCACATCATTAATACACGTACTTGAATAAAATACGTTGGTATCATCGGCAAATATTCGAAATGATAGTTTATTAGAACAGTTAGGCATATCATTTATGTAAAGAGAAGTGGCCCAAGAGTACCCCACAAGTCATTTTTAGTAAATCTGAATCGGTGTTTCCAATTCTAACATATTGTTGTCGATTAGTGAAGTAGTCATCAAACCATGCCAGTGGAGTTCCACGTATACCATACTTATATAATTTAGATAAAAGAATTTCATGATTAACGGTGTCAAAGGCTTTGGAAAAATCTAAAAATAATCCGCATGTTATTTCTTTATTGCCAATTGCAGTTTTTAAGCTGTCAGTAATTTCTAGTATAGCCTGCTCCTTAGAGTAACCTTTTCTAAATCCAAATTGACAGTCAAAGATAATTTTATTTTTGGCGATAAATAATTCCAACTGGTCATACACTAACCGTTCGAGCACTTTTGTAAAGGGAGATAATATTGGTATAGGTCGATAGTTATTAGGGTCTGTTACTGTGCCACTCTTATAAATTGGTGTAACACGCGAATTTTTTAGAATATCGGGAACAATACCTGTATTAATTGATTCATTGTAAATAGAATTGAAAACTGGTGCAATTACAGTACCTGCCATTTTTATCATGTTATTTGGAATATTAATAGAAGCCTTGTTTCCATCTAATGCAAGAAAATGTTCAAGTACTTGTACTTCCATAACTGGTGACATTATGAAACTTGACGCTGGTGAATTGCGTATATTTCTAGTTGGGTTATCGTTTGAGGTTCCTAATGAGCTTGCCAAATTAGAACCTACATTAACAAAGTGTTGGTTAAACTGGTATTTGTATATGTGACGTTGTTTCTAATTAGTCGTGTTGGATGTAGTTGGCCTTTTGATTTCCGCTTAATAAATGTGCCTATAAGTTTCCACATAGCCTTTAGATTATTTTTACATTTTTCAAATTGAGTATTATAATATCTTATTTTACTTAACGATTTTATTTTGTTTAATTTATTAGCATATTTCTTATATTGAGTAACTTTTTCTGTGTCGTTACTAAAAAGCAGAAGCGATCAGTATAGAATCTAATTTGAGCATTTGCGAGTGGATTTGCCATTAAAAATGTATTGAAAATCTTCAATATTCAACTTTGTTGCTTTCTTTGTGTTCTCTGTGAATAGAATGATTGATAATTAAGTCAATTTCATTGATTTCTACGTGTTTGAAACACTTCAGGATTTCGTAGAAAGAAAAACAACTGTTAAATTCGTTCGGATGACAGATATCGCAGGATATCTGCCATGTGTAGGTGGCAGATATAGAGGGTAAATGACCATATTTGGGCAATGTTACGATGTGTTGAATAATAAAGTTAGTTATTTCCTAAACTGCTAATGATTTAAACTATACTGACAATTTACATACAAATATATGTTATGAAGAAGAGGGGAAAATGGAGACCAAAGTAAATAGAAGCCGTGTATTCGAATTTTAAGCTGAATAACAACTTATCATTGGCTTAAAGTAAGAAATATTCATCATTAGTATAAACCAACTAGTGGACTTTTACAAATGTGGCATTCTGATTGGCTACCCTACTATAGGTCTATTTGTGATAGCCCATGGTAGAGAAAAACGCATTTTCACTAAATAATAATACCATTTCAACTTCAATTTGTTTATTTCTATTATTTTCTACTGTCCGACTAGTTAGCTTATACTAAAACAATTAGACCTCTCGCCCTCATGGGCTACGAGTTAAATAGCCCATTCGGGCTGCGGGTCTAATTGTTAAATATCTTGGCCCGTGGTACAAATGTAGAAAACATTGTGGTAAGACACATGTTATGCGAAAATAAATCCAATCCCAAAGTTCTTTTTAATACCATTGATCGTTTGTTATACCGTAAATCTGAGAAGTCGTATCCTACTTGCAATTCTACTGTTGAACTTTGCAACAATCGTTGCCATCAGACAGCAATTAGACTCTGGTGCGTCAGATGACGGTTCATCCGTAGATTGTTTTGTTGAAGCTATTTCGAACTCTGAACTGGTCCATTTTATTCCTACCTACGAAGTTGAACTGTCCAGTCTGATTAAGAAAATTACCTATAAATCATGTTGCCTGGATCCGGTTTCTGCGTCATTGCTTGGTTGTTGTAGTGCTGACCTATTCCAATCTCTGTTAAGCTTGTAAATCTGTCGTTTGAATCGTCTGTGATGCCTATTTCCATGAAAGAAGATGCTCTGTCCCCTTTGTTGAAGAAAAATAACCTGAACGTGTCTGATTTGAAGCTATTGTGTAAGGTTATCGAAAAAGTTGCTGTTGTACGTCTGTGGAATTATTTGTGCGAAAACAACCTTAATGAGATCCTACAGTCAGCATACAAGGGATATCATAGTTGTAAAACGGCATTGGTACGCACCCAATGACATTTAATGACATTTTAAGAGCGATAGACACCAATTACAGTGCTGTGCTGGGAAGAAATATTACCACAAAATAATGATGTTAATGAATATTTGATTGCTATATTTCCAAAATTTCTGAACTAATTTATAAACACGTTCCAATTAAAAAGCTAAGCAAAAAAACGTATTAAAAGCCTTGCAAAACACTGGCTGACATACAACTAAAACAATAAATTATATGGAAAATATTTAATAACAAAGAGTTCATTTTCAAGTATGAATTATATCGTAACAAAGTAAATCAGTTACTTAAACTTAGCAAATCTTTGTATTATAATGAGTATTTTTCCAGGAACACTCGTAACAGGAAAGGTACATGGAAAGGCATCAAAGAACCTATTACACTAAAATCGCATTGTATGAACACACCTATGAAAGTAGTCAAAGGAAATACTGAAATTAGAGACACCCTAGATATTGCTAATGCTTTTAATGATTATTTCTCAGGCATTGGAAATAAACTAGCTGATGCAATTCCATTCACTGATAAATCGCTTTTTAACTTTATAAACGAATCACAGCAAAATAGTTGTTATCTCTATCCAGTGAACTCAAGTGAAATACAAAAGGAGAAATATAGCCTTAATCCGTCAAAAGCAACGGGACCATCAAGTATTCCTACTAAATTACTAAAAGTACTTAGTGTTTCTTGTCTAAGCCACTAGAAAACAATTTAATTGCTCTTTTTTCTCTGGAGTTGTACCACAGAAATTCAAAAGTGCTCGTGTGATTTCTGTTTTTAAGGACCGATCTCAAATCTGTACAAGTAATTACCGGCCTGTTTCATTACTTTCAATTTTTGATCAAATTTTACAGAAATTGATGTATAAACGATTTATTAGTTCTATATTGATAAAAACAATATTTTACATGATAGTCGATTTGGTTTTCGTTCTAAACACTCTACCATACAAGCTATTCTGTTAATAACCTACAAAATCAAAAAAGCAATTGAGAAAGGCCTTTACTCATGCGGTATTTGTCTTAACCTTAGCAAAGCATTTGATACGGTGTACCATCAAATCTTAATTAAGAAACTTGAACGTTATGGTATAAGTGGAATTGCAAAGACTAGTTCGTTTCTTACTTAAGTAATAGAAGGCAATTTATTTCAATTGGCAACAGAGTATCTCTTAAACGTGGTATTTTCTGTGGGATCCCTCACTGATCTGTGCTTGGCCCATTGTTACTCCTATTATACATTAATGACTTCATACATTGTACAAAGGCTTTTGATTTTCATTTATTTGCTGATGATTCTAATTTATTTTGCTCGCATAAGAACCTCTCTGAACTAGAATCTTCAATTAATGACAATTTATTCTATGTTAACACCTGGCTATCTTCAAATATCTCTTAATATTGACAAGACAAATTTCGTTATTTTTCATCCACCTCAAAAAAACTAATGCACTCAGTTAATTTGCACATTAATAATAATATTAAAAGGCAAGCCTATGAGCGTAGCTCCCAATAATCAAATTGGAAGAAATGCACGCGCACATAATAATGTAATGTAAATTAATTTACAAAAATAAACAGTGCACGTGCAGTTGAGTTGCACGCGCATGTGTAACGGGAAATATAATGCGTGCGTGCAGACGTAATTACGAAAATAAATACTGCACGTCCAGATGAGTTGCACACGCATATGTAACGGAAAAGGTGACGTATGCGTGCACGCCGAGATGTAACGAAAATTAAAGTTGGAAATTGAATATTTTAGCATTATGGCAAAAAAATTCACTGATGATTGAGATAATTTGGAAGATTACAAGTTCTAATAAACGGAAGAAATAAATGTAAATGACAAGACGGTATTAAAAAGCCATACAAAACCTCACATGCGGTCGGTTGGGCAAAATGTCACTCTCATGCTATAAGGCAGGAAAATACTGTTAAATATTTTGGCCTTTATTTTGCCTGCAACCTGAAATGGAAATATCAAATTCAACATGTAGCCTAGAAAATCAAACGAAGCATAGGTGTCCTGTATAAAATCCGTAATTTTGTAGCTCCTAAAATCCTTACTCAGCTATATTATTCCTTAATCTATCCCTGTCTATCTAATCTATCTATAACTTGTGGCCTGATTATTTTGGGAAACACATATAGTTATAACTTGAATCTCATTGTTATACTACAGAAAAGAATTTTGAGGATAATTTTGAGCATGCAAGGCCTTTATTCAAACTTCTTGATATTCTAAAATTGCCTGATTTAATTTCTTTTTATGATTCACTATTTATGTATGACTATTATAATCAATACCTGCTACCAGTCTTCGATAGTTTTTTTACACCTATAAATAAATTGCATAATTATAATACAAGACTAACCTCAAAATGTACATTTTATCTGCCCTCCATTAGAACTAACTTTGGAAAGTATAATATTCTAGGGACCTAATAGCTGGAATACAATAGATGAAAATACTAAATCATTGAAAAAATCAGATTTTAAAAACGCATTATATCTTTATTCACATGATTGACTACAACTATCGACTTTCCTTTTCTAACTATTACTACTATATGTATCTATATTTATTTTGTTTATTTATTTCATTTGAGTTAAGTTATTTATCCTTATTTCCTTACTTAATAAATAATATATAATATCATCTTTTTTTTCGTCCCGCATTATTAATATTAATATATGAATGTATTTAAAAACGTCCTTAAGGTATTTTTAATACTGTTAGTGCTGTTGAGCTCGATTAGCTTTAGCTATTACCAGAAGTCCATAACCAGAAGAGTCCATCTGGTATTGGGATAGCGGCCCATCAGTTTACAGAGTAGTCTATTTTTAGAAATGCTAATCTCAAATTTCGCGGGGAAAACAATGGCGGACATTGGGTCAGATGCGAGCTAGAGTCATGGCTCCGGGGGGTCACTCATGTACACGACGTAAATGAGATGTGCGGCGGTACCGGATAAAGGTTTGAACCCAATTTGGCAAACTAAGTCTTGTTTTGGAGCAAATCAACTATCAATTCGGGTTGATTTTCATAATTTTTATTGGAAATTCTGGTTAATAAAATCACCTTCATTACATTTTATTTTGCAAACTGGCTCGGGCTCTGAAAGAAGACGATACCTCACATACCTCCCTTTATTATGCAAGCAGCGCCCCCCGGTTTGAAGCTCAGTACATACAGGTCGCCAAGCGGTGCTACAAGTACGGTGGCAAATGTTGCGCTTTTGACGACTAAAATTGAGGATATTGGAATTGTAATGAAACGAAATGTATAGACTGATCATCTGTGCCTCTGCTAATGGATCTTGGGGTGATTTGAGAAAGTTAAAAGTGATTTTCAAGTCTTCAAGTGTTGACTAGCGACGAGTATAAAAGTTTGAATTATGACAATGAATGAAAACGGCCAGGAACAACTGACATTATACAAGGACAAAATGACATTAAAGTAAGCCAAGTTTACTTTTATTTTTTTCATTTAATTGCTTTGTTTTTAATCCATTGAAATCGGCCTTGGAAACTCGGACGCATATGACCCGTTACCGTGGGGCAGTTGATTCAAATCTTCTATTAATCTTGTTCACTGGTTGCCTGAAGAAAAAAAACCTTTTAAGAACTGGAATTTCATTTCCAGCTGTGATAGTTGCGTTCAGTTCAGTCTAGTTTTCGATTGTAAAGTTTATTCTTGGAGATGTGTAACCGTTAGTGTCTTTAATAAAACAGCAAAGTGACAACTGTTTCATTGTTTGATTGTGCTTGATGAACTGCCTGAAATCAAACTTCGCTTCTTGCTAGTGTTCAGTGTACCAGAAATTGATTTTTTTTCACAGTTTATAGCTATTTTCTTTCAGCTCCAGTCGATTATTAAGCCTTGCTTGGAGATTTGCCGGGCTGTTCTTTTATCTGCCAAGCGCAAATTACTTACAGGATTTTCAAATGTTCACTTGAGCTCAAACTCAAAGTAACCAAACTCGGTGCACTTAATTACTCTTGAGAGAACATGTGATTGTCTTTTTCAGTACATTTCTTAGGTCATATTATAAACAAAAATAGCATGATTTGTATGTGATATTTATCACTTGCTGTATTTATGCCAAATATCACTACAAAAATCTATGTTTATGAACCAAAAGACAAAACTTAGCTTCGTTCTGTATACATCACACAACTGAAACGGGAAAATAAAAGGTTACAAAGGAACCACATGTTCTGGTTTATAATGGTCTTTCCTGAACATGTGGTGCTCACCAGTTCTTGCCTGTTATAAATGAGAAATAGCTGATTATCAAGAAGTTTCTACACTAGCAAGTAGCATTCGCTCGCCTTGTCCGCCAAAATTTTGTCGCATATAATTAACTGTACAATATTACAAACAAAGGAAATCGCTGTATTAGCCAATCAGGTACTGCTGATAAATTTTCGAAGAATATGATTGGCTGCCAGATGGCGGGAAAAGCTTTCTATAAATAGACTACTCTGTAAACTGATGGGCCAAACCGTATAGTGGGAGATGGACACTTCTGGTTATGGACTTCTGCTATTACTAAATAGCCAGTACTCTAAGGTTTAGTATTAAATAATTAAATATTTGTTTTTAATCATATTTAATATATTAGGTACGAAATAAAGTTGTTATAGTTGAAATAATATATAATATCATCTTTTTTTTCGTCCCGCATTATTAATATTAATATATGAATGTATTTAAAATGTCCTTAAGGTATTTTTAATACTGTTAGTGCTGTTGAGCTCGATTAGCTTTAGCTATTACTAAATAGCCAGTACTCTAAGGTTTAGTTTTAAATAATTAAATATTTGTTTTTAATCATATTTAATATATTAGGTACGAAATAAAGTTGTTATAGTTGAAATAATATATAATATCATCTTTTTTTTCGTCCCGCATTATTAATATTAATATATGAATGTATTTAAAATGTCCTTAAGGTATTTTTAATACTGTTAGTGCTGTTGAGCTCGATTAGCTTTAGCTATTACTAAATAGCCAGTACTCTAAGGTTTAGTTTTAAATAATTAAATATTTGTGTTTAATCATATTTAATATATTGGGTACGAAATAAAGTTGTTGTTGTTAAGGTTATAGACCCTATGCATAAGTCCTAGTAACTAGCATGTCAACGAGGCCGGTAGGTCCTCTGGATTGTTGAAATTGAAGCGCCCGGGGAGATTGTGAAATGCACTGAACGAATGTTCGGTGAAACAATGTCGTTAATTTGCTATGCGCCTGGCTGGTCGTACTATAAAGAAAAATAAAGGATAAATGAGGACAGATTAGCAACATTTTTCAACTAAACAATCAAGTTCAACACGTTTCACACCTCCTGCTAGCATTTCAACTTCAACATTCCAGAGCACCTACCGACCTCTTTTTCGTGTTGTGACCGCGCGAGTTATGCATAGCGTGTATACTATTTCAGAAACTTTTAATTTGAAGTTTATATTCCCTGTTTAGGCAATGAGAGTGAGATGTTTCCACGTGGCTGTTCTACACATGGCGTTTCTAGCATCACACCGAGTGAAAGCAGATGGCAAGAAATGTCGCCAATCTATTTATTCCGAGAACGGCAGCATGCTAGTGAATCACGTGTTTCGAGTCATCATGGACAGCAATCAAATTCAAATGCAACAAGGAATGCAAGCTTGACAAGCGATGTCAGAGCCATAATTTCCGATTCGACAGACAGATATGTGAGCTGAACAACCGAACGATGGAAGCCAGACCAGATGACTTAGTGTCCTATCCCGGCGCCTACTATATGGACCGAAATGATTGGGGTGAGTATATATTATACATTCGTCTTAGCTCGGTTAGCTCAGTTGGCAGAGCATGGTCTAGAGTGCAGGAGGTCAGGGGTTCAAATCCCGGCCGCGTCCTTGGGCAGGAACGTATAAGCCGTTGACCTTGTCTCCTTCTTCTTCTAATCTATACGAGGGGGACGTGAAAGAACCTGTTGTGTTATTTCGAGAAAGAGTAGGAGATTGTCTCCCGACACAACAGCCTCGTATTCTGAGGTACTAACAATCAATGATTGTAAACTGCACGGCAGCACATTGCGCCACAATAGCAGTCCGTATCACAAAAATGACCTTTTGTAGCGCGTTTCAATATATTCATATAGAATTTGCGCTCTATAAATGAATACTTTTACCTTTTTATAATTATAATAATAATAACCGTGGTTTATTTTAGCACTGTGCTTATAAAAATATTTAACAAATAGAAGATGGTTCTCCATATTCTATAACAAATTAATATTCGAATGTCGTGCATTGTACAAAATCCAAGCACGTGATTGGCTAATGAGAGTGCATTATTGGTGAACAAAGCATTCGACCCAGATCGTCTCTTACCTACTGGAAGGGAGACCTGATAGATGTGAGCCAGCCTGGCTTCGCTATAATGTGTCTTATTGAACAAATGGCTTTTAGTTCCGAGACCTTACTCTGTCAATAAGAGGAGAAAATTAAGCGATATTTCAGTGGATGGTTCAAAAACCCAGGATTTAGGAGCGAAGCACATGGAGGCCGGTTTCAAGATTTCAATTCACTGGAATCTGCAGGTAGGCCCGATTTAAACGTCTAACGTTCATGCGCCGAACGCAATTGAAACAAAATATAATTAGACGGCTTCTTTTGATCTAATTAGGTTCGGCGCATGAAACGTTCGGTGTTTGAATCGGGCCTTAGTCATTTTTCGAATGAAATACACTATTAAAGAAAGTAGGCTGTCTAGGAGTTATGCCAGCTAAATACTTGATATTTGAATACGTGGCTCCAAGAGAAAAGTTTCCAAGTTAAATTGTACAATCATACTAATTCTCATTTCTAGCACCGTCGCTATGGAATAGTTTTCCTGCCACTGCTACTAAATCTGATACATTACCAAGCTTTAATAGATTTTGTAGGAAATATTTTAAAACTAGACTCACTAATGCTAATGAGTTGAAGAGCACTAGGCTTTACTGACTGTGATGCATAACGATGTTTCTAGATCTCGTTTTTAATACCTGTAACCACCTTACGTACGCGTTTATGTATATGTTTATAATTAAAGAATTATCTATTATATCTTATAATGTAAATATATAATGTTTCTATCTTGCTAAATAATAGTTAGGAGGACCAGATTGGAAACAAGTGTAAACTTTATCTCCATATCCTCGTTGAATAAAGTGTTATTATTATTATTAAGCTCCCAAGGCGGCTTTTCTTTGCCTTTGTTTTCATTCCGTCAACTTCACTGACCGAACGCCAAAGTAAATTATTCTTGCAAAGTTCTCTACGTCGTTGAATATTAAAATTCCTGATTTCATGCATTGTCTATTGAAATGACATTTCTTTGTGGCGATATTTACCGTAAAATGATTTATCCATCCGGAATATTTGACTTCTTTATGAAATTGTTATTGACAACTGATTTCAATTGAAACTCACTGCTGACAGTGCACTCAGTTTGAATATTAAAAGGGTTAGAGACTTTATGTTTGTGCTTTATCGGCGATATAGTCACTTGCTGACTGTACGATGAACTAACATATATCGAATTTTATATTATAGATGGTTGCACTAAATCCCCAGAGATTCAAATGACAAAGGGCATGGCGGCCATGTTGGTGTTCCTAACAAAAGAAGCTAACGAAGAATCTATTGTTAAAGGTACACCAACATGGCCGCCGTCACATCATGTGCAACCCATCTATAGGGAAAAGTCTTGAAATGCTGCCTTCTGCTCGTGCATCCGTTCACAACTTCTCGAGACATCGAACGTGTATTTTTTTAAACGTGGAGAACCATCTTTTATCACATACATACTGAGATTTACGAATGGAATCACTCATGCGAAAACTCACTTCACAATTTTCCTTAGCCAATCAGAATCGCGAAACGAAATTTTCACACGTGCGGAAAGCGTTTCGTCCAATCAGAAAACACCTGCCAAAACATATCGGGTTTTCAAACTGGACTTGAACTCGGAGGCGCCACTTTCATTCACTACGAAAGTTGGAGGTTTTGACTTTTTTTTAACTAATGTAATATTGACCTGTAAACAGCCAACTAACGATGTTAACACTTCCAAGTCAATTGAGGAGTATATTATCGACCAAGAAAACAAAATCACAAGAGCAAAAACTTAGAGAAACAGCCGTAAAGTTACTCAAAGACTGAAAGAGACAAAGTCAAAGAAGAAGCGAAATTCTACCGAAAGAACTCAACAGATATTGAGATAATCTATGTGAAATCATTCTTAGTGTCAAAAGAAAATACGGCGAAGATTACGAGCTTTCAATCCTTCGTGGAGTGATTTCAACTTCCATAGACCATCGACATTTGAAAAATCGTAAATATTCTGTGACAGAGAAAACCTACAAGCCGTGGTGGAGATGTCTGGAAACCGTCGTAGCAAACAACTTGGACAAAAGCAGGTATACTAATCTATTGAAGATGTAAACTTGCAAACTTTATTTGTTGAATCAAAGACAGTTTCATATTGATGTTGAAAACTATTTCAAGGCTGATGTCAGTTTAGAAAGTAAGATTTTCTTTCCATTTTGAATGTATCGAGCATAAATTTTAGTCTACGTTGAGTCGGATACGAAATGCAAAACAAAATAATGACAAGACCTAAATAAAACCTGTTTGATACTGGAGAAAAATCTCAGTATGTATGTAATAAACAAATTACAAAATGGAAAGTGCTTTTGTATGGTATTTACACACTTGTTTGTTTTCACAAAACTCACTCGCTCGTACCTCGCTCGTTCGTTTTGTGAAAACAAACTCGTGCGTAAATACCATACGCCAGCACTTCCCATTAAGTAATCTCTATTTCTGCAGTTATTTGTATGAATTTATAAAATTAAAATTAAATATTTTTTAAATCATATCTTTAATTAGGCTTTGCAGGAATGAACTGGAACGCCCAAATTGGATGTAGCCCTCGTGTACGCCAATCTTGTATTTCCAAACCGTGGACGGAGCTTTGGAATCTAACTGCAATTCAAACAGACATTGAACCTTGTTCTGTGTTGATGGATTTATTAAGCACGTCCTTTCCTTCCGAATTTCGGATTGTAACGCATCTGTAAAGTAGAAAAGAACTAAAGATGAACGTAGCTATGTGCTGACAGCGAAATATGCGCTAATAAAACCTGGCTACTGCTATGTTGTCTATGTTGTCTATGTCGTATATCGATGATACTGATAAGATATATCTATGTAGATCTGAGGAATATATGCATACACTGCTCTGCATCGTAAGGCATGTCATAGGATAAATAGAATGTGGGTTGTGCTTTCGTAGGCAATACCTTAATTTACACACCTAAATGGTAACATCATAAACAATGGCCGATCTACACGCCGTAGGCAATATCATAATTTACACACCTAAATGGTGACATCATAAACAATGGCCGATCTACACACCTAAGTGGTGCGGCCGTAGGCAATAACATAATTTACACACCTAAGTAGTGACAGACAATGGCCGATAATAGGGACCTGGTTTGGTCGTAGGAAATAGCTAGAGTAATTTAACACACCAAAATGGTAAAACTCACAGCTAAAGTAGGTAACTAGATTGCGTAAGGCACGATACTGCGCAAATAAGCCGGGTTGACAGGCTTAGCCGAAGCCTAGCCGAAGCCTAGCCGAAGCCTAGCCGAAGCCTAGCCGAAGCCTAGCCGAAGCCTAGCCGAAGCCTAGCCGAAGCCTAGCCGAAGCCTAGCCGAAGCCTAGCCGAAGCCTAGCCGAAGCCTAGCCGAAGCCTAGCCGAAGCCTAGCCGAAGCCTAGCCGAAGCCTAGCCGAAGCCTAGCCGAAGCCTAGCCGAAGCCTAGCCGAAGCCTAGCCGAAGCCTAGCCGAAGCCTAGCCGAAGCCTAGCCGAAGCCTAGCCGAAGCCTAGCCGAAGCCTAGCCGAAGCCTAGCCGAAGCCTAGCCGAAGCCTAGCCGAAGCCTAGCCGAAGCCTAGCCGAAGCCTAGCCGAAGCCTAGCCGAAGCCTAGCCGAAGCCTAGCCGAAGCCTAGCCGAAGCCTAGCCGAAGCCTAGCCGAAGCCTAGCCGAAGCCTAGCCGAAGCCTAGCCGAAGCCTAGCCGAAGCCTAGCCGAAGCCTAGCCGAAGCCTAGCCGAAGCCTAGCCGAAGCCTAGCCGAAGCCTAGCCGAAGCCTAGCCGAAGCCTAGCCGAAGCCTAGCCGAAGCCTAGCCGAAGCCTAGCCGAAGCCTAGCCGAAGCCTAGCCGAAGCCTAGCCGAAGCCTAGCCGAAGCCTAGCCGAAGCCTAGCCGAAGCCTAGCCGAAGCCTAGCCGAAGCCTAGCCGAAGCCTAGCCGAAGCCTAGCCGAAGCCTAGCCGAAGCCTAGCCGAAGCCTAGCCGAAGCCTAGCCGAAGCCTAGCCGAAGCCTAGCCGAAGCCTAGCCGAAGCCTAGCCGAAGCCTAGCCGAAGCCTAGCCGAAGCCTAGCCGAAGCCTAGCCGAAGCCTAGCCGAAGCCTAGCCGAAGCCTAGCCGAAGCCTAGCCGAAGCCTAGCCGAAGCCTAGCCGAAGCCTAGCCGAAGCCTAGCCGAAGCCTAGCCGAAGCCTAGCCGAAGCCTAGCCGAAGCCTAGCCGAAGCCTAGCCGAAGCCTAGCCGAAGCCTAGCCGAAGCCTAGCCGAAGCCTAGCCGAAGCCTAGCCGAAGCCTAGCCGAAGCCTAGCCGAAGCCTAGCCGAAGCCTAGCCGAAGCCTAGCCGAAGCCTAGCCGAAGCCTAGCCGAAGCCTAGCCGAAGCCTAGCCGAAGCCTAGCCGAAGCCTAGCCGAAGCCTAGCCGAAGCCTAGCCGAAGCCTAGCCGAAGCCTAGCCGAAGCCTAGCCGAAGCCTAGCCGAAGCCTAGCCGAAGCCTAGCCGAAGCCTAGCCGAAGCCTAGCCGAAGCCTAGCCGAAGCCTAGCCGAAGCCTAGCCGAAGCCTAGCCGAAGCCTAGCCGAAGCCTAGCCGAAGCCTAGCCGAAGCCTAGCCGAAGCCTAGCCGAAGCCTAGCCGAAGCCTAGCCGAAGCCTAGCCGAAGCCTAGCCGAAGCCTAGCCGAAGCCTAGCCGAAGCCTAGCCGAAGAGCTAACGTGTTAAATTTAGAATTGAACCTGGTCAGTTGCGATTGTAATATGCCGCAAACCAGTCGATACTGTGAAGTCACCGTTTCACATCTACCACATCTACCACCGTTTCACATCTAGCACAGATGGGTTGACAGACCAGTCGTCCTTATCAACGAATCTACTGAGAAGTTCGGCTTTTTCATTGCAAGTGTTGGGGATCTACTGAGCTTCGAGTACACTGCCTTTCGCTAAGCAAATATGGAAAAATGTCTAAGGCAAGAACTGCCTGGATCTAAACCTTCGAGCTTCCAATAGAAACTATTCCAGCAGAGCTTTCGTTGTCGGTAAACTGTTGTGTTGCAATGTTTAACATAAGATAACAATACGTTATAAATAACTTTCAATTCTCAATATGTCGAGCCTTGACCAACATCTTCAGTTGTCCACGTATCACTATACAGTACCGGCAAGAGAAACCGAAAACCCCACAAATGCTATGTCACTTGTGTCAGTAAATGACTGTATATATAACGCCAGTTTATTGATGCTCATATTTAGGAGGATCCTCAACCAATAAGCCTTCATGGCTTCTATCTAATAATTTACTCTTGTACTGGATATTTATTATTAAACTATATGATTAATACATGTATATACCTTCTTCTGTACTACTATATCACAAAAGAAATAAACTGAACTGTATGGGTCGTGGGTGGAGGCCTAAGAGAATAACGGTTGAACGAATCGATGTTCTGATTTGTAAAAATCTTTCTGAAAAATGCAGGGTATGGTCCCATGCTGATCTGGATTCGATAGAAAGATAAATCTGCCTTTCAAGAAAGCGGGAAATCGGGCTAACTGCTAAAGCCGGCGATCCTAGCTAATTATAGAAATGTCGAAAGCCTGTCTTGTATTGCGGTATCTAACAGGCTTTTAAATTTGGAAACTTTCTTTCCCGGGATCTCAAACTTCACTGAAATGGTATTGATTACCGCAAATATGAGCCATTTGCCGACTTCCATCGACGACCGATACGATTTCTCTTCGTTACAAAGGAACGGACGAAACGAGCTCTTTCCGTTGGATTAAGTTGGAAGCTAGGAGGGAACATTCATCCGGCTGGCTTTCGAAGCCAAAGAATGTAAAATATCGGGGCATGCTGTAAAATGACCAGGAAAATCCAAGATACTTTTGGTGATCGGGATGAATGCCACATGATGGTAACCAGGCTCGTGTGCAAAACTAGTGCCATTCATCGCGAATAATAACAAACGAAATCTTCGTATTTGAATTTAGGCTTAATTAAACATTGGTTTACGTGCTTGAGATCAATGACAAATCGCAGCTTCACGCAGAGTTCACGCAGAACGGAGGGGCATTATGCTCTGATACAACCTTTAATAAGCAGCTATGAAATTGCCTGCATTACGAATTTGAGTGATTCAACGAAGATCTGTTGTTCGGGAGCCGGGGTGGCGCAGTGGTTAAGAGTTTCGCCTCCCACCTCTGTGGCCCAGGTTCGATTCCCGGACGCGGCGCCATATGTGAGTTGAGTTTGTTGGTCTCTCGCCCTTGCTCCGAGGGTTTTTATCCGGTTTTCCTCCCTCCGCAAAAACCAATACGCTAAATTCCAATTCAATCTGTGGATTAGCCGGGACCTGGCTGTGATCAGCCCCCATGGTTGTTTCAGGTCTCTTTAGAAATTCAGAGCTTTTACAGGAAGCACTGAGTAGGGTATATGCCAATAGTAATCTGTAGCCTTGTCTAATCATCTCGAAGTACAAAATGAGGCGCTTACAAAATCTCAACTCAAAAATTAACGGAGGCCATTGAGCGGCGTTTGACACCTTGACTAGTGTTATCTGAACAGAATTCATCACAATCACAAGAATGTAAATAGTCTAAGTGACTTTGTGGTCGGTCGACGGCTAAGCTTCTAGTCAATTGCGGCGGCCATCGCTCCTTGGTGGTAATGGTTTTAACAGATTACAATAAATTAAATTAAATAACTGCAATGTGTGTTGAATTCTGATTAACTTAATAATGAGCCCGCATGGTACATGGACATCGGACATGATACGCGTGCATGCTCAGTAATGTTAACCTATAGTCAGCCATCTTGAAATCTAGTAAAAACCTCGTGCTCGGTTCAGTTGTCTTCAGTTGTCAAAACGGTACAATGTGAAGTCAGTTGCTTTCACAGACCGAAGGAAGAATATACCGGTTAAGCTACATACTCATATGCATATTACATTATTGCGTAACTGTTGAACAAAGTATTGTCTACAATGGACATTCCATTGACGGAACGTGCAGAAAACAAATGCCTGCTCAACTGCGTAACGCAGATATTTTTATATTCTGCACTAACCTTGGAATAACTACTACAAGAGACACATTAATTGAGCATATTGGATTATGGTCTGTAAGCAACGCCATAATTCCGAAGGTTAAACAAAGCTTGTAATGTGTAGTGGTAAGAACAAAATACTTATCTCGAAACAAGGTCCCAGCCGACGTGTTGCTTTATTATCAATGCGAAAAGATTGCTCATAAGCTCTGTATCTCCCTTTTCCCTCTTTGAAACGGATACGCCGCATATCTTTCGCCTTATTCTCTGCTCTCCTAACGATAAATTCTCGTAGGATGTAACTTTCAGTGCAACTTGTTGTGCGTGGTCGTATTTTGGTGTTGCCTTTGCGTTCACAACTGTAATTTTCATGGCGAGCCTTTTGACCACGTGCTTGACCGTCGAACTGTTATCTTCAGAAAAGCGCTTTGCGAAGTCACTTAGCCTTGCCTCAATAACTTGCTTCAGATTGTCAGTTAAGTTGTTTGAAGAACTAAGAATGAATGGTTGCATAGGTGGTGGAGTTCAAGTCTTGTTACTGCTCATCTTCTAATAGGATAACTACAATGTGGAGTCAGTTGCTTTCACAGACAGAAGGAAGAACATACTCGTTCAGCTACTTATATACTGATATGCATATTGCATTATTGCGTAACTTATGAACGACGCATTGTGTACAATGGACATTCCATTGATGCAATGAGCAGAAAACTAATACCTGCTAAACTGCGTAACGCAGATTTTTTTTATATTATCTGTTTGATGACCCCAAAACGTGTATTTGGTGTCGAAATGAGCACGAAATAGATTCGAAAAACTTCATCAAAAAGCGGAAAATATAAACTTCCAGTTAACACGTGTTTGGATCTGTGACGTCACAAGTGGTACTCCACCAAACCCTCCAGTACCGCAAATTACAAACACAGTAGGGCATTTAGAGCATTTCGACTCGAAGAAAGAAACGTGGGAATGCTACTACGAGCGTTTTGAACAATTCACAGGCATAAACAACGTTCCCGTCAGCCGACAAGTGGAATGCCTTCTCTCAGTTATTGGTCCGACGACCTATGGCGTACTTCGAAACCTTGTTCACCCAGCTAAACCGAAAGATAAGTCACTAGCGGAAATCTTCCGAATCTTAGATGAAATATTTACTGAAAAGAAGATAGTAATTGCTGAACGGTTCCGTTTTTACGGCTCTGTACAAAGGGAAAACGAGACAGTCACACAGTTTGTGGCACGCCTCAAGAAATCCGCAAGGTTCTGTGATTTTAACGAAACGTTGGATGAAATGTTGCGTGACAGGTTGGAGTGTGGGCTTAGAGACACTAATACCCAAAAGAAACTCTCAGCTGCAAAAGATCTAATCCTAATAAAGGCTGAACAATTTGCACAGTGCGAGGAAGTAGCGTCTAGAGATGTTGCTGAACTGTCTAGAGCTAGAAATCTAGTCTCAAATAATGAAGTACATTAAGTAAAGCCGCGTAACGCAAGGCATGTTCCCAAGAGTAAACAGAAAGCCAACGATTCTGATAGAATCAGTTGCAAACACTGTGGGAAAAAGAATCGTACTTCTGACAAGTGTAGATTCAAACCAGGCACATGTCATAAATGCCACAGGACTGGTCATATTGCACCTATTTGCAGATCAGGTAGATCAAATATTAATGCAGTTGCTGAACAGGAAGAATCAAAATCAAGTGATTCTAGTGAGGACGAATACAGTGACAGAGCTGCTATGTATAATATTAGTAGTGGATCTGAAGACCCAATAATGGTTGATGTATTAATTTGAAGGTGAGCGATCAGCATGGAACTGGATACGGATTCAGGCAAATCAATAATCAGTGAGAAGCTGTATACATGTAAGGAAAAACTCCTTCTTTCCCAATACACAAGTCAACAGTGACATTTATGACATACACACAAGAGGAAGTCAAATCTCTTGAATATCTAGAAGTGAAAGTGGAGTATGAGAAACAGTATAGCTCTACATCATCAAAACAGATGCACCACCCATCTTTGGACGCGCGTAGCTAGAAACAGCAAATTAATCTAAATTGGCCACAGTTAAATAAACTAACTACTTTTCGAAACATTAGTAGTTTACTGAATGAGCATCAGCCATTGTTTGACGACAACCTGGGTACTCAGGATATCAAGGCTAAGCTTACAGTCAAGGAGGGAGCTACTCCTGTCTTCCACAAGGCGAGACAAATTTCCTTTGCAAAAAGGAAGCAAGTAGGGGAAAGGCTTGATGAGCTGGAATCCCAAGGTATTATTGAGAAAATCCAGTATAGTAAATGGGCTGCTCCGATAGTAGCAGCAGACAAGGGAGATGGAGGAATACTCATTTGTGGTGACTCAATCAGATTGAAACCCTACCCGTAACTGTGCCTGAATTGAGGAGAAAAACTCGAAAAGATCGAGTACATGCTCAGGTTTTCCAAGCTACCATGACAGGTTGGCCTACAAAATCAAACCCAGAGCCGGCACTACTGCCCTACTTCAGAAAACGTGAAGAACTTAGAGTGCATGATGGATGCCTATTATGGGGAGTACGAGTAGTAATACCAGCCAAGCTGCAGCAACGGGTTCTAGATGAGCTGCATGAAGGTCATGTAGGAGTTTTCAAGATAAAAGGACTTGGAAAATGTTAAGTCTGGTGGACTAGCATTGACTCTGAAATTGAAAGCACCTGTAAATCATGCGAAGGTTGGCAGCTCACCCAGAGTAACCCACCTTCAACCCCATTACACCGATGGGAGGTTCCAGAAAAGCCATGAAATCGGATTCATATTGACTTTGCTGGTCCATTTATGAATCACGTGTATTTAGTTGTTGTGGACGCCTACTCAAAATGGCCAGAAGTAAAGATCATGTCATCAACTACTTCTTCAAAGACTATCGAAGCACTTAGAGGCATATTTGCAACACATGGACAACCTACACAAGTTGTATCGGACAATGGCCCACAATGTGCGTTAGAGGAGTTTACCACCTTCCTCAAAGCCAATGGTATTCAGCCAATCAAATCGGCTCCTTACCACCCTCAGGCCAATGGGCTCGCAGAAAGATTTGTAAGAACCATGAAGACAGCACTGAAGAACAACAGAAGTGGCATGAGTTCCAGCACAAGCTACATAACATTTTGCTGAAGTACCGAAATTGTCCTCATGCTACAACCGTAAATTCCCCAGCAGTTATGCTGATGGGGCGCGCACTGCGTTGCCGTCTAGATCTGCTCAAGCCTGATATTGGAAGGAGAGTACAGAATGCACATAATGCCCAGGTAACTCAGCAAGGAAACAGTAACAGGATGCGACACTTTGAAATAAGAGAGACTTGAGGAGAGTGTTTGCTAGGAATTACGGTAGAGATAATCATTGGGTACTGCAGTCATACACAAACAGACTGGCCCAATATCGACATCTCGACCAGTTGCGGCCAACAGAGCTACTTATGCATGAGCCATCTGACAATCGGCACGAGCTGACAGGACCATAACCACAGTCGGAAGCAGCCAATTCCACTGATATCTACACCTCACTGGAAGACTGCTTGCCACACCTATCGGGTCCAGAGGGGTGTCCTCAGGCATCTTTAGTAGATAAACCAGAAACTTTGTCACAAGATAATGAGTCCGCTTACGGAGCGCCTGTTGATAAGTCCTCCAGGCCGGTTCGAGAAACAAGACCTACGGTTTGGATCTCGTGCGCGTGAAGAAGCTGTGTATGATGTTTAAGATTGTTAGTGGAAAGTGCCCAGAGTACTTTAATACCTATGTAAATTATTTAAAAGACACTCACAATCACTGCACTAGAGCCTCGTCTAACCTTGGGTTAGTCGTACCTAAATGCCGAACGAATTCAGGGCTTCGCACATTTCATGCGAGCGGTACTAGATTATGGAATGCCACTAGTAGTAATGTGAAAAACATTTCCCAACTACGTAATTTTAAGAAACATTTATTCAACAACATTTTATCCAATAACTTCGAACATAAACATTTTAACATTACAAGAACATTTTAATTCAGTATTTAGTCTACTTTTAGGACAAATTGCAATTTACAAATTATCTTTAATAATTAATATTACTTATCTTGTTTCTATATTGTAATTCTTATCTAGTTTTAGTTTTTATAATGGGCCGCAATGTAAACTACTGGGTCACCAGTAATTGTGTTTCTTACCCAATAAAGTCTATTATTATTATTATTATTAACTGTTTAGGACATTTTCAGAGACAGGCATGTTATTTACCAATCATATATGTTTATTGAGTTAAGGAAGTTAATAGTTCTGATACGAGAGAACTACGCTTGTCTCTATATAAGAGTGGAGGAATGATAAGTATACGCATTAGGCATTGATATGTAGCCTCGCTCTCATGTGATGACGACATTTATTAAACCTAGAGTTGAAGCTAGTTGGGTTGACTTAGTCCACAGTATCTTACACAAATGTCATGAGTTATTGTACGTTTATAAAAAAAAAAACTCGTTTCCATCATGGTGAGATCTAGAATGAGCATACTGTTGTCGGTATGCATAATGTATGGAAGTTTCAAGGACATCAAGGCACGTCGAGTGCAACACAGAATGCTCTTTTAAGTACTTCAATTGGACTTAGGGTTGCTTGTCCTCGACCTTCTGCCAAATTTGGTTGATTTCACAACAGCAGTTGGCAAGCAAATGATTCTGCGACATTAACTCGACCATTAATGGAAAACTATTAGCAAAGTACGTAGTATTAAATACCTTGGTATTTACTTAGATTCTAATTTAAGTTGGAAGAGTCACGTATTTCATGTGTCTAAAAGAATTAGTAAAAGTATAGGAGTGCTCTCCAAAATTCGACATTACGTTAACATGCATATTCTTACTCAGCTCTACTATACTTTAATATTTCCTTTTCTAACCTATGGGCTTATCGTCTATGGTAACACTTACACCTCAACTCTAAAACCACTAATTACTCTACAAAAGAAAGTCGTACGAATCATGACATTTTCTGAATTTCGTGTATTAGGTATTCTAAAATTATTTGATTTAGTTTACTACCACAATGGAATTTTTATGTATGATTATTTTACATCCAGGTTACTTAAATGGGCCGTCTCACCCACAGTGCTTAGCGCGCTCACATAGCATTGCGGCCATTTTCGATGCCATCGAAATCTAGACTTTTATGGCAGTGATTTTAATCTTCTCTACATCTCTGCCATCTTGCAGCTATCGTCAAAAAAATCATACTAGGTTGAACCTTTTTTATTGCTCTTCCTATTGAGCCTCTTATTTAAGTGTTTTAAATTATTTGGTCATGCAAATTTTAGTTTTATTTCAGGTGGCCGTAGTTCTCTGATGGTGCCAGTCTCGTTCGTCCTCAACGAAAGGAAACAATTGTCCGTTTGTGTCCACGATTTCCACCTACAACACGGAGAAGCTATTCTGACCATTAATATTTATATGTAAAGATATATTAGCGCTTAGTTCGAGTATCTACTAACTTTGAGTCGACTTGGGTTTTTGAACACCGTGGCTGGCTTACGTGACCACAATTTGTAACAAAACTCCACTTGAAGAACAGTTTCCTAAAATTATTTTCAGGGCTTTGGCGTTTAACTTGTGGAAACAGGTCTCTCACTGGTTTCAAAGGGCGGAATTCGGGCTTTTAGACAGTGATTTTGCCGAGATTTTCGGATTCACCGGGTTGATCATTTGAAGTTTATACTCGCACGAAATTTGACAAACAAAGCCGTCGAGCTGCATGATAATAATTTCCTATTCAAGCGAGCTGTTATTCGTTCACTGTTCTCTCTTGAACTCAGTGATTCTCTGGCACCAGCAATGAGATTTACTGCTAGCAGATGATCTCTCTCTCTCTGCAGGGAAAAATAAAACCGAGGGGAGAAACCTCTCTTTTCATAATTATTATTCTCTGTTTATAGTACTGATGACAGGGTTTGGAAGCGACGGGTGTGCGGTAAATATTATAGTGAACAAAATATTATAGGCAACGAAACTCCGCTTGGTCGACCCGAAATGAATTGAGCAATTTCCTAAAATAATTTTGAGAGCTTCGGCATTTACTGACTTGTGGAAACAGGTCTCTCTCTGGTTTCGAAGGGCGTTCACGCCGTGATTTCGCCGAGATGATTGATCAAAGTTTATGACTCGCACACAATTTGACAACAGAGCCGCCGTGATAATAATTTCTCATTGAAACGATCGAGCTGTAATTCGTTCACTGTTCTCTCTTGAACTGGTTCTCTGCTACTGCCAGCAACGAGATTGCCTGCTAGGAGATCTCTTTCTCTCTCTCTGTCTGCAAGTAAAAATAAAACCGAGGAGAGAAACCCCAGAGAAACCTCTCGCTTTCATAAATATTAGTATTACCCGGAGAGAGTGTTCTCTGTTTATAGCAGCGACGGGTGAGCGGTAAATGTTATAGTACAGCCAAGTACTGCTGTATAACACTTTGTTGGCTTCACATTCAACTTGTAAGGTACTGTTAGTTTCATCAAGGTCATCCATGTTCAAATCAAAATTATCATGTCGACAACATAAAGAATATGCTTAGTTCGTGAGCTTCCCGCCGTGAATAAGGGTCAAAGTTCCGGATATAAACAATAACAAAAGCACGCTAAGCACTGTGGGTGAGAAGGCCCCTTTAATGTTTTTCTAACTTCTTTGAACGAACAAGCACACGACATAATTACAATACTAGATTGGCAGCAAGGGAAAACCTACTGCCTACCTAAAGTTAGAACACACTATGGTAAATTTAGTCTCCGTTTTACTGGCGCAAAAACCTGGAAATCCATTCGCGACGACTGTAAACTTCTATTAAAGCCATCCTTCAAAAAAACTCTTAAAATTAATATCATTGAATATTACTGATGCTTATGTTTATTTCATAGTTTTATCTTATGTATTCACCTATTTCGTTACTATTTCACTTTGTGAGTGTGTTTTGTGAATCTGTATTGACATTATCCTGACCGAACATTGTAAGTTATTCATTGTGGCAATCTGACTCGATTAGTTTATCTATTTTCAGATTGCCAGTAACCTATTCATGTACTTTCATAATGTAATTATGTATATTTATGTGTGTGAATGTTACAAATAAAGTCTCTTAGGTTAACATGTAAAAGACAAGTAAAGACGCGTCTTTACTCACTGTCCATCACTCACTGTATTACGTTTTATGCGTTGATAATTTTGTTTGCCTCCTCTTAAACTTCTGCTTCCTCTCTTTCTGGTCTATTTCGTCTTCTTGGTTCGTACATGTAAGGATATAATATGGCCCTCCTTTCTCGTCTTGCTCTTCCTGTACTTCCTGTACTATAGAGGGAATTACCAGAATATCCACTTAGATTTTACTGATGAATCGCATGTCATGCCCTCCAGACGCCATGACTCCTAGCCGTGGGTTCCACTTGTTACGTCATAGCAAGATGCGAGCTTTTAACCAGAAGTGAGCATTTTTACACCAAAAATTGCGGAGTTTGACCGTTTATCATTAGAATTCGACAAAATAATCCTCAAATTCGTTTTCTATGAGTGATTCTGCATTACATTAGAATTAGTAGTATATAAGTGGTTTACTTGCCTATAATATTTAACAGTGTGTTGTTATTTATTATACCTTTGTAGGTAATGCCGGTGATTCACTGAGTTACCAGCACGGTCAGCCATTCACCACCAAAGACAGAGACAATGACAGTAAAGATGGTAACTGTGCTGTCATGTATAAGGGTGCGTAGTGGTATAACACCTGCCATCGCTCTAACCTGAACGGTTTGTACCACAATGGTAAGCACTCCTCAGTTGCTGACGGTGTGAACTGGAAACACTGGAAAGGGTTTCAATACTCCGCCAAGCGAGCCGAGATGAAAATCCGTCCACTTGGTTTCCAAATTGATTAACTTTTGATTTTGCACAGGTAATGGCTCCATCATTAACCTTCACCTTACTTGTTTTATAGTCATTATGATACCAAAACCATTTCTGCAAAGTGGAATTTAACTTCACATGACTTCATAGCAGTGCCTCGATCAAAGTGAGAGTTCTAGTAGTAATATTTATTTGATACCTGATTAAAGTTTTCTTCATCCTGAAAGAAGTGAACTAAGTTGAACGGTTTTTGAATGTCTGGTGTGTTTTGTTACATGGATTTGTTTTATTTCTATCGATTTTTCTGTTCCTACATCAACACCTTTTTATTACTCTCACTTCCTCTTTAGCTTGTTTTTCGTTAAAGGAGAACTGAACCATAAATCAATCCGACGACTATACAAACTTGTATTCAAGAGAAATATGTTCTGCTATTTTATTTCTTTGTGGTGCACGTCTAAGAAGAAGAAATACGTTTTGAAGGTCGAAAAATAGCTGATTCTCCGCTGATAAAGCTGATAAGTGTTTTTTCCCTATCGTACGTCATGCATACCAAGGAAAAACAACCACACTTTCAGCACAAAGAAAGCACAATAGTGCGCAAGTCCATCCATTCAAAGCCGAAAACAACATGATACGATTAATAAATTCCCCGTATCGTACATGTACGTCACAGATTACAGGAATTGAGCCGTCTGTACTTAGCGGCGGTTGGGAGGAAGATTTGCAGATTTTCTTTCCTTTTACGCAAAACAACAGGCAGCGCAAGCTAATGATTTTTACAAGGAATGTATGGGAATTTTTAGAAAGAATCTAAAACTGTACTAAAATTATCAATAGTGTCATGAAAGCTTACCTGTATGTTGTGAAATTATTCCTCTTCATCACTGATGTGTTTATTTCTGGTTTGATATACTTCTGGTGTTTTTTCCTCCCCTATATGAATATTGAGAAGGCCGGAAACACGAGTCGCCATTAGTCCATGTGCACGTGGTGACTCTTCGAGGCTCCGTAATTCTTCGAAAATCCAAACTTTCAGCATTTTTCCTCCAGGAACCCTTTCTCGCATTCCTCTAGCACTCGTTTAATCGACCCTTCGCTTGTTTCCTCGCTTTCTAAGTAGTCAAATTCGACTGTTTCTGCAGCTAACCTAGCTTGTACTGAGCCAGGGTTCCGTCAATTTGCCTTTATTTTTCAATAGTTGGACGGCTTTTCTTCGGGAGCAGTGACGAACGAATGGCGAAGGAATCCGACACCACCTCGTGTTTTTTTCGAGCAGATTCGGAGAACGAAGTCATTGTGCTCAATCGACCAATCGCTGAACGGTGGAATCTGCAATGGAGACCCAATAACTTTTCAGCAAACAATAAGTAAACACAACTGTATAAAGTCAAATAGAAATGTAGTCGATTTCTTGGTTTAGTTCTCTTCAAAAGCTGTAACCAAAAATGAAACCAAGGAAGTTGTAAAATATGTTTTTGAAAAAATACATCCACGGTGTGGCGACTAGAATATGGTGTGACAAATAGGTGAGAACTCGCACTTTTCTTGTAGGATCCTTACAGATGAGCAAAGAACAGTTGTTAGCACTTCAAAAGCAAGACATACTATCCCGTTGAGTGGCCTTGCTGGCACTGGAAAGTCATACGTAGTAAACGAAATCGTAACGCGTCTGAAAAGCCTTGAACGAAATGTTGTAGTGGTGTGTTCAGAAATTCAGAGTTAGAAATTAGAAATTCCGATTTCTCGATGGTGGCATTTCCGCTAATGTATTTGACGGTTCGGCAATAAAAAGTAAAATTGTCCGTTCCATTTCGCTCTTCTAACGGCTGATATTCCTTCCGAAACGGTTATTTCTAAATCTGTTATGCTGCCACAATGTGTAGCAAGAATGAAATCGGCTGATCGATGTCATAATTTGGGTCGAGGCAGGGATGTAAATTCGAAGAATCTTTGATCTGGTCAACGCAACCACGAACGGATCAAAAGCAGAGCATACTGATGGGAGAGTTTTTGTAGCTAAAACCCGTTCCGAACGCTTTTGACGGCGGGGAACTGATTTATATTTAAACTGTTTTGTTCGATGTCGCTATCACACACAGATTTATGATAACGAAAATGTTGAGACAGGATACCGCAAATAAGCTCTTTGCTACAGCTGTCCAACAACTGTGTCTAGGACAACTGATGCACACTAGCTACAAGTGCATACTCAAAATCCCTAGACAGACCAATACCCGGTCTAAACATTCACATTGTTATTTTTAATGTCATAAGTTATTGTACCGTGTTTTGCCTCTCGTTTAGTGTTCGTTTTGTAATCATGCAGTGTTTCAGCATTCGGCTAGTGCTCGTTAGTGTTCGTGTATCATTCGTGCGTTCTTCGTATCTCGTTTAGTCAGGCGTTCCTCGTTCGTTGTATAAATTAGTTTTGGCGCGTAATTCGTTTAGTTAGTGGCCGCCATGTTGAACATGAATAGTCGGTAAGTTTGTAATTTGTGTCAGTCCTTTATTTGTATATTTCTCTATGTACTTATTGTATTTATCTGTTCGTTTACTAGAATACCTGGTTCATAGCTAGTTTGGGGTGTTATAGCTGTTCTGCAGTCATTTGTGGTCGTAATTGTGCAAGTAAACAAAAATAAACCTGAATTATCGACGATTGGTTCACCAAAAACGAGATATGGTCGTTATACACATATACTTCAAGAAACGTTCAGTTGAACTCCACAACTTAAGAGTCCTTTCAGAAATGGCTGGTCTCCAGTACCAGTATTTGTCACACCATACTATGAAACTTGGCAACCAGGACGGCTACGTCAGAGACGACGGGACGTAGAGACGGAAGTGTTTTCTCCAGGTGATTTGGTGTTGACTCTTTTCTTTGTTCGCCTTTAATTGTTCCTCACAACCAGATTTTCGAAAAATATGATGAGTATAGAGTTCCGTTCACGCCGAACGAAAAACGGATTGATTATCTTTCAGTTACGTTCGCGTTCTCTTTAAAACGTAAAATGTGGGAGTTTCACGTTGTGCTTTTGCAGACAACGCACGTGCAGTTATTGTATTTTGTAATTAAGGCTATTGTTTTATGCCGTCGTGAAATGAAAAAAATTGGTCCGTGTAGCAACCATATTCCAGTCCGCGGTTCAACAAAATCCTCTATAGATAACAAATTATTTTACAGCTTACATTGGTTCCATTTTTGTTTATTTTCAATTTTTAGTTACAGCTTTTGAAGAGAACCAAACATAAGAAATCGACTACATTTCCATTTGACTTTATACAGTTGTGTTTTGTTATTGTTTGCTGAAAGTTCTTGGGTCTTCCCTGCAGATCCCACCGTTCAGCGATTGGTCAATTGAGCACAATGACTTCGTTCTCCGAATCTCCTCGAAGAAAACACGAGGTGGTGTCGGATTCCTTCGCCACTCATTCGTCACTGCTCCCGAAAATAAAAGCTAAGCTGACGGAACCCCGGCTCAGTACATGCTAGGTTAGCTGCAGAAACAGTCGAATTTGACTACTTAGAAAGCGAGGAAACAAGTGATGGGTCGATTAAATGAGTGCTAGAGGAATGCGAAAAAGGGTTGCTGGAAGTTTGGAATTTTGAAGAATTACGAGGCCTCGAAGAGTCGCCACATGGACTAATGGCGAGTCGTGTTTCCCGCCTTCTCAATATTTATATAGAGGAGGACAAAAACCCCAGACGTGCCTCAAACCAGAAATAAACACAACAGTGATGAAGAGGAACAACTTCACAACACACAGGTAAGATTTCATGACATTATTGATCATTTTAGTACAGTTTTAGATTTTTTCTAAAACTTCCCATACATTCCTTGTAAAAATCATGAGCTTGGTCTGCCTGTTGCAAAACACAGTACAATAAATTTTGGTATGAGTCTTTTCATGTTTAGATCTACTCATTGGGCTAAAGTTGATTTTAGGCTTCAGTTCTCCTTTAACAAAAAAAGAAGAGAAGTGCAAAAATAGCCTGCTCTTCTTCAAGAAAGAATAAAAGCCTGAATATACCTTATTAACGTTGTTTTGGTTAATATGGAGCCACTTCAAGTGTAAACGAAGTATGCTGAATATGAGCCACATATGAGCCATGAACGAGAGCAACATTAGGAATGGAGTCTGAAGCACGTAGCTCGATCAGTAGTTTGATAAACATTATACTAAATATGAGCCACAGCGAAAATGCTGACACCGTGCTGTTCTTAGATTAAAAAGAAAGAGCTACATTAGGAATAATATAGCCTGAAGCACGAAACACGATTAGTTTTCAGGTTCTTGGATGTGTATTTTTCTGCACTTTCTGGCACAATGGCCCTTTTGCAGAAATGCAATCACGTGGTTGTACAGGGTGGCCAAAAAAAATCTTAATTCATATATTTAAAGGCACTTGTACGAGATCGGTAGTGTTATTACAACAACAACAACTCTATTTGAGCCTCTTAGGTTAATCATCTAAAATAGTTACAAGAAAGAGAAATTTAAACAAAATTAGGTCAGGGAGCCCAGAAAAACCAAAAAGGGCTTATCAAAGCTGGCCGACCCCCAAGAAAACTGCTATGACATGTATATAGAAAAACCTGCTATGCTATTTTTCATCTCCAATCGATTGTTGATATTTCAAAACCAGCGTTTTTAACTCGTGGATGCACGCATGCGCAGGAACGAGTTCTTGATTCGTATAATAAACAAGTGATATTCCTAATACCAGGAGCGTCCATATCTCCTATACAGCAAGCGTTTTCACAAGTTAGGCTATTTTTATATGATTTTTCCCGCCAATAGACCAATTTAGCTTGTACATTTGTTGTCCCAATTGGGATCATGTGACATCTCTCCAGAGGATTCAGTGCTTTGTTTTCTAATTAGAGAAATTGATACATTTCCTCTTGATACAGAAAAAAAATTACTCAAGGGAAAAGTGAGGTGACCTGAATTGGGACAACAAATGTACGAGCTAAATCGGTCAATTAGTGGGTTGCATCAGTGGCGGAACAAACGAGGCATCATTGGCTATATGGCTGCTGTACTATTTTGTGATTTTATTCCCTTAGGAATGATTGCAACCCAAGTATAGCGGGAAACCGTTCTTAAAATAACTTAACTTGTGAAAACGCTGTGACATAGGCCTAGTATACGGGATGGACGCTTCTGGTTATCGTACCTGCTGATACGAATTACTGTTTAAATGAAATCTACTTAATTATTGCACACTATAATATCTTATCGAAATTTCTTAATTCGATTATCATCGTTTCATGTGATTGGTCAGATCTTCATTAAGGAAAATGTTAAATTAAAATGCGGTCGCGAGTAAAATATATGAATAAAAAACCCTGATAAAATATTTGTTATTGGATGTTGGTTTAAACCACACAAATTAGACCTGACTTCATGTAACGACCTTTTTTAATGTGAAGGATACGATAATGACCGGTGAAGTATTTTGCACATTTTCGTCGTAAAGTATAACACATGTTCATAAGAAAAGATACAAGATACCTCGAAAAATTAACTCGATTTTTTTTTTGATACTTTGCGATCGCATTTTGAGTTCAACAGTGGTTCAATTTTGTGTCACCTAACCAATCTGGCTTAATGATTTGTAAGCCTAGGAGTAGATCAATATTTTAAACTTTGCCAGTACTTTGAGCAAAAGAACAAGTTTGGCGTTAACATTTTATGTTTACCTTTGTTTTATGCTGAACCGGGAAATTTATGCTTGAGATGTTTTCTCAATCACGCTTGTCTAGTGACGGAAAATTCCCATTTCTCAGTCAATATAGATCTTTCGTCTGGTAACAAAGATAACAAACACTTCTAGTCCTATTCCACGATTGAAGAACAATGAACAAACTACAGCGGCTGTCCGATTAATTTTGTCTCTTACCTTTGATTGATTTTGTTATTTCTAAAGATAATTTCCACTAATTTACGATTTCTTTTGCTCACTCTATCCCGTTCATGATTTTGTGTTACTCTATTTATCTGTTGTTCTTTTGTTTCCAGTCATTATTTCGCGCAAAGTAGAAACAGTTGGCTGTCTGCACGTAAAAAATAGAAATAACACGACATGTAAACAAGAATGTAGAGAGGATGTGGCCAATAAAAAAGGATAAACCTTAACTGTTTGTCTTTCCTTACTTGTTTCTCTCTTTTATATATATAAATGTAGATATGTTACAAATAGTTGACAATCTGAGTGCATTGCATGTTTCTTAGTGCTTACCTGATTGCCAATATTTAAAATTGTTCCCAGGCATGTAGCTCGAATGTACGAAAAGAAAAGAAGTCCAAGGCAAAAGATATCGCAAGAGCAACTTTACGATTAAATGTAGGAATCTAGGAAGCTTTGTTTAAATTTGTATTTGAAAGATTTCTTTGAAAGAATTCGCGTCCGATCTTTCTTTATCTAGTACATAAACGCACAATTAGTCACATGAATTTGGTCGATCAATTTCTGGATACCGCACTTTTTAAACGGTGGGGAGGAGTGGCAGTCATACTCTGAGAGTTAGTATTCTTAAAATTTTGTTTTGAAGTATAATGATTGGATTGAGGGTACTTACATAGGTGTGACCCCATATAAGAAGTCCGTAAGTTAAAAATGGATAGATTAAGGAATAATATAATTGGATAAGTGTATCCAGATGAAGATCCTTCTAAGCTTACTTGAAATGTGTTTGACTTGAGCTTTCCAATTTAAATGATTATCTAATGTGACCCCTAGATATGTAATGCTATTTACTTGTCTAATAACCTTGTTATTGATTGATAAGTTTATATCTAAGTTTAATTTCTTTTCAGGGGGGGAGAATGATAAATTGAGTTGATCTATGTTTAGAGATAGTTTATTGGTGTCTAACCATTTATTGATACAAGTACGCTGAGAATTCAAAGTCTTGTCAAGTGCAGCAAGGCTTTTGTCAATACAGAAGATATTAGCATCATCAGCAAAGAGATGAATATCCATATCAATACAGTTTTCAAAATCGTTGATATAGAGTAAAAAAGAGAAGTGGGCCAAGAACAGACCCTTGTCGAACTCCACAATCAATATAATGATCATTTGATTTGACACCTCCAATAGAGACAAATTGTTTTCTGTTCTGTAAATATGAAATAAACCATTCTTTTGCAACGCCCTTATTCCATATATAGAATTCTAACATGTTCATTAAAATACAATGCCTTCTGCAAAACGTCCACAGGAATATAGTCTATTGTCAATTGATTGCTGAATTTTGTCCAGAATAAGCGAAATTGTAGGGTCTGCATGTTCAGTGGAGTCCCCTGTACGAAAACCAAACTGTTTATTGTACAAAAACGTATTTTTCCCAATAAAATTCATAATTATGTTGTACAAATATATTTTATAGCGTTACGGAATGTACACAAGTGGGTAGGAATTAATGCGTTATGTTATATAAACAAGTTTTATAATCCCGTTGGGAAAACGTGAGGGTGTATAAAGAGGACTGATTAATATGTAAGAATCACTCGAAGGCGTTTCTCTACCTTGATACCTAAATTTTCTTTAAGACATTTTGTTAAGAATAGAGGAAATGTACTGACTACACATCTAATATATAGACTTGATTTGCCAACATTATATACTGCTGTAATTAACAAAGCATACATGTCCGACAAGTGTCAATAAACGAAAGTTCCCGCCCTGATCTGTTGTTTGTGTTTAAAGGGTCTATGTCATGGTACTGCGCATGGATCGAGTAATCGCTCGTTTAGTGGCTATTAATTGGATACAAACAGTTAAACTTCCCTCCCTCAATGCTTGATTGAAAGGATTTTCAATATTTTCCCTGGAGACTGTTTATATACACTGTTTGTTAGTCATTTTTGCATATTTGCTTTCATTCTAAGCATCCCACATGGCCGAGAGGTTCGTTAGTTCATATCAAAATCGGTGGAAATAGCTCTTTCCGGCCTGGAAAAACGAATGTAAAGTCTTACCGTGACACAGCCCCTTTAATGCAATTTAGCTGTTAAATGTTTTATGCTCGTTCAGAGTGATAAGAGTATAAAAGCTATTCCAATAATCTATTGAAAATAGGAAGAAAAGCGATAGTTACTCATTACTATTTGGGGTCCTTCGTATGAACTGGGGTTACTTGGGCTATTTTGAATTTATCAGGAACTATACCAGAAGAAAAGGAACCGTTATAAAGTATCTCTAGGGGCCTAGACATATATATTTTATTAAATTTAAGTAGTTCTATAGGAATGTTATAAGGTCCAGTTGCCTTATTGGTATTTAGGGCACCTCTGGATACCAGCCTCATTGCTGAATGGGCCACCTAAATAACGTTATCTATCGAATTTCCTCTTCTATTTCCAGTGATGTTACCGGGAAGAGATAAAGACTGGAATCGGATTGTTTAAATAACTTAGAGGAGAAATGACTGATTTTTCAATTAATTTAGCAAGGTTGCTATCTACTTTGGGAAATAATCATTAAATGCTATATCAATAGTATTTGTAATTTCAATTTCATTTTTACTACCTTGTAGAGTATGTTATTTACTTTGCTCTGACGAAGGGCTAGCGCTCGAAACGTCAGCTGCTACTCGCTTTCCATGGCGGTTAGCATACCTCAATCGACTTTAGTTGATTCTACCATGTGGTTTTAATGTAACTATTTGCTTAATGCCTTTACGCACATTTTAATTATTGTTACTATTAGTTGCAAAATATCCTTTGCAATATCTTACTACTTTAATTAGAACATTTAATTAATTTATATAATATTTATAGAGAGACTGATAGTAAAGTCAGTGTGATTCTAGGTATTTCTTAAAATAGGTATTTCTTAAAATAACTATTTTAAACCTTAATCCCTGATGTTATCCATGGTTTCCTTCCTTGGATATTTTTTTTAATGGAACATGTTTACTAATTACTGAGGACATTTAGAATAAAAAACATGAAAAGGTTAATTATTTACATTGTCATTAGAGGGGAGAATATGATTCCATTGGATGGAACTCACATCCTCTATGAATGATTGTTCACTTAAATTTTAATAGTCTCTTTTATATAGTTTGGTTTTATGATTAAGTGTAGAAATGTTGTCTATAATAATATATTTTTGTAAATGGTCAGTGATATCAGTTACAATATTACCACTCAACATACTAAACTACATAGAGTTAAAGAAAATGTTATCAATCAGATCAATTAATCTGAATTAATGTAGTAGAACGGTATGTTATTCTAGTTGCGCTTAAGATATGAGGTTGTAAGAAATTTATCATCATTATAGTATCTGGATGAAGGTTATAGTCTCTGGATGAAGGTCAAGGTTCAATGAAAAAATCAAATGAGTTTTGACAAAAACAAATCCCTAACTCCTTATTTATTCCGTACAGGTTCTAGTTTATTAGATACATTGTAAGCCTCTTTCCCTGAAGAAGACCGTGCCGATCGAAATATTGGAAGAAAAACTCTCTACCGTTTAATCAGCCTTTCCTTTCTTGTCTATTTATATATATATATTGCTGATCAGATCCCTACACCCTAGAAGATCCGGTTGTTTACCATTTCGTCTGTGGTCCCTCCAATTTTCGCCCAGCAGATGACAAACTTGTTAGTGTGCTTGTGTAAGCAAGCACCACCAATCCATACTTATTTTAAAAATGTTGAGTGATAATTTGAAGAGTGGGTTATTATGAAATATATAAATAGTGGTATGAAAATTGATTAACGTGATTATGCCATGGATATGATTTGATAAAATGTGATATGTGAATAAATTATGTAGGGGAAAAATATATTATGGAAATGGTTCTTTGAATATTGAGTATAAAAATATGTCTTAAGCTAGTATATAACTGTAATCATTATTTGTTAAATGATGTTCACTATACCCCCCCCCCCCCCCTTTGTATTTTATTTTATTTATCTAAAATATTTAGAGTAAAATATTTCGAGTAAAAATATGTGAAAAATACTTTTACTTTAAGGCTGCATTAGAATTGAATTGCCAAGCGTGTATTTCTGATTAACAGACTCCTTCTTCAGGGATTAGGAAATCTGTTAGGACCTAAATCCCAGAGGTGCTCTGAGACGGTCGCGTGTTTCTGCCTCGGGCCCAGGCCTAACACTGTTGAAATCATCTTGTATGATGGGGTTCGGTACCACCTCACCTGGACCGTTCAGATGGCTCGGTTGCCCTCCTACGAGGAGGACATTGCATAACCTACAACTGTTCCTTACAGGAAGGAACCAGGTAGCTCCTTAAGTCCACCATACCATATTCAAATACTTATTTTTATCACTCAATTATAACCTCATCTTAATTAACCTCTACATGAACCCAACATCATCTAAACCCCCACTAACTTTCACATAACCCCCACATCATATGTTTTAACCTTCACATAATTTCCACATCAACTAATTAATAATGTCTTCCACACATACAATTCAATCTTAAACATCATTTTATACATTTGTCAGTTTAGAACCCCAGCTAAACTAAAATAAAAAATAGCCAACATCTCCTTGTATTGAAAAAGTTTTATTTAATTAACCTATCAACCTGTACAACTTTTAAATCATCTTGCCCGCTCTACTTTAAATACAAATAATCTTGCTCGCTCTATTTGTAACGGCCATTTTCCTATGACATCAGCTTTTTCATTACAAAAATAACGTATTATCCTCGCATTTATAATCGTCATCCGAATCAGCCGTTTTGTTTTGATCAACAGCTCATGTTTACGGTATGCTAAATTCCTAATTTTCTGACTCTTAACTTATTGATCTCCTTGTTATCTCTTATTAGGTCACATAACTAACTATATATAAAACTTTTAGATCCATATTACACTAATTTACGTCCAAGGGTAAAGCCCAAAACTCAAGGGTCTCAAGAGCAAAGAGTAAACATAACCAGACTACGAGCGAAAAACATGAAAAAGTAAGTAAAACATATTTTAGCATACTTAACTTTATCTCCCTTGTCAACTTCATCTCCCTTGTCAACTTAATATACCAAGCCAAATAATCCTACCGGTTCATTCAATAAAATTCGGCAACCTAACTTACACTAGTTAAGTTTATAAACAAAATGGCTGACACTTAGAATTAGCCGTGTGTATTTGCGTGTTGGGATAGGCCTGGGCCCGAGGCAGAAACACGCGACCGTCTCAGAGCACCTCTGGGATTTAGGTCCTAACAGACTTCCTAATCCCTGAAGAAGGAGTTTGTTAATCAGAAATACACGCTTGGCAATTCAATTCTAATGCAGCCTTAATGTAAAAGTATTTTTCATATATTTTTACTCTAAATATTTTACTCTAAATATTTTAGATAAATAAAATAAAATGAAGAAAGGGGGGGGGGGGGGGTAGTAGAGTGAACATCATTTAAACAATAATGATTACAGTTATATACTAGCCTCAGACATATTTCTATACTCAATATTCACAGAAGCCATTTCCATAATATATTGTTCCCCTACATAATTTATTCACATATCATATTTTATCAAATCATATCCATGGCATAATCACGTTAATCAATTTCATACCACTATTTATATATTTCATAATAACCCACTCTTCAAATTATCGCTCAACATTTTTTAGAATAAGTATGAATTGGTGGTGCTTGCTTGCACAAGCACACTAACACTGTTGGAAACATGTACTCGGATCAATTGGGATCAAAGGAAATTGCGCCAATGCATGATTACCGCTGAGGAAACATGTGCTCGGATCAATTGTGATCAAAGAAAAGTCTATCAAGAAAATTATCCAGAGGAACTTTAAGATTTTACAGAGTGACCCAGAGACCGCCTCTATTTTCCCGCAGCCTCCTCTCATTTCTGTCAAACGTGACAAGAATCTCCGTGATTCCCTAGTCAAAGGATCACTACAACCTGATCTTCAACCAGGCACTTTTAAATGTTCTAGGACACGATGCAATACCTGTGCTTACACTAAACCTACAACATTTATTTCAGGACCGAAAAGCTCTCTTAAAGTCACTGATCATTTTGATTGTACTTCCAGTAATGTCATTTATTGTATCACCTGCACACTTTGTAACAAACTCTACATCGGAGAAACAGGGCGAAGATTAGGAGATCGATTTCGTGAACACTTGCTAGATGTTAGAACTAACAGCAAGGATCTCGCCAAACCTGTAGCTCGTAACTTTAACCTTCCTGATCATTGCATTGATCACATCACTGTATGCGGCATTTCTCTGCATCAAGGTACTACCGACACTCGTAAACGCAAAGAACAGAACTTTATTTTCAAATTAGGGACTTTGTCACCTCACGGTATTAATGAACGCTTTTCGTTCACTTAATTTCAGAATTCACGTATTCACTCACACTTAGATCAGCATGTTTCCTTAGCTTACTCATCAACACTTGCTGTTAAAACTATTAGCATTTCTATTGTTGCCGCACTTTTCTTTGATCACAATTGATCCGAGCACATGTTTCCTCAGCGGTAATCATGCATTGCGCAATTTCCTTTGATCCCAATTGATCCGAGTACATGTTTCCTCAGCGGTAATCATGCACTCACTATATAAACCGTTTCCCCACCCACAAATCCCTCTTTTGCTCTGACGAAGGCTAGCGCTCGAAACGTCAGCTGCTACTCGCTTTCCATGGCGGTTAGCATACCTCAATCGACTTTAGTTGATTACATACCAGTGTTTATCGACCCCGCCGATGCAGACCAACACTAGTTTTTACAGGAACTGGTTGCCGATCAGATAATATACCAATCAACTTTTAGTTGATCATACCAGTGTTTATCTTTCCCGCTAATACAGATCAACACTAGTTTTTACAGAACTAGCCACCCTTAATATAACCTTCGGAAGTCACAAAATATGATTTTTGAAGTTAACTTCCTTCACTTTTGTTTTCCTCCTAAAAGCTTTTTCCAAAAAAAAATTGAGCTTCTAAACTCCTGGGACCAATTCAATAAACCTTTTACACTTCTACGGCAGAAAACAATGGCTGGACTTGTAAAATACCAGTGACAGTGTAATTATTTTATTAAATTGGCCCTGCATGTGGCTTAAAGGAATTATTTGCTTGGAAATAGGAATTTTATGCCTTATCCCCTCTCTATTACATTTCTCTGTTATCTTTAGAAATAAATTATCATGCGTTGTCACGTGTGGTATTGACTAAGGGGTAACAATTAAATACACCCCCCTCTGGGGGTTTAACACAATGAAACACACCCCCTCTAGGGGTCAGCAGTCTTCGGCCTCACTCGCGGGTAGCTGTCAACGGGTAGCTGTCAACTTTATTTTCCTACCTCCTCCCCTTATCCATACCACACATGTTATGCAATCATTATATTTAAGAATTATACATCTCTGTAAGGTGAGTTTGGCATTTTTCATGCCCTCACATTTGCTGGACAAAATCATTTAATATTTTTATTACACAAAGTGTAAATTAAATTATTTATGATGTATTAAAGCGGCTATGTGCAACAGCGCATAGCCAGATTAACCCAACTACATGTCTCATTCTTATGGCTATGTACTTACGGGTGTCCAGCAAACAGAGCTCAGCCTTGACAGCAGAAACAATTTTTAAATATTTTTGAGTTAAAGGGGATAAGACATAAATATCTACACGACAGTATTTGCAGTAAATTAGACATGTAAGTAATAGATACAGAGTGAGTGGCCATGCTTTATGGGATTTATAAACTTGAGCTGAAAGTGTGAGTTTATAAATCTGATAAAGCACACTGGACACGAATAAATTATGTATCTGACTTATCAAACTTCTAAAACTTATTAAACATGCATTTCTTTTGTTTTTTCCTCGTTAATTATTAATGAGCTTGATGTTTCTTTACAAAATAAAATCATTCATTATGTATCCTTCAATGTAGCTAAACACATTGCAAAAAGAAAATAAAGCATGCCAAAAGTATAAATCCTAGCAATTCATGCAATTTTCTTCATTCAAAAGACTGACTTCAGAACTAGTCAACCAAATTCGCCTTTTACCGGATCAAAACTCGACCAAGTCTCAATACTGTTGTCTTGTAATAGACAATGATTGACTCAAGTAACCGTAAGTTGGAATGATTTGTTTTTGTTCTGCAATGTGATTCGTCTCGTTATCTAAGTGGCCCTGGTTTAAGTAGTCATACTGTAATGTTAAAAAACCTAATTGTTAAATTTCACAAGTCAGGCAGTACATACATGTACATGTATAATAAGCAGTGACAATGACTTCACAAGTCAGGCAGTACATACATGTACATGTATAATAAGCAGTGACAATGACTTCACAAGTCAGGCAGTACATACATGTACATGTATAATAAGCAGTAACAATGACTTCACAAGTCAGGCAGTACATACATGTACATGTATGATAAGCAGTGACAATGACTTCACAAGTCAGGCAGTACATACATGTACATGTATAATAAGCAGTGACAATGACTTCACAAGTCAGGCAGTACATACATGTACATGTATAATAAGCAGTGACAATGACTTCACAAGTCAGGCAGTACATACATGTACATGTATGATAAGCAGTGACAATGACTTCACAAGTCAGGCAGTACATACATGTACATGTATAATAAGCAGTGACAATGACTTCACAAGTCAGGCAGTACATACATGTACATGTATGATAAGCAGTGACAATGACTTCACAAGTCAGGCAGTACATACATGTACATGTATGATAAGCAGTGACAATGACTTCACAAGTCAGGCAGTACATACATGTACACGTATGATAAGCAGTGACAATGACTTCACAAGTCAGGCAGTACATACATGTACACGTATGATAAGCAGTAACAACGACTTCACAAGTCAGGCAGTACATACATGTACATGTATAATAAGCAGTAACAATGACTTCACAAGTCAGGCAGTACATACATGTACATGTATGATAAGCAGTGACAATGACTTCACAAGTCAGGCAGTATACATACATGTACATGTATGATAAGCAGTGACAATGACTTCCCAAGTCAGGCAGTACATACATGTACATGTATGATCAAGCAGTGACAATGACTTCAGGCTCTCTCTGATTGACAGTTTAGTAAATACCCAAAATACAAAAAATAATATTTTGTAGCTTTGAAACTCCCTGTCAAGAAAATGTGGCTAAACATGTCTACCATATTTTCACAAAAGGAGCCCTAGAACCTAAGACCCCCTTTTGTGAAAACATGGTAGATCTTGTGTGGCTTTAGCTTTAAAAGCCAGTAACTCGTGTTTTATGCCGTTTTCTTGAAAGGGCAAATGACACTTTAAGACTTTTCTGGCCTTTCTATCCTATAACTGATCTCCAGGTATTTTATGTGGCTTTAACTCTTAACCGTCCGAGCCTGTAAATATAAGACTCATTAGTCCGATACTAGAAACATTATTGCATCACATCTAGATATTATGCGAAGGGATGAATGGCTTCAAAGTCAGAGCTATTTAAACATGGATCGCTCGACTCTTTCACTATGGAGAAAAGCTCATTTGTTTTGGCGATCGTATTGTTTCTTCGATTTTCACGAATTTTAAGAAGCTAAAAATCGGCTCAAAACACCCTAATCCCATTCGCACTTGAAATCAAAAGCAAACACAAAATCACCACCTTCTTTAATCTTTCCAACCACCAGGTTTTGTTGGCACAAAACACACAAAGCGACTGTGAACCGCGCTATTCTCGTCACCCATTTCACTCCACCACCTTCTCCTGTACCCACCTCCAATTGCATGCTGGGTAATGGACAAATATTCCACAAGGATTCCCCCCCTCTGGGACTCCTGTAGGGAGCCCCTACAACCAAGAGCGGTGATTTGGACTCAAGCCGTTGCTTTAAAGTGACAAAAACACACCCTAATAGGTTGAGCAGGGGTAAAAGACTGCCAACTGCAGGATTTCAAGGATTTCATTGAAGAATTTTTTCCTGTGTCTGAAAGCACAAACACAACAGGAAAACCCTGTGAAATCCCCTCACAAAGTCTACTAGAAGCAAACCAAGTACTTTTCAGCCATCCTCAGACTTAATGATGTCCTCAAGCTCTCTGACAGTGGCATTTTTCTCTAAAATTTGAGCACATTTCATTGGAAACCCTACAGAAGTTGCAATACCTACCGTCGACGATTTCGTAGAATTCTCCCAAATGGTATTGTGTGGAAAGTTTGAGCCCTCGGCTTAAAGAGTCAGCAGTATTTAACTACCCCGGTCTAGCCAAACTTTAACTGAGGGGGGAGGGTTGAGTTACCACTCAGGATTTCACCAATTGAGCTCACACACGATCAGACAACAAAGAGTTAAAAGCCAGTAACTCAACGTTTTCATCCATAAAATGCGTTTGTCTTTTCACAGACCTAGTAGAAAATGTACGCCTTCCACTAAGCAAATCGTTGCACCATACGCCAGGTAAAGTTATAGTTATTCGCGAAAATGTTTGAACTAGTCCTCCACACCCCCCCCCCCCCCCCCCCCCCCCCCCCCCCCCCCCCCCTCCTCGCACAACATAAAATACCTAGAGATCAATTATGGGATAGAAAGGCCAGAAAAGTCTTAAACTACCATTTGCCCTTTCACGAAAACGGCAAGAACACGAGTAACTGGCTTTTAAAGCTAAAGGCACACAAGATCTACCATGTTTCCACAAAAGGAGCCCTAGAACCTTAAAGACCCCCTTTTGTGAAAACATGGTAGATGTACCTAAATCGTTTTTCAGACAACAATCTGATTTTCATATAATAAATGAACTGTATTTACATGTATTACTGTATATTCAATTGCTATATTATTGCACCAGTAGCGTATACATTGTACACATGTATATGTACCTAAATTGTAGACTCTGCAAAACCAGCTCTGTTAGTATAATCAAGAATATTAAACTCACTGTCTACCTAAAACTTCACCAATTCATTTCTCAAAATAATGTTCTCCTTAAAATCATCATTATTTCTTACAATATTTTATTGCTTCATTTAAAGCATGTTAGTTCAACTATTACTTTAATAATTACATATATAAATGTTCATCTAGATAATGTCTGCTTTATGATTGTCTTTATGTTTATGTTTGATGGATGGCAAGAGTCAAAGGGGTCCGAGCAAGCTCGACCGGACGATGATGATTATGTTTATTGTTTTACGTGTGAACTGTAATGAATTTCACAAGCAAAGGTTGACAGAAAAGCCAACAGGCTATTTCAGCCTCTGTACACTTCAATCCTATCTTTATCAAAATATTAATGTAAATTTATTTATTTATTTAGTAGTCTCTTGTTTCTTCTTACTTTTTCTCTTTTCACCTTGTGCAAATACATTGTAAAAGTCTAAAATGTCTACATATAAAGACCTACATTCAACTCATTAGGTCAAATATTAAACTGTGTGGCTTGTAATATACATACCAAATGTGGCAAGACCAGTCACAACGGTCACATATTTCTTTTTATTTCTTTGTGTTCTTGACATACAGACTTTCTTAGGGACAGTCTGCAAGATTTAAGAGAACACTTAATAAATAAAATGATACTGCATGACACATGTGCATTAGATGTATAACAATAAGGACTTGTTACATGTAGTTACAATGGTTTATTTTACATCGAAGATACAGGAAGCTGTTACCGGGTCTCCCAGGCCAGAGGCTTATATTTAAGTATTCTGATGAACTCCAGGATCGAATTGGAATTTAAGTTGGTTTTTGAGGAGGGAAGAAAACCGGAGAACCCAGACAAAAACCCTCGGAGCAAGGGCGAGATACCAACAAACTCAACTCACATACCGTCAAACCCCGGTTATAAGCCCTGGGCTTATACAACTTCGCAAGGGGTTTTGGGTGGGCCTATAACTGGGGGGGGGGGGGGGGGGGGGGGGGTGTGGGCCTTATAACCAGGAGGGGAAAAATGTCTGAAATGTGTTCTATTAAAAAAAGTTTTTGTTTAATCGTCTCCATTTTTATTTAACAACAGTGTTCTGATGTATGCAACAATAGCAGTAAAAGCTTTGAAACACGAATGTACTCAGAAGAACATCCGAGGATTGTCGATGTGCTACTGCATGGTGGTACTTCATCAACATTCGAACCGCTAAACCACTACTGGTACCAGTACTCTGTCAAGCTCATCTGCTTCGTACTCTTCATCATTATCCTCAGTCATTCTCACTCTCAAGATGATATTCTACATCTACAGCACCATCCATTTCATCTGCATGTGGTATATCTTAGTCAGGTATCCCTTCAATGTTTATATATCATCATTTTCGTTTCCGTTAAGTGCCAGGGAAGAGTAGATGGAGGGGGGCTTATAACTGGGGGGCTTAATATAACTGGGAGGAAATTTCTGTTAGCAGACGGTGGGCCTATAACCGGGGGGGCTTATAACCGGGATTTTACGGTATGGCAACGCGTCCAGGTCTAGAACCTGGGCCACAGCAGTGAGACGTGAAGCGCTTAACCACTGCGCCACCCGGCTCCCTAAATGTAAGATTTATACTCTAATTACAAGTTAGGTAATAAGTAACTACAGCTGAGGGAGTGTTGATTCAGCTGGCTGACCAGAAAGGAAGACAGAAGGCTTTAGAGGTCGCTGTGTTCTGTATTCTGCATGCTGAGACTCACTTTAATCTACATGTATAATGTAGATATTGTAATATATATTATACACTACTGAATGTATCACCATTTTCTTTTCCCTCTATCAGTTAATTATGCTTACCGGTACATATAATAATTTATATATAGTTTGAAAGTCAAATTATTATTGTTTAATATTTCATGCATTATTGTTTAAAATTTCGTACATTGTGGAAAAAAACCCAGTGAAAATGCAGACAATTACTAGAAAGGTAAAGGCAGGATTGAACTCTGTCTCCGCTGTGACAGAAGATATATATTTTGAGGCAAACATTTGCATCATCTCTCCTTGGAAATGGCTGTGTGAAATAAAGATTGATTGATTGATTGGCTGATTTGCAAGCACTGGAAGTAGTGAACATGTGTCCAAGTGAACAAAAGCTTCTACAATACTCTATCTACATGTAGTAGTCTTACTGAAGAAATGCATGTTATTTCTGAGACCTTACTCTGTCAATAAGGGAAGAAAATGAAGCGAGAATTCAGTGGATGATGAGTAGACTGTCTACGAGTTAAACTGGCTAAATACTTGATATTTGAATACATGGCTCCAAGAGAAATGTTTTTGAGTTAAATGTACAATCATACTGATTCAATTGAGCTCACAAGGTGGCTTTGCTTTATCTTTGTCTTCATTCCACCAGCTTCACTGACCGAATGCTGAAATTAAATTATCCTTTGCAAAGTTCTCTACTTACATGTAGTTAGATATTAAAAGTCCTGTGTTTTCATTCATTGTCTACATGTATACAGTATAATGAAATTGCATTTCATTGTGGAGACATATTTAGCTAAAAAATGATTTTAATCATCCAGAATATTCGACTTCTTTTTGAAATTGTTATTCACAACTGATTTCAATATTTATTGAAACTCACTGCTAGATAGACACGACTTTCATAATGGCCACCTCCTAATTTGCATAATTTGGAAGATCAATCTGTAGAGGGAAACCAATGCTACCACATGAAAGATAACATTACAACTAGTAATTATTTTGAGATTTTGAGCAGTATGGAAAATTGCTGTTAATTGAGCTATGAGCATTTCTAATGCAGAAAAAAACATGAAAGCAAGGCTATAAAGGCCTCTGTTGTTTAATTCTCATACAAATCTCTCTAATTCTAAATGGCTGTAACTTCATTGCTTTATAAGCTACATCACTCAACTTTCAGCTTAACTTCGCTGAATCACGAGGAACGCCTGGTAGATATTAATCCAGTGGATTATCGCACTGCGCCACGAAAGCGCTTGTTGATTTGAACACATCATTTATTCTCCATGTGAGTAATCATGAAACCCAGTCCCTCTCGTTATGCACGCATGCGTACTGCTAACAAAATCGGACTTGGAAACATCTTTCGAAAAACATGGACGATCGCAATATTAAACCCGGTCCAAACTGTAACACATATGAAGTTTGTGTGGACTGCGTTCTTTCATGAAAACTGTAGCAATTCAAGAGAAGTAAGAAAGCTAAATCAAGAAAAATACATTGTTTATAGATGATCAGATGTACTTCATTACGGCTCCACTCGTACTTCTCTTCAAAACAAACTATCTTTTGCAGAGTAATCACTCAGATCACTGACAGATAAAGTAAAGGGAAAAGGAAGGGAATTTTAGAAAGCAAATCACCTCTAACGTTGTAGCTAGAAGAAGATTTCTACAATTCAAGAGCTAAACAGTATCTCAGTAAAGTAACAAGTGCAGAGGATCTTGGAGTATTACCAGCTCATACTCGTTAGACTCAGCAAGTTTGTGCCCCCAATCAAAGTTTCCATACAAACGTCTGTAAAATTTTCTGAAATTTTCCAAGTTTGCAGTCCTATAACTTTGCTCATATTACAATACTGACAATAACTTATATTTAAACATGATAAAAGATTAAAGCGTTGCTGCTTGTGGGGTTGTGTATCAGATACTAAAATAAACTAATTAACTTTATAGAAATTTCACATTAAAATGCTAACTACGTGTATATATAATATTGTTAAAAATTAACTATTTAAAATCACACTGATATATAAGTAAAAATCAAAATCTGTTATGTTCATATCATTGTTATTAATCATCAATTTAAAAAAAAAAAATTCAGTAATAATTATATAACTCAAATTTGGGATTTTGACTAACTTCAAGGTGCTCTTTTCAGCAGTATTGATGGTTTTGCTGTTATATGTACGTTGTATATATCAAAAGTTCAAAGAAACTGTGGAAGGGTATATTAAACCACAAAGTCTAAAAATACCTGAAAAGACCCATTCGAAAAATGGCGTCCAATTTAAAAAGCTATTGTCCTGATAATGTGAACACAAAATGCTAGTCAGTCCACACAAAAGCTTTTGAATGTGGTAAGCAAGGGCTAGTCAGTCCTAAACAATAGTTAATTAAATTGGACACCATTTTTCGAATGGGTCTATACAACTGCATAACCCTCCCCAGACAATACAAATAAGTACAAGGCATTAGAGGGCTTAACGCACAACGGACGCTAAGGTCAGACCCCCTCCCCCCCTCCCCTTTAACGTCCACCCATTGTTTTATGTTTTTTTAGGTCAGGAAAAACAGTAATGAAATAGACGGGAGTTCACTTATATACAAAGTATAAAGCAAGCTTAAAGCGGCTTTAATAGCTGCAACTGTACAGTCTGTCAATACCTCGAATTCCCGTGTACACGAGCTCATTTCGGATCTTGACTAAAATACCCATTCGGACACGAGTTTCACTTACCTGGAGGTTTTAGGTATTTCATGATACTTCTAATCAAAAGATCTCGTTCAAATTTCCGGGAAATTCAACAGAAATTTCTAGCTGACTAGAAACGTTTGATTAAAAAGTGTATTTCTATTGATGAAAAAGTGTTTGTTCTAAATGCCCCACACTAACGTCCATGCCCTTACCCCCCTCCCCCCTAAACGTCCGTTGTGCGTTAAGCGGGGCATTTCGAATATGTCGACGGCCCCTTAGTATGAAATATTTTTAACCCTTCCCCATTTCGGGCTCCTATAAGTATAACCAACACTTTTTTAGTCATTTAGATGCAATTTTTTTACGACCCTCCATTTTTGGGGGGCCCAAAAATTATGGCCCACCCAATTTCTCTTCCAGCCTCGCCCACACCCCCCCCCCCCCCCCCCCCCCCCCCGCTAATTTCTGACCAGTGGGAAGGAAGAGAACTCGGTTAGCAGGGAAATGGAATAATCCATCATTGTAAATCTAAAAAACACCTCAGTTTATACTATTAACATACTGTAGTTAATAAGTTAAAAAATAATAAAAACTGACGATCCAAAACTGATATCACGATCATCAACATAGTTAATTCGCAATTAACATAGTAAAAGCATAAATTAAAGCAGACAATACACATTTACCAACCTCTAGCGGCAGGGTACAAACTGGACATCGCAGACAAGAATGCAATATGCAACAAAAATAGAGGGAAAACATGAGTTTGAAGTTATCAGATACTTGATACATGCTCAGTATATATTCACGCTAGCTTTAGTTTACCTCCACAGTAATGTAGAATGAGTGGATACTGGATTTTCTTCTCAGCTTCAACAGCTTCTGTCTCGTGTTCTACTTCAGCCGCCATATTGGGTAGGTACTTCATATATGGTAATCCTGATGTACTATACTGTGTCTATGTGTGTACTAAAATAATACAGTACTACAGCGGACTATACAGTACTACAGCGATTTCTACTGTAATCCACTGTGTCCCCTCCACTGTCTTCCCTGTAATCCACCGTATTCCCTGTAATCCATTGTATTCCCTGTAATCCACTGTATTCCCTGTAATCCACTGTATTCCCTGTAATCCACTGTATTCCCTGTATTCCCTGTAATCCACTGTATTCCCTGTAATCCACTGTGCATGTTCCCTGTAATCCACTGTATTCCCTGTAATCCACTGTATTCCCTGTAATCCACTGTGTCCACTGTATCCACTGTGTTCCCTGTAATCCACTGTATTCCCTGCAATCCACTGTATTCCCTGTGTTCCCTGTAATCCACTGTATTCCCTGTAATCCACTGTATTCCCTGTAATCCGCTGTACTCCCTGTAATCCACTGTATTCCACTGTGTTCCCTGTAATCCACTATATTCACTGCAATCCACTGTATCCCCTGTAATATCCACTGTATTCCCTGTAATCCCACTATATTAATTCCCTGTAATCCACTGTAATCCACTGTAAATCCACTTTATTCCCTGTAATCCACTTTATTCCCTGGAATCCACTGTATTCCACTGTGTTCCCTGTAATCCACTGTATTCCCTGTAATCCACTGTATCCCTGTAATCCACTGTATTCCCTGTAATCCACTGTATTCCCTGTAATCCACTGTATTCCCTGTAATCCACAGTATTCCCTGCAATCCACTGTATTCCCTGTGTTCCCTGTAATCCACTGTGTCCCCTGTAATCCACTGTATTTCCCTGTAATCCACTGTAATCCACTGTATTCCCTGTAATCCACTTTATTCCCTGTAATCCACTGTATTCCACTGTGTCCCCTGTAATCCACTGTATTCCCTGTAATCCACTGTAATCCACTGTATTCCCTGTAATCCACTGTATTCCCTGTAATCCACTGTATTCCCTGGAATCCACTGTATTCCACTGTGTTCCCTGTAATCCCACTGTGTTCCCTGTAATCCACTGTATTCCCTGTAATCCACTGTATTCCGTGTAAATCCACTGTATTCCCTGTAATCCACTGTATTCCCTGTAATCCACTGTATTCCACTGTGTCCCCTGTAATCCACTGTATTCCACTGTGTCCCCTGTAATCCACTGTATTCCCTGTAATCCACTGTATTCCCTGTAATCCACTGTGTCACTGTATCCACTGTGTTCCCTGTAATCCACTGTATTCCCTGTAATCCACTGTGTCCACTGTATCCACTGTGTTCCCTGTAATCCACTGTATTCCCTGTAATCCACTGTATTCCCTGTAATCCACTGTATTCCCTGTAATCCACTGTATTCCACTGTGTCCCCTGTAATCCACTGTATTCCCTGTAATCCACTGTAATCCACTGTGTCCACTGTATCCACTGTGTTCCCTGTAATCCACTGTGTTCCCTGTAATCGACTGTATTCCACTGTATTCCCTGTAATCCACTGCATTCCCTGTAATCCACTGTATTCCCTGTGTTCCCTGTAATCCACTGTATTTAGTCCCTGTAATCCACTGTATTTCCTGTAATCCACTGTAATCCACTGTGTTCCCTGTAATCCACTGTATTCTCTGTAATCCACTGTGTTCCCTGTAATCCACTGTATTCTCTGTAATCCACTGTATTCTCTGTAATCCACTGTATTCCCTGTGTTCCCTGCAATCCCCTGTATTCCCTGTAATCCACTGTATTCTCTGTGTTCCCTGTAATCCACTGTAATCCACTGTAACGCACTGTATTCCCTGTAATCCACTGTATTCCCTAGCTGTCTTCCCTGTAATCCACTGTATTCCCTGTGTTCCCTGTAATCCCCTGTATTCCCTGTGTTCACTGTATTCGCTGTAATCCCTGTAATTTATCCACTGTATTCCCTGTAATCCCCTGTAATCCACTGTGTTCCCTGTAATCCACTGTATTCCCTGTAATCCCCGTAATCCACTGTATTCCCTGTGTTACCTGTAATCCACTGTATTCTCTGTGTTCCCTGTAATCCACTGTATTCCCTGTGTTATTCTCTGTAAAAAATATCATTACCCCATGATTCTAGCGCTTTTTCAGGTATTGAGACGGCTGGGACATAAAATAAGCGATTTGCCCCGTTTTTTTGTGGAATGGGTGAGTTCAGTGCTGTAGTACTATACTGTAGTCGCTGTAGTACTGTAGTCGCTGTAGTACTGTAGTTGTTGTTAAGTACTGTAGTTGCTGTAGTACTGTAGTTGCTGTAGTACTGTAGTTGCTGTAGCACTGTAGTTGATGTAGTACTGTAGTTGCTGTAGTACTGTAGTCGCTGTAGTACTGTAGTCGCCGTAGTACTGTAGTCGCTGTAGTAATGTAGTACTGTAGTCGCTGTAGTACTGTAGTCGCGGTAGTACTGTAGTTGCTGTAGTACTGTACTTGTTGTGTTACTGCGGGTATTCGCACCCAGACATCAAACAGGAAGGGTGAGGGAATAGGAATGAGAGAAGGGGGTAGAGAGGGTAAAATTGTCACAGTTGTTGTTTTTGTGTTGAAGTGCGGGTATTAGTACCGGACATCAAACAGGAAGGGTGAGGAAATAGGGATGAGAGAGGGTAAAATTGCCAAGAAACGATAGGTGAAATGTGGAAATGAGGCCATGGAATGATAAGGGACTAGCAGATTGAAAAAATGCGAGAAATGATTGTGAGTAGTATAGCCGGAGTCAAAATGATACCAGCTAAAAATCAAAAGTCGTTAGCTTTTTGTAACTCGGCGGACCTCACTTTTTTCGGGCTGTGACCATACCGAACGTCGTGGCAATCACAACTTTTTTGGGAAATTCCGCATGTAGGCAAACGAGGCGCGGCATACACAAATAATCGGCAATTACGTATGTAGACAAACGGGCGTCCACGTACACAAATAATCGGCAATTACGTATGTAGGCAAACGGGCCGCGACGTACACGTCACCACGCGAAAAACATAGCATAGCCGAAGTCGCCCCAGGAATCGGCCGGAGAGCCACCCGACCTCCCCAGGCCCCGCGCCGCCGGGGACCATACGAAAAAGGGTGGTATCGGTACCGCGCCGCGGCAATCTCGCGATGTACGTAGGCAATTGGGAATTGTCTATGGAGGTGAGCGGGTAATTAGAGAATGGTGCGTATGCGGTATATGCCTCAGGATGGAGAAAGGTACCTGTAGTTGGTTGATGCTCGGGAAGGATACGAGGTGCGTAAGGAGTGCGAAGACAAAATTCTGTGCTGAGCATAATTTCCAGAAAAGAGGTGGGAGCATTTCACCCACCCCCTGCGAGAAGTGTGGTCGAGGTTGCCGTAGGAGTTACGGGCTTTGCGCGAAGTGCGAGCAAGCACAGTGTCAGCGCCTCCGTAGGGTAAAACAAAAAACCAAGAAGTGCTTTGCCAAGGTGTTGGTGGAATTGGAGACAACGGTCGATCGTTCCAATTAGAGAGAGGTGAGGTATAGGTATTACCCTCAAGCAACTACGCATACAAGCGAAGCAGTACGGTCTTCGAGGTACCTTGAGGCTCAACAAACCCGGTCTCTCCCAGGCAATAGCCGAGGCTCGCGTCTCCTAATGGCAAGAGAGGATCAGACGGGCTGATCGAACGGGGAGGTTCCCAGCCCTTCGAGGGGACCTCGAAAACCCCCACAAACGCGCCCAACGTATCCGCGAAGTCAAACAGCTGAGTGAGGAGGTCACAACAAGTCTACGGGCAAAAGCTATTGTGGCGCGGGGTAGAGCCAAATCCCAAACCCGTACACCTCACCTACAGCGAATCACTCGTCAGCTCCAGCAAAAGCCTCGTAGCGATCCACTGGTACGGAGTCTCGCTCGAGAGGCTGGCGCCATTCTCGACGAGAGGGATGGTATGCTCGAGGGGGAGGAGATAGGCAGGCGCACCATTCGGTGACGCTTCTTCAGAGGCGTGGCAGAGGATCTCTCATCCCGGATCATGGGAAAGTTGACCGAACACGTAGCAACGAGCTTCTACATACGATACGGCTATACCTATCGTATCCGCAATGTTACCAACGGGCACATGATGCTCTTCTCCAAGACAGCCACAGGTTCCCCATGGATAAATACGCTAGGCGATGCGGAGGAGTGGGTTGCCGACAAGGAGAGCGCCCGCCTAAACCCCGACAACATCGAGCGTCCCAACACCCAGTGGGCATTCGTGCGGTGGGCATTCGTGGACGTCAAAGTCGTTCTCGACCGACAACCGCTATTGGGGACAGGCCCACTCCCCAACCGGCTTCGGCAGAAGAAGGGGATGGTTACCCTTGACCAGCACAACGACAACCTCTGCATTTGGCGTTGCCTAGCCATATACAAAGGGGTACGCATACACAGATGTACCGCCGAAGCCCGAAAACTCGCCCAGGACTTCTACCACCGAGCGATACCTCTACCCGATGTCCCCAAGTCCTCGCTGGGGGAGTTGGAGAAGGTCGAGCTCCACTTTGGGATAGGCATTCGGGTATACGAACCTATGGAGGATGGCGCCTGGCATTTGACACGGCAGGCACCCCGCTACGAGGACATAATGACGATTGGGGGTGTACGACTCGCACGCCTTCTATATCAAGAACACTCGCAAGCTCGAGTATGTCTTCATCTGTAACGATTGTAAGCAGCGTTTCACAAAAGCCTCGAACTTCCAACGCCATGCGGCTCGTTGTAGTAGTCGCGGCGAAACGAAGATCGTCTGCCCTGGAGAGGCGATCACGGCTCCCCAGTCCGCATACGAAAAGCCTTCTGGCCAGAGAGTACGGCAAGCAAAGCCGCCCTACGCTGGCTCAAGCGCGAGTCGGAAGCTTGACAGCAGCACATCCACCACGCAGCCTGTGGGCATGGTGGAGAGCGTTGGATCGAAGGAGCCCCTGTCGATGGCTACGAACCTCTTTCCCGAACCATCTTCCAGTTCCATGGCTGCTACTACCACGGCTGTCCAAAATGCTTCCCCCGGGGCACATACCTGTACTGCAAGACCTGCCTAAGAACGGCAAAGCTACGCGAGGCGGGCTATACCATAGTGGAGGCCTGGGGCTGCTCCACGAAGAAGACCAACGGCGTACGCTGCCTGGGCCATCCTGGCAAGAGTCGCATCCTCGATGACCTCGTACTCCAGCTGGATGTTCGAGAATAGATACGTACCCACCTTCGTACTGTCCGACCCTACCACTATGTCAGTGGCGGGCGCAAGAGTCAGCTCAAACGAAATGGTGTCTTCCAGAGCGTGGGGGTATAGAACCCCGTGCTGGGACAGAATGTCGGAGTCCAGCGGGATTCGGTATTTCGATCCATACGCGGTCAGGAGTGCGTTCTCTTCCAGCATTCGACGTGTCCTTTTCGCCAGCCCCACTCCGGAGCTTGTTCGTGTTCTCTGTTTGAATGCCTGCTGGATCCGTCGTTTCGGCAACAACCGCCGTTGCCAGTAAGAAACTTGGGGCCCACGTTTCGAAGCATGAAAAGACTGTTATGCTGGCTCGGGCAAAGGCTAATTCCGTGGAGGTTAAAGTTTCGAAACCCTAACCGACGGCAACATTTCGGAAGCCGAGTTCTCAAGCGTTATTGGCGAGAAAGGGAAATTGGCCACTTTGGAAAAGAGTAGGGGATTGGGGCGAGGGTGGTCTCGCAAAGGTGCTTGGGATCGTTACAGGGGACACGCATCGTACAGAATACAAACAAACATGACGAATATGCAATCAACTCATCGAATACAAGCAGTGAAAGTGAAATAAGCTTGAAAGAAGATACTGTACCAGAAGTAAAGCTCAACAGAAGTGTCCAGAAATGTGGGTTCATAAAAGGCAACTTACTTAAAGCAGAGCAAAGGAGTGAAAACTAACGCGGAACGGAGTTAGCAGAAGTAAAGCGAATACTACGATCCGAACACGTTATGCTTTTAATAGCCGATTCCTACGTTTCCCATCATGGATTTATGATTTTAAAGTTGTACTTTGTAACTTTAAACAGGCCCTGTTCTGTTCTTGGGATTGTAGGGTGAAGAGCCGGAAGGAGTTGGTATGTAGTCAATCGCTACAAATACATGTCATCCTAGCGGACTTCAAGTGGTTCAACGTTTCTCGTCAGTAGTTATTCACGGCCTACAATCCCATGAATAGAACAAGACCTGTATAACTAAAGTTACAAAGTATTTAATACTTTAAAGTTACAAATCCATGATGGTGGGAAATGTAGGAATCGGCTAAAGCATAACGTATTCGGATCGTTTTGGCCCGATTTTTTTAGTACATTTTAGTTATTAAAAGGTTGACTTGCACACCGGAATATACGGTACATAGAACCTTAACAAGCAAGAGAACATATTTAGGACGTTAGCGAAACGACTTAAGACGTTATCGAAATGACAGTTGGCGAAACGACCGTAATTCATCGTAGCAGCAGACCTTTGGAAGACCCCTAAGAGCTTTACTTCTGCTAACTCCCGTTCCACGGTAGTTTTCACTTCTTTGCTCTGCTTTAATAAGTTGGCTTTTATGAACCCTTTCCTGGACACTTCTGTTGAGCTTTACTTCTGGTACAGTGTCTTATTTCAAGCTTATTTCACTTTCTCAGCTTGTATTCGTTGAGTTAATTGCGATATTTGCCATGTTTGTTTGTATTCTGTACGATACGTGTCCCCTGTAACGATCCCAAGCGCCTTTGCGAGACCACCCTCGCCCCAATCCCCTACTCTTTTCCAAAGTGGCCAATACGAATCGCTTAAGCTCGAAATCCGGTAGAAAAACAGGCGAGAAGGGGGTTTAAAAATCGTCGAAGAACTTCGCTCCGAGATCCGAAAGGAGATGCGAGCGAAGTTAGGCAGTCTCGTGGGCTAAAAATCGATATTTCCTACGAGAGAAGTGTACGTCGCGTGTACGTCGCGGCCCGTTTGCCTACATACGTAATTGCCGATTATTTGTGTACGTGGACGCCCGTTTGTCTACATACGTAATTGCCGATTATTTGTGTATGCCGCGCCTCGTTTGCCTACATGCGGAATTGGTAATTACGTATGTACGTCGCGACTCGTTTGCCTACATGCGGAATTTCCCAAAAAGGTTGTGATTGCCACGACGTTCGGTGTGGTCACAGCCCGAAAAAAGTGAGGTCCGCCGAGTTACAAAAAGCTAACGACTTTTGATTTTTAGGTGGTATCATTTTGACTCCGGCTATACTACTTGGTGAAATAAATGAAATATGTTTTTTATAGAGAAAAGGAGGACTATCAGGAAGCAGAAGGACTGGATATCCCGGGACGGGGTGAACACTGGGTGCACTATGTGAATTATGAATAAAATAATAGGTAGAGAAGCATGCAGAAGGAAAATCCACGAGAATGAGGTAATCGAAGGAGGAGAAACATGGTAGCAGTGAGCCCGGCGAAAAAATAGAAAAATAATTAAATGAAAGCAGTGTGTGTCTTGGTACAGCAACTACAGTACTACAGCAACTACAGTACTACAGCAACTACAGTACTACAGCAACAACAGTACTACAGCAACTACAGTCATACAGCAACTACAGTCATACAGCAACTACAGTAACTACAGCGACTACAGTAACTACAGCGACTACAGTAACTACAGCAACTACAGTACTACAGCAACTACAGTACTACATCAACTACAGTACTACAGTACTACAGCAACTACAGTACTACAGCAACTACAGTACTACAGTACTACAGCAACTACAGTACTACAGCAACTACAGTACTACACCAACTACAGTACTACAGCAACTACAGTACTACAGCAACTACAGTACTACAGCGACTACAGTAACTTCAGTACTACAGTAACTACAGTACTACAGCAACTACAGTACTACAGCAACTACAGTACTACAGCAACTACAGTACTACACCAACTACAGTACTACAGCGACTACAGTACTACAGCGACTACAGCAACTACAGTACTACAGCGACTACAGTACTACAGCAACTACAGTACTACAGCAACTACAGTACTACAGCAACTACAGTACTACAGCAACTACAGTACTACAGCAACTACAGTACTACAGCAACTACAGCAACTACAGCAACTACAGTACTACAGCAACTACAGTACTACAGCAACTACAGTATTACAGCAACTACAGTACTACATCAACTACAGTACTACAGCAACCACAGTACTACAGCAACTACAGTACTACAGCAACTACAGTACTACAGCGACTACAGTACTACAGCAACTACAGTACTACAGCAACTACAGTAACTACAGTACTACAGTACTACAGTACTACAGTAACTACAGTACTACAGCAACTACAGTACTACAGTACTACAGCAACTACAGTACTACAGCAACTACAGTACTACAGCAACTACAGTACTACAGCAACTACAGTACTACAGCAACTACAGTACTACAGCGGCTACAGTACTACACCAACTACAGTACTACAGTACTACAGCAACTACAGTAATACAGTACTACAGCAACTACAGTACTACAGCAACTACAGTACTACAGCGACTACAGTACTACAGCAACTACAGTCATACAGCAACTACAGTACTACAGCACTACAGCAACTACAGTACTACAGCAACTACAGGGCTGGATACATGCACATGGACACAGTACACACACACATGGACACAGTACATGAGGAATACCATATATGAAGTACCTACCGCTCCCTTGAGGCACGCCGCTGACCATAGTAAGAGGCTCAGATAGGGCTGAGTTAATTCGGACAACTTGTCGTCTGTCACTCAAGTAGCTACGAAACCAGTCTGTGCATGAAGGTGAAGCCCCTACATCTTGTAGTTTAGAGATCATCAGTTTGTGGTCGACGCTGTCGAAAGCCTTACTCATGTCTAAAAGAACCAGAGCAGTTAGTTTTTTGTTGTCAATGGCCTGGAGAATCTTGTCTGTTGTTTCAATGACAGAAGTTTCCGTAGAGTGAAATTTCTTGTTTCCACTTTGGTTATTTGACAGCCCAGTTCCCTTTGATATGAGATATGATGTAAATTGATTGTGGACGATCCTTTCACAGACTTTCGATAATATTGGTAGGAGCGAAATCGGTCTATTGTTATTCGCTTGTTCATAGTCTACATCTTTAGGTATTGGAGTAATTTCAGCTAGTTTCCATTGTGCAGGGAAGGTGTTGGTGGCTATTGAAGTGTTTACAATGGAAGTAAAAACTGGGAGAATAGGGCCTAGGCAGTCCTTAATTATACGGATCGGAATCTTATCAATCCCTGGAGCTTTGTTAGAGGGCATAGATAATATTATATCCTCGACGTGTTTACAAACAATGGGGCTCAGTGAGAATTGTTCGCATGTTAGGTATTCTCTTGGGATGAAGTTATCGCTGCTTCCTGTCACAATATTGTATTCATTGGCCAGCGATTTGATATTCTCGATGGTAGTTTGACCGACAGAAACGAAAAACTTATCGAATTCGTCAGCAACAGTTTTATCGTCTTTGCTAAAGATCCGCTGTGATTTAGACTTGTTTGGTATGCAGTGACGGATTGTTTTTCCAAATACTGTTGGTGTTGTTTGGATTTTTCTGTATCTGCTCACCGAGAAAATCCCTTGCTGTAGTTGCTGTAGTTGCTGTAGTTGCTGTAGTACTGTAGTTGCTGTAGTACTGTAGTCACTGTAGTTGTACTGTAGTTGCTGTAGTACTGTAGTTGCTGTAGTACTGTAGTTGCTGTAGTACTGTAGTTGCTGTAGTACTGTAGTCGCTGTAGTACTATAGTTGCTGTAGTAATGTAGTCGCTGTAGTACTGTAGTTGCTGTAGTACTGTAGTCGCTGTAGTCGCTGTAGTACTGTAGTCGCTGTAGTCGGCGCTGTATGTGCTGTAGTCGCCGGCTGTAGCACCGTAGTTGCTGTAGTACCGTAGTAGCTGTAGTCGCTGTAGTACTGTAGTTGCTGTACGTAGTACTGTATTTGCTGTAGTACTGTAGTCGCTGTAGTACTGTAGTCGCTGTAGTACTGTAGTTGCTGTAGTACTGTAGCTGCTGTAGTACTGTAGTCGCTGTAGTACTGTAGTTGCTGTTTGTTAACTGTAGTCGCTGTAGTGCTGTAGTGCTGTAGTTGATGTAGTTGCTGTAGTCGCTGTAGTACTGTAGTCGCTGTAGTACTGTAGTTGCTGTAGTTAACTGTAGTCGCTGTAGTGCTGTAGTTGCTGTAGTCGCTGTAGTCGCTGTAGTACTGTAGTCGTTGTAGTACTGTAGTTGATGTAGTAATGTAGTTGCTGTAGTCGCTGTAGTCGCTGTAGTGCTGTAGTGCTGTAGTTGCTGTAGTACTGTAGTTGATGTAGTCGCTGTAGCTGCTGTAGTACTGTAGTTGTTGTAGCAGTGTAGTTGCTGTAGTCGCTGTAGTACCGACTTACTTTATACGTAGTATTGCTGTAGTACTATAGTTGCTGTAGTTGCATGCTGACCATCTCATTTCTGGTGAACCAGACTAGATAACCTAGGCCTCGTGTTTTATTCTGGTGTAACCAACTCTGTTACACATTTCATTGTTCCTAATATACAAAATTGAGTTAAATATTTGTTATTTGATCGTCGTGACCTCATATTGGATTTTAGTTCTTTCTCATCGTCATCAATCAATCAATCAATCTTTATTATTTATCCACGGAATCTTAACAGTGACATTAATAAAACTGATTTCAATAAGAGCCGTGCCTAATTAAAATAAAGTCGAACCTGTATATAACGACCCCGTATTAAGCGGCCACCCTGTATTAAACGGCCAGTAGTAAAAGTCCCGAATTTTCTCCCAGTCAAATACTGTAAACTTTACCTGTATTAAACGACCACCTGTATTAAGCGGCCGCGGCCACTTTTTTACAGTCCCGTTTATGTTATTTCTTGTTATTTTAACCTGTATTAAGCGGCCAGGCTAATTTTGTTTACAGAACTTTACTTGGTCCATATTAATGAAAACGATCAAGTACATACGTATCTTAACCATTTATTTCACAGCACAATTTGTTCTAAACAGTGTCACTTAACATCCAAGTTGTTTTCAATGAACTGACCGGAAACCGTATCTCTAAATGTTTGCTCTCTCTTTACTTGAACACAAAGCCCTCTTGATTCAGCTTCGTCTTTAGCCAGTTGATTGAGAATATATCTCCGTTGAGCAAATATTCACAAGGGACTTCAAGGCCATAGCCGCCGCTTCTATGTATACGCTTGCCCTTGACGATTACTTTACCGGAATTAGTTGGTCGTTTTAGAAACTTGGTAAGCCACAACGCCATAAGTTTCGGAACATGCCCAATCACTTCAGAATCTTGTTCCATTTCGTTAGGGTGCGAATAAGGTTTTGGAGAAGCAGCATCCGCAGATCTACCATGTCTAACTGGTCTTGGATTAGTTGGATTCGTTCGAACTACTGCCACAGCATTAATGTCCTCCTTATTGTTAGGCTCTCGCTTCAATGGATATTCATCATCAATATTTGGCTGCCAAATGTCCATGTATTCGTGGTAGCCCCTGCTAAAAGAGCTAACTCGGAGCGTGGCCATCTTAACTGTATACAAATAACTTTGAATAACTTCAATAAACAAACAGTACCATCCAGATAGCGTATTTACGGCTGGTTAATCTCTTTCTGTCAAACTTTTAAACATGCTTACGGTAAAGGTATAATGTTTAGTATGCAAATTTTGTTTGGCGGCACTTTGACATACGACACCTAATGCATCATTTTTCCAGGAAAGGAGAATGTAATGGCGACAGCAAATAAACCCATTTGTCGAGTGTGCGGAAAGGATACGAATTATCGATGTTTGACTTGCAAGAAAGCAATATGCAACAGGTCAAGTAACTGCGCTATTGCTGCACCAGAGGAAACCCCAGGCTGGAAAGCTGGCTCGAGCGTTTCCGTTTGTATTTCATGCACATTCGGGAGAGAAGTTATTGATATTACTGAAACCCCTACTGCCAGTACTGGACTAAAGGACAACGAACTACTAGACGACAACGACGCTTTAAAGACTAGCCAAAGTGAAAGCCATCGCAGTGGTGGAGTTTTAAAGGGCGGCAAGCGCAAATGTCTTGACCTCAAGAGAAAAGTTGAAGTCATCAACTACGCAAGAGATCACCCAGATTGTGGAAGCAGAAAGCTAGCTGTACGATTCGAGATCGGAAAAACTCAGGTCCTGAAAATCCTGCGAGATAAGGAATCCATAATTGTTTCATATGAAAGCAACATCGGCCCAAGTCAGGGGAAAAGAATACGTAGTGGAAAATACACATATGTAAATACTGCTCTTTGGGACTGGTATGCCATGTGCAGAGCATCGAACATTCCAGTTTCAGGAACAATGCTACAAGAAGAAGCATTGATTATTGCCGAGAAGTGAGAAATCGAAGGCTTTCGTGCATCAAACGGCTGGCTTGAATCGTTCAAAAAGCAGCATAACATTTGCAACATGACAGTGGCGGGAGAGGAAGGAGGCGTTAGACAGGGAACTGTTCAAAGCTGGGGGGAGCGGGCTTGAGAAATTACCAGAGGTTGGAATCCCGAAGAAGTCTGGAATATGGACGAAACAGGGAGCTTTTGGCGTGGACTCCCGTCGAAGAGCCTTAGTGAAAAGGGAAAACGTTGCAGTGGTGGTAAGCAGTGCAAGCAGCGAAATACTTGGGCGTTCTTCGTCAATGCTGCAGGCGGAAAAGAAGATCCCATTGTTATCGGAAAATCAGCAAAACCGCGATGCTTCAAGAATTTAAAGGATGCGCAGCGCCCTTGCAAATGCCACTACTTTGCAAACAGTAAAGCGTGGATGAACACACAACTTATGACTACAATTTTGTTAGAGCTTAACAACCGTATGATACGAAACAAAACGATCGAAGTCTTTCCTTTCCTTTTGCAGTTCCACGCATACAATACACATGTCATAACCGCTATAGCCAGCTCTGGTCCAATTTTGGATACACCACACAATAGTGACCTGTTAAGATGTCTATGCAGTCTCTCATTGATTTCAGTACCACATCCAACTGGTATGTCTGAAAGACAGCCCTTATTTATATGCCGTTTCCTTAGGTTTTCTATTTGATGAAGAGTCCCAGTCTTTAATCTAGCCCTCCAAACAAATAATAATCGTTCAAGATTTGCCTCGATTTCAGCCGGGCATGGCGTATTCATTGTTCTTTCTTTACCAAGGTCTCCATTTTGGCGAAAAATGAGAGAAAATTCATTTGAAAACGTTTTACTGAAATCTTCACTTTTGAATATTGTTTGAACAATTCTACTGCAGGCATGAAATAAATCTAATCGGATCTTCACTCCTGGAAAAACTTGTTCATATAGGCTGAAAGCATGGCAACAATCATCTACTATAATCATCTCCAAAGTAACGCCTGCCTCGTCAAGTCTAATTTTCAACAATTTCAATAGATCGATAACTTCGGTAGACGAGGTCGACTTTGTGAATCTCCATGTCAATACCTCACCATTTTCATTTAATCCGATAAACACATTTTCAAATTGACGAACGAACTTGCCATCGTTACGAGTGACACCGATTTGTTTACTCGTTCTGAAGGTATGGTCACAAGACAATACCTTTCCAATATGCATATTCATGTTAGCTTCGTAAAGTTCTTTGTTACGTTCAAATTGCATGAGGAAGAATTCCATTAGCTTGTCGTTGCTTGGAAAGGAACAAAAAATGTTATTTCCAAATTCTATTTTAAGATTTTGTCTTTGTCGATTATTGCGCATGAACTTTCTGTAGTTCATCGATGCAATTCCTTCTGATAATTCCATGAAATTTTGGCCTTGGTATATTCCAGTTATTATGTAATCATATAGACGTAAGGTAAATCCACTCTTCTGCTGCATTACTATTGGAAACATGTCTGTAATACCATCTTGTAGAGTGCATAAAATTTCATTCGAAGCAGAACGATATCTGTGACCAGTTTTCCTATGTCCAGGCAAGCTATAGCTGCAGTCATAAAAAGCCTGCACAAGAATGACATTTCCGTTTAAGTCGTAAATCAATCGTGGATTTCTTGGACTTGGATTTGGGGCATCAAGGATATCCGTCCACTGCCCAGCTTGCAAAGGACAGTTATGTATGGGACATTGGACAGTTATGCCATTGTGTCTAATAGGACACCAAATTTAAATTTTAGGTATCAAGATTGCATGTGAATGTTGACTTTCAATGATTCTATCATATCGTCCACTCTCTGGAGAATTCTCGAATTCCTTTAACACCTCCTTCAGTAAATGGTCTTCATCTATGCCAAGGAGAATACAGTTGTCGAAGGAAAATTGCATTCATTGTTAACGTTTTCCACTTGTTACGGTACTACGTTTACATCTACAGTATGAATTACGGGATGGTCTTCCGATGAATCAGTTCCAATAAGGACCGGCTTCGACTACAAGTTTTTAAAAACAGGAAATTAGAATTGTTGACCAGGCTGTGCAAACAATCTGATTGGCGGAGCCGTATCAAGCTAAACGACCCCTTGACCGGCTAAATACCAGACATACTTCTTTCCTTATACGGAGGGATCTTTCATCCGGCTCGGGATCACGATTCGTCCTATTGTCCCACGTGTTTGCATGATTGTGTGTGGTTAATTGATAGCTTCTCATAATTAACACATCTGTCAGTAATAATATTCTTTACACTCGCAAAGAGATCAATTTGGCGAACTTTCTGATCTTATATTTCATGTATTTACTATATTTTACAAAGAGAGAATCTTGGTAAAATCTGTCAACGCTTGTCTGCTAATCCGATTTGTCGCCGGTTGAGCGCTCTTGGTATTTAGCATGGATACGTAGGATTTATCAGCATGAAGTCAGCCGTGTGATTGTTTATGTCACTATCACTGACAGCTGCGTTTAAACTTATCATGTTTAATAGGTTTGAACAAAGGTTATTGATTGGCAGCCAAAGAAGTAAGGCGGCTCCAACACGCATTCAGTAACTGGGAAACCACGAGGCTAATTCTAGTCAACCTCGTTCCCAGGGTCTTCTCGGTCAGATCCAAGATGGCGGCTACTCAGAGAGACGCTGAACTGTCGTCACGTATTCTGATTGGCTCTTCGATTATGACGCAAGGGTTGTTCTAACAATTAACAATTATTCACTGAAGTCGAAGTGACTATTGGTGAATATTTACCGAGACGAAGTCGAGGTAAATATTCACCAATAGTCACTGAGACTGAAGTGAATAATTGTTTTAGTATAATTTCATCAGTGAATATCAGAGAAATTAAAACTAGAAATTATTAGTCTGACTTCCGACCCTTTCATAAGTTTTATAAGCGCGCGTGACAGGATAGTTTTGTGATTACATTTGCATAATCACGTGCCGCTACGGTTCACTGCACAAACCGACTCGACACGAGACTTGCAGGGACTACAAGAATGGATTTGCTAAAGATAGAGAAATACCGAAAAGCAGTCCAAATGCACACTAGAATTCAAGTTGAAGCAGCAGTCCTCACTTTTGAGTCCTCGAACAGTGTTACAAAGAGAGGAAATGCAACGAAAATGAGTGGAAGTGGGCAAACTCGGCTGACTGAAAATCTGCCACGGCGAGTGCAAATTTATGGAAAGGAACCGCTTTCATGAGTTCACTTCAAAGGACAAATTTGCTGGAAACTACAAACTACAGTTTGTAATTTTGTGGATTATAGCCATCACAGAATCAAAGACAATGCTAAATCAAGAGACAAATGATTTCGGTATGAGATAAAACTTGAAAACACACCGAGAGGCGAGAGCGGCGAGAGAAGAGCATAACAGCAACCGGCTTCCTGAATGAAAACTAGAACTTGTTGTTTTTCTATCAAGAACCACGGGGAAAATAACTCAAGTAAGTACACTCTTTTTAAGTCGAACAGTTCCAAAGTCTCGTTGTGTTATTTATTGCTCTAAGTAGACGTTATTTCAGTTGTGATTCACGAGGACCGAATAAACTCAACCGCGGCCAAAACTCGTAAGTAAACTTTGTTTGTGACGGCTTATGGATTAAAATAAGCTTCAAGGTTAGCCATACTTATTTAGTTGCTTCTTTAGTGGGTTTTGGAAAAGCTTTTTCTTTCATATTATTTATTTATTCGTGAGAAACATCAGTAAATATGCGAGCGGCCATTTTGGTAAATGCCTTGTATGTTATATTCACCTCCAGGCGCTCTGGAGGTGAATATAGCGACGTATGACGTAATTCTCGACCAATCAGAGCACGGGAATCTCTATATTCACTGATGAAATTATACTAACGCTTTTTATTGGCCAAACGGACTGAGTCCAGAGAAATAAACTTGTATATAGTTTAGATTGCTCAAATTTTATCAATAAAACGATTTTAAATAACCTTAAACAAGGTACGTTGTGTAGATAGAGCAATAGATGAAGTGCATTACTGGGTAGTTTTCTGGTAAGGTTCATCAGTGGGAAAGCCAGGAGAAGCCGTTAAACCTGAACATGTGCTATCGATCGCTTCGATTCAACGCTAACGAAAAATGAACGGCTTTTTAGGATTCTCTTCTAGCTTAGATACATCCTCAGGTAGCTTTGTGATACCTTTCCACTGGTTCTTTATCCAAGTAAACTCCATTTCGAGCCATTTAATAGACCTTGTTTTCACTGCATCGTTCGCCGCGTGGAAATACCGTTAATCGCTTCTCGCTCACTCCGGATTGGGATACCTATGGTTTGTACACGTCATGAACTATTCCCATATTTAGCTTGGCCACCATCTTAGATTGCCAAATCACGTGAAAAAATACTCCCAAAATCTGGGAGTATTTGATCACGTGATCCAGCCTTTACCAGGGTCCAACCTTGTCCCCAGGGTCTTCTCGGTTTTTGGATCTGACCGAGAAGACCCTGGGGACGAGGTTGAATTCTAGACTCCTTCACTGCCGTTATGGTCTCAGGCTCGGCTCAGAGCGTTGCGTGACAGAGACCATAACGGCTGCGAAGGAGACTAGGTTAATTCCTGAACCAAGCTAAGTTCGTAATAAATAACAGACTATATATATGTTGTTCGGGTATTCGGACTCAGTTGTTTGAAGTGGGGGAGGAGGGAGGGAGAGGGAAGACAAATAAACTTGTGGTGGTTAATTGTGAGAGGGAAAGGGGAGGTGACTTGTGGGTAGGTAAGGAATGTACAGGGAAAAAAAGGTGAAATTAAGAGAATAAGTGAACAAAATGAATAAGTAAATAGATAGATAAATATGTAAATAAAAACTGAACAAATAAATAAATAAATATATAGCTAAGAAAATGAATAAGTAAATAAATAAATGTAGACAGATGATAAAAAGTAAATGTAAAAGTAAATGTGAAAAAGAAGATGTAAAAGTAACCAGGTGAGGGGATGAAACATGTTAGAAATGGACTAGCCAAATAATAAATAGAATTCAATGCAGGAAGCTAAGTTTTATTTGCCGGTTTTGTTTCAGCGCGATGAAAATTATTAGAATGACATAAACAGTTGCTTCAATGGTTTTCCATGCATGATATTAATTTTTGATTACTGTGGTGCCATTTTTCTGTACTCCTAAAAGTGTGTTTCTTCTGGAAATTAAACTGGAATCGACACTAGTTTCTGTAGAAGAGTATCGGGCATCGGTAAACTGTATATCGTAAAATTTCGAAATAAAGCCCTGGAGCTTATAGTTTTTCAAAGGAATTGCTATATCGGCAGAGCTTATTTTCGGAGGGAAATCTGCTGGGCTTTACCCTGGGTTCCAGAGGTTAAATGTCTTGCCTTTTGTTGGTAAGCGGAAGGCAAAATCAATTCAATTTTGGCGTCCGCGCACTCGACGATCCTCGCGCCTTTTGCGCTCGCCAACGCTATTTACCAACAAAAGGCAAATCTGGAACCCAGGGTAGCTGGGCTTATAATTGGAGGAAAATTTGTGTCGGCAATTTTTCAAATGATAAATGATAAATTGGGGCGTTAACTAGAAATTCGTAACAATTAACTTACTCTCTCTTCAAACGTAACAGCAACAATCTTTATTGAAAATGGAATACCAAGGCGAGAGTGAGGAGTGCACTACGTAAATGACAATAAAATTAATAAAATAATACCATGATCCTCTCGCTTTCCTTTGTTTGTTCAAGGACATTTGATCTCGAATATCCCTCATCAGCATGTATACTTTCACTAAATCTCCCTCATTCACCATGCATGCAAGAGGGAAACTTAAGAGAGCAAGCCTACTGGCGGGGTAAGAGTGAGTACATATATGTCGTCTCTGGAGATTTATAACTGCACGGCGATGCACCCCTCTTGATTCCTCACACTGCCGTCTTCCATGTGGGATACCTTTTACCGCTTAAAACCATAAACACATACACATGGGCTTTAAATATTTATTCAAGCACATAATTACATTGTTTTACTGCTATTCATCTCGAAAATAACACACTTGTCCCCAGGGGAAGCCAGACTCGTTCAATCAACACGTTTTCGAAAGCCACTGACAACTACGACGTGTTTACTTCTGGCAGAGAGAACCAAACTTCTCGCAGATTTGTTCTCTTCCTTGGAGATCATAGTATTACAATCTAATATCATGACATTTCGGGAAATTAGCGCTTAAATTTCCCCTCGAGCCTCGGGAGGGTCTGTAAAAGTCCTTCCGCCTGCGGCGTTCGCAGAAATTTTAAATCGCTAATTTCCCTCAAGTCATGCTATTATACTTATAAAAAGATTAACCATAATGGTACCGGTATGTGTATTCGATTTGGTTTATTTTGTATTTGAGGGCAAATCCCAAATATAAGCCTTGTGAGGCTTTTTTTTGGCTGACTGGCAGGCAAATACAGTGGATTACAGGGAACACGGGGAATACAGTGGATTACAGGGAACACAGTGAATAGAGTGGATTAAAGGAAATACAGTGGATTACAGAGAATACAGTGGATTACAGGGAACACAGAGAATACAGTGAATTACAGGGAATACAGGAATCGAACACAGGGAACACAGGGAATTACAGGGAATACAGTGGATTACAGGGAATACAGTGGATTACAGAGAACACAGAGATCGAACACAAAGAATACAGGGGATTACAGGGAATACAGTGGATTACAGGGAACACAGAGATCGAACACAAAGAATACAGGGGATTACAGGGAATACAGTGGATTACAGGGAACACAGAGATCGAACACAAAGAATACAGGGGATTACAGGGAATACAGTGGATTACAGGGAACACAGAGATCGAACACAAAGAATACAGGGGATTACAGGGAATACAGTGGATTACAGGGATTACAGCGAATACAGTGAACAAAGGGAATACAGTGGATTACAGGGAATACAGTGGATTACAGGGAACACAGGGAATACAGTGGATTGCAGGGAATACAGTGGATTACAGGGAATACAGTGGATTACAGGGAATACAGTGGATTACAGGGATTACAGTGGATTACAGGGAATACAGTGGATTACAGGGAACACAGGGAATACAGCGGATTACAGGGAACACAGTGGATTACAGGGAATACAGTGGATTACAGGGAATACAGTGGATTACAGTGGATTACAGGGAATACAGTGGATTACAGGGAATACAGTGGATTACAGTGGATTACAGGGAATACAGTGGATTACAGGGGACACAGTGGATTACAGGGAACATAGGGAATACAGTGGATTGCAGGGAATACAGTGGATTGCAGGGAATACAGTGGATTACAGGGAATACAGTGGATTACAGGGAATACAGTGGATTACAGGGAATACAGTGGATTACAGGGAATACAGTGGATTACAGGGAACACAGTGGAATACAGTGGATTACAGGGAATACAGTGGATTACAGGGAATACAGTGGATTACAGGGAATTAATACAGTGGATTACAGGGAATACAGTGGATTATAGGGAACACAGTGGATACAGTGGACACAGTGGATTACAGGGAATACAGTGGATTACAGGGAATACAGTGGATTACAGGGAATACAGTGGATTACAGGGGACACAGTGGAATACAGTGGATTACAGGGGACACAGTGGAATAGAGTGGATTACAGGGAATACAGTGGATTACAGGGAATACAATGGATTACAGGGAATACAGTGGATTACAGGGAATAGAGTGGATTACAGGGAATACAGTGGATTACAGGGAACACAGGGAATACAGTGGATTACAGGGAACACAGAGAATACAGTTGACTATAGGGAATACAGGGGATTGCAGGGAACACAGGGAATACAGTGGATTACAGAGAATACAGTGGATTACAGAGAATACAGTGGATTACAGGGAACAGAGTGGATTACAGGGAACACAGTGGATTACAGTGGATTACAGGGAACACAGGGATTACAGGGAATACAGTGGATTACAGGGGACACAGTGGATTACAGGGAACACAGGGAATACAGTGGATTGCAGGGAATACTGTGGATTACAGGGAATATAGCGGATTACAGGGATGGATTACAGGGAATACAGTGGAATACAGTGGATTACAGGGAATACAGTGGATTACAGGGATTACAGGGAATACAGTGGATTACAGGGGACACAGTGGATTACAGGGAACACAGGGAATACAGTGGATTACAGGGAATACAGTGGATTTCAGGGAACACAGTGGAATACAGTGGATTACAGGGAATACAGTGGATTACAGGGAATACAGTGGATTACTGGGAATACAGTGGATTACAGGGAATACAGTGGATTACAGGGAATACAGTGGACTACAGGGAATACAGTGGATTACAGGGTATACAGTGGATTACAGGGAATACAGTGGATTACAGGGAACACAGTGGAATACAGTGGATTACAGGGAATACAGTGGATTACAGGGAATACAGTGGATTACAGGGAATTAATACAGTGGATTACTATGGCTTAAGAAACCGTTCAAAATATCCCGGGGCTATTTCCGATATCGAAAATTCAATTGTCGATACCGGTAATGTAATGTCGATACCGGTAATGTAATGTCGATACCGGTAATGTAATGTCGATACCGGTAATGTAATGTCGATACCGGTAATTGTAATGTCGATACCGGAAATAAATCAGACCCCTCCAAAACAATTAGCGATACCGGGAATTAACCAGACTCTGATTTATGGTATTTACGTACCCCGGGTTCGATAATGAAAGGTAATTGAGTCTTATTACCGATATCGGTAACATAGAAGCTGATGTCGGAAGTAGCAACATAAAAAAAACGTTTTCGATATTTAGCTGATCAACTGACGACCAAAATATATTTGAAAATAATAAAAAAACTAAAAGAAGGTAAGTCCGGTCAGCAATAGAGGGTTAGGTATACATAAAATATTAGAGTGAAAAAGTTAACATATAAGATATATTTTAGGAAAGGTTCACAGAAAAAAAAAGTTTTGTTGAAAAAAAAACCCTGTAAAATATTCTAAAAAGTATATGAAACGAAAATCAAAAACTGGAAATAAATGAAGTTGAGTTGTTAATGTCATTTTTAGTTTATAATTCCCCTCAGTCAAATTAAAATGTTTTGCAAGTTGATCCCTTCTACTTTGTAAGAAAAAGGCTCTCATTTTAAAACAAAATGCATGTTCCGCTAGTGCATTGATAGTTTTTCAAGACCTCGAGCATGCATTATTTAGGATTAGAGACTGATGTGCGTGCTTTATTGACAAATACAGACACGCACTGACAGCACGATAAATGAATACTAATGAAGAATGAAGAAATTTTGCGTTCACCGTTCAGTCAGGAAATCACTGTATTTCTCAATAAAACAAAGTCTCTAATTAACATTTAATATTCAAACTGAGTGCAAAGCAGTGAGATTCACTTGAAATCAGTTGTTAATAACAATTTTATGAAGAAGTCAAATATTCCGGATGAATAACATTATTTTTGTAGGTATCACCACGAAGAAATGTCATTTCAATAAACCATGAATAAAACAGGACTTTTTAATAATATAGAACTAATATACAATACAATATGTTTTTATTGGCACTTTGATACAATTTATGTACATCAGTGTAAATCCAATAATTGAAATAGACTTAAAGAAAATATGAAAAACCGTAACAAGCGAGAAAAATATATATATCTATATCTATACATACATACGATGTAAATGAAGATGTATAAGTGCTAAGTTAAAATTTCGTCGTATAGATCCATGATTTGTTTTATATAAACACTACTATAAACTTTAAAAAATATATTCGTCTTTCATGGACATAATGTATTAAAATAGACTAGTAGGATCAAACGAAGAGAATGATGGATTTGTAATATATAACTTTTTTATAAATAGAGAACGAGCTTCTATCATCCTACGATGCCCACACTGAAAAAGGTAATGAAATTCATTACCAATCTCATTTGAGGAACAGATGGTACAAACTCTTCAGTGATCCCTTTGAATTTGTTTGTAGCGACCTCGTTCAATTGGGAACGTGTGAGCTGATAGCCTTAATTTGGATACAGCTCTACGGGTTTTGAAATCATGAACTTTATTTAAATAACTCTCGAAACCGTGATCTCGCTTAACTGTTAAAAACAATTCCAATTTTGATCCTTTATCTCCCTTTGTTATTTCATTTCTCTCTGCATTCCATCTATCTATATATACCTGTTTAATTTTTCCGTCACTATCCCAATGATTGATTTATGATTTAACCCTGACAAAATAGTAAGATTATTAGGTTTGATATCCCCTAATTTTAGTAAATATGATACTATAGTAAACCAAGATATAGCTCTCATCTTATTCAAATTACGAGATACTTCTAAGGCTCTAGCCAAAAATTGCTAGATTGTCGTGAACAAATATTTTAAACTATAAAAATGAATGAATAAGTTATTTTGTAAATGGTTCCATATTGTATATTTCCTGCCAAATTTTGGCGGGAATATTACCGAAATTCACAATTTCATAACTTTTCTCCCTCTTAGCCAATCGAAGTCGAGTTTTCGGTTACTTTGTTGTCAACATGATGGCAAATCGAAAATATAAAATTTACTGATGTTAAAGGTAATTGAAAACATTGAGAAACCTATTATAAATGGATACATGACGTAACTGTGACGTCATCAAGATGCCTACGGTAGTTCAAATCATCGAATTTTGTTTTGGTCATCAGTCTTAATTCTCCCGCAAAAATTAAATCCTTACCATTAAAAACTTTTGAAAATATAGCAAAGTGATCGATTTTAGGGTCATTTCCCCGAACCGTGATTATTTATAAACACCTTTTTTACTGTATTATATCGACCTTTTACAGCTATGTGTTGCCACGCAAGACCAGTAGTTAGATATAATCCAATGTAGAGTCGAAAACCAGATAGCAGTATCGGAGTTTCGTTTTTAATAGATTTCGAATCGCAGGCTCGAAAGCATTGCCATTTTCACTACTGAACTGACAAATCGAGAAAAAAAGGAAAGTCCTTAAATTAAATCGGTATGTTATTTGATTTCATTCTGTAAGATTTGATACGCTGTTGGAGTTTATTTTGACGCAAAATTTTTTTCATTCTTACTTTCTCCGACACATTTCATTTAGATTTCAAACCCTCAATTGAATCTCCAAAGGTTTTAATTGTCTGAGTTAATGGTCTCGTGTAACATAACATAGCTATAAATTGACATTCGTCCCCGAACTCCCATTAAAAGGGATGCATCGTCGATCGTTCATCGAACGTGGCTCAAATTTGTATGTCCTCGTATACGTAAACTCGTTCATAAATGAGTCATATGTGGGCTGATAATTAACAATGATTTTAGCATAAGGGGCCGACCATTTAACGTTTGAGGGGGGTGGGTGGGTGGGTGTTTTTGAAAAAAACATATCCTGCAAGCCAACGGTGTTAAAAAAACAAATATCCTGCAAGCGGAAAAGCTTTGTTCTGGCTCCGCTCGTGCAACAACACTGCTAAAGAAACAAAAATCGAGCACAGACAAGAACACCCCCCCCCCCCTCACAAGTCAAATGGTCGGCCCCTATCCAAGCCACCGTTCTATCATGCAATTTAGCAATCAAAGAAACCACAAAAATCGTCACAAAATGACAATTTTCATCCTAAATTAAAATTTATCCAAGTTAGCAAGAATTTCAAAGTATTGCTTGATTTAGCGAGAATATACTGCAAAATAATTTAAAATATAGGAAAACAAAATGTAAAGGGATATGTGTAGATTAGAGAGGATAAAGGATGCATGTTGTAGTGTGATATGTACGATCATGATCACAAAAATGAATTAGATTAATATTACTTCATCATGTAGACGTACGTTATTGTTTCTAATATACTCTTTATTTTTAGATCTGTACTTTCCTCTGCCCTCTCTTCTATTGTTTTAAGAGCTACGTGGAATCCATACATCTGACCTTCCTTTAAACGAATGCTCTCGTGAGTGATAACTGTGTCCTTGGAAGTATCAGAACCAATGATGACAAGCCTGATATGAAAAAAAATGAGTATAACTTTTAACCTTGATTTCCAGCACAGTATTCCAGGAACCTTTCACAGATCTTCGACAGCTTTTTAGAAACAGCTATTTAAGTTCTAGTTAAAATATACATAACATGAATATAGTCAAGAGACCATCATCAACGTTTGTCATATTACAATACAAGAAAATTTCCTGAATGATAGTCAGTGAATTTGCGGAAAAGTAAAGCCGAAGCAAGATGCTTATTTGGGTTATAGCTTTTTACGTATAATACTGTAACAGAAAAAGACCTTATTCGATGTTACTGTCTTCCCCATTTTGTTCTTTGGTCTACTAGCTATCAGGACTCTATCAGCCTACTCCGGGTCCTAAAGTCGCTGTAAAGTAAGGCGATGAATAGCAACTTAAGGCAACTTAATGCCCAAAATCGGGAAATTTTAGGCGATTTCAGGCATGCAGCTTAAGAAAAAATGAAGGATTGCTTGTTGCAATGACTTTGGCAACTTAAGCAAAACTGACTATTAGTAATAACTGCTGAATACCCTCTTAAAGATTTAAGGCGACTCAGTTTAAGTAAGAGTTTCATACCTCGAACCTTCGAGGTATGAAACTGACTTATATCACATTTGGCGAGGTTTTCTCAAATAGAAAGGAGGTTTAAAACTGAGTTATAAACCTCCCTGTAACAGTTATAAACCTCAGATTAATGATTTAATTAGTCTATTGTTCAACGGGTTTATACCAGAGTTTCACCCCTATGAAGAACAAAGAAAACCGTGTCAAGTGTGATATAAGCAACTGTAGGACCCGGAGTAGGCCTATGATCAAACTTTATTATACGATAGTATATCCCTTCCTTACATATGGTCTACTTGCATGGGGAAATACTTACCCAACATCACTACAAAAGCTATCTATTATTCAAAAGAAATCCATTCGTATTATTACATTTTCAAAGTTTGATGCACATACACGCCCCCTTTTCAAGAAATTAAACATTTTAAAGCTAGCAGATCTGATATTCTTGCTTTCAGTTACGTTTATGTTTGATTATCATAATAATAATATCCCAACTTCTTTCTCGGAATTCTTCACTCTAGTCAATAGAATCCATGAGCATAATACTAGATTAGCTTCAAAATCAACATATTTTATACCAACTGTTCGAACAAACTACGGTAAATTCAGTTTAAGATATAAAGGTGCTGTAATCTGGAACTCACTTTCCGAAGAAAATAGGACAATTCAGTCAAGGAAACTCTTCAAATCTAGACTCCAAAAACAGCTCATAGAGAATTACTAATTTCATTTTTTCCCCCTTATATCCATCTTCTCTTCTAAATCTTGTATTTGCATCTCCCCATCTCCCTCCCCAAGATACCCGTGTGGAGTTTCATCGTCATTTAGTGCTTAGTGTTATTGATGTCAAGTGTGATAATATACAATTGTGTCGTATGTTATATATATTTCTTCATGTTTCCTTTCTTTTTTTTTTCGTTATCTAGTTCGACCCATATTATACTGTCTATAAAAATATATTTCGGGATACCAGACTCGATTAGTTTTCTTCTAAGCTACTTCTGGTATCCTTATACTCTAACTATGGCAATTACATTTATTATTTACACTCCATGTAAATACAGAGTATGAATAAAGACTTGTTAGTTGTTACTATGTATAGATTATTATGCGGCTTTGCGGTATCGGTTCAGTCATAAGGGTTGTTTACCATTTACACGAAAATTTCGGTTGGAATGTAAATGGTAAATATTTTTTTGGAATTAATGGAACGTCTGAAAAGGTAGTCCAAAATTCCCAACCGAAATTTCTGAATGGGAAATCGTGTACCATTTACAATTCCCAGCCGGTCGTACCAGTTCCAGGCCTTATACGGAGCGATTTTCATCTGGAACGGTTTGTGTACAAATGGTAAAGTTTTCCGAATTTCTGGTGTAAATGGTAAACAATCAAGATATCTATACACAATATGCATAAAATACATTTTGATTACAAATGGATTTCTCCTGTCAGCAATGAATATTTGTGAAAACCAACATTGTCACGTAAAATAACATGCAAGAATAAGTAATCCTGTGAAATTTGAGTGTCATTGCTACAGAGTAACAAACTTTTGAAATAAGAGAGATTTGTATGAAAATAGTCAGCCAATTTGGCCTACCTCGCTGTCATGTTTTTCCTGAGCCTTAAAATGGTAATAACTTTGGAGAAATTTGTGATAAAACTATTAAATTGCATATGATGAATAACTTGTACTTGCTCTTTCAGGTTACAGTGTTAATTTTTTTTCAAATGTTAAAATTCTGAATTTATGTAAATTAGGTTCCAGCTTTATGGCAAAGGGGTACACGATGTCATTTGCACTACTTATGAACAGATTTATATATAAAGCCTTATGTTACCCGGGTTAACTTTCAGTTTACCAAGTACACTGAAATAACCTTACCTAATGCCAACTCTTACAGGTGTTAGCGACGACATCAGCTGTAAGTAAAGCTGCATTGTGTTGCCACAAACAAAAGCAGCCTCCACTTCCGCCCATGAGCTTCAAAGAGAGGACTCGTAAATGGTTCTTTGCCGCCTAGTTGTTCTGCACTACGTTGACACACATTTCTTTTAAACTGAGGTATCTCCCACACAAAACTACTGATGCTCTCTGTCTTGGGGACTAACACATCCAAATTCTATTAAAAGTAGAATGAAAGATCTATTAGTTCTGTAAGATCATTATTGCTATTCAAACTCAAAACTCCACTTATGTACTTACTATGTTTTTACGACTCTAGGCATACACACGCGTATATATTTATTTTTCAATTCTACATTTGAACCTAAGCTTTCACAATTTTACACCTTAACGACTATTATTCTATTTGTAACTTTATGCATTTCGTTACTTATTCCATTTTAGCTAGTTAATTTAATTGTTTTACATTATTTTATTAGCACTTCATGTGTTGATAGGTGTAAGGCCGGTAAAATCAAGAAAGATGAGAAAGTTTGTTATCTTTGTATATTTATTCATGCCTCAACTATAACATTCAAATATCCTTCTTTTCACCTACTCAGTACTCAGTACGTATTCAGTAGCCAACTCGAAAAGCTATATGCTACTTTGGCTTCTGTGCACAATTAATGTTCCTCAAATATATACTTTTATTATTGTAAATAATGAAAAAGTGCTAAAATAAAGAATAAACTTGCAAAATGGCCGAAAAAAGATTTGTATCTCAATTAATTAAGCTTGCTCTGCAATATATTTTATTCCGGTGGAAAAATAAACAAACACATTCAAGAAAACGCTGAGAGCCTTTCCTGAGATATAGTTGACTGTCCATTGGGCCTTGGCTTGACCAGGGAGGTGTAAACAAATTTTCATGTGCTGAAAATGGATTCTGTTATGTATTTAATAATCCTAATAACGATCTATTATGTACTGATTAACAACCGTGCATGACTTTATTCTAATCGTCCAATGAGATAAATACTGTGTGTAGTGAAAGTAAATGACTTGAAAGTATGTAGTCAAACCGAGGCTTTGGTTGTGGAGGCCAGGTTCAGTGAGCAGTCGACCATATTGATGGAGAGCTCGCTCGTTCAACTATTCTCTCATCCGTCTCTCCAGTGTGGGACCTGTTTTGTACACGTCACTTGCGCATGTCCGTGGCACAAACTATTGCGCCGAACCCTTTTTACGCTTTTCTTTAAAATTTCAGGAATGTTTTCAATTTTAGATATTGTACATTACAATATTCGCGTTCGAATTTTATATCGGACACACAATTAGGTCGCTCATATAGTAACTATTACTTCTAAACTAGGATAACTACTAAAATATAAGGCAATTACTAAAATTTATGATTTGTGTCGCATGTAATCTTTGCCCACAACTTGTGGTCCCTATATATACTATTAATTATGTATGTAATAGATATACGCTCCAAAATAAAACCAAATTTAAAAGCACGATGAAGCAATCTCTCAATTTGGTCATTCGGTGTTCTTTGAGATTTCACTTGGGCCCTACTCGATAATTCATATATATGAGTCATATTAACATAAAATGAGTTTCTTGCTAAGGCGCCTTTTGTGTTAACATGTCTCATATATATATATATAATGGATTGTACCGTACCTTATTCAACACAGAGTCGGTAATTTGTTCGTGACGCTCTGTCAGAAGTTGTACGTGTCGCTCCGCTCTCGTTTGACTGTGCCTTGTCATCTCTTCTTTATTTCCCCAAAAGTGGCATCCTTGCACCGAGCACTCCATATCCCGCTCATCGCACTGACTAACGTGCACATCGAGCTCGCTTCTACAAATTAACAAATCGTAAAAATTGGTTTGCTTGTGTATGTAGATGACCAGTTTAGAGTGGTCGTGTTGACTTCCTGTGGCATATGCCGTTTACTCCTAGCTGGTAAGACCTGTTTTCAGTTCCATCAACTCCACGTTGATCAAGGTTCTCCTTGAAGACGACTAATTCAAAGTATGTCAATGCTAAGCTGAGACGGGAAATATGTAATATTTTTTTAAACTGTAGCTATATACATCTTATTAACTTCGTTTGTTCGGGCCCTACGGGAAGTTATGGACCAAGGATTTCCCCTCTATTTATGCCCCAAGCGCGGCGAAGCGCGCGGGCCATGAAAAGAGGAAAAATCCATAACTTCCCTTACGACCCGAACAAACTAAGTTAATAAGATGTTTATTATATAGCGTTTCTTGTTTTAGATCTATGCCTCGCGGGCTGTATAGGAAGTTATGGACCCCAAATTGACCAATGAGAACGCACGTTATATCGTTGCTATTAATAAATAGCAGTTATTTAAAAAAGACGTCGTTATAATTATGGTATGAAATAAAAATTAAGCCAGTTTCTAATAGAAAGTATAGCTGCAGACCGACGGCTTTACCTTCCTGTCCAGTATCCAGAACACAAAACTAGAGAGATTAAACACTATACTCTACGGCAAACGTCAGTTCATCGTGAAAATAATAAATTAATTTATAATTCAAATATCAAAGAATTCCAACGCTCGACCGCTAATCCCACCGACGGGCAGGCGATAGTTAGAGAATACACGTACCTTTTCATGTCTGTTTTGCATTTGAATGGGCAAGGCGTGAACCTACTGGGGCAACTTTCTTTTTTATGTTGGTTCATCGTGGCCACGGTAACAGGCTGTTGACAGCTATCACAGGACATGTTTCTCTTTTCACACGAAGCCTCGTGGTTTGACTTATTTCTCCTTTTCACTTGAAGTTCGCAGCCTTCATGTGCGCACGCCACCTCCTCTTCTGGACAGTCATGGCCTTCTAAGGCTCCCAGTTCACCTCGAGTTTTGCAAAGAATGCACCTTGCGGGAAGTTGTGTAATTACTTTTTTTACGAGATAGTTGCATTTTAGACGGCAACTTGCAAATGGGATTGCCACACGGCAATCCGGGCAGTGCCTGTTTCGGTGATTATTTTGAATCCTTTTGATGCAAGGTCTGCAAAACGTGTGTCCACAGTCCAGCATCACTGGGTCCATCATGATGTTGTTACTGTAAATCATATAATATTTTACATTGAGTAATCCTCAAAACACTATTTTTATATATTACATGAATATAGTTTCACATTAGCTTGAAATTGTAATCGTAAAATATTTTTTTAAGTTTTCCCCAGCCTACAGTAACCGTTAGAGTTGGTAAAATTTAGAGTTAATTTTACAATTTTACGCCATATTATTACATACGGTTAAATAAATGGCAGAATTCTGCTTTTCGATCAAAGTTCGGATACTTTGACAGCACCAAGACCTATGGTATTAAAATATTACTCTTCTATATAAAACGTCTACATCCAATAGCCCAGCAAGATTCATATTCTTACGTTTAAACGAGCACCGAATGGAGGCTATGATCTTGTCTCATATGATAGCTTAATTTAGCAAATGCCCCCGCAAAAGCCATCCATTAGGCCAAATAGAAACTTAATATGTTTATCGTCCCCGATCGCTTACTTTTTCTTTTCGCTTTTTGTTCTATTAAAGGTAACAAGTACACAAGATCAGGCCTGTTTTCATAAAAGGGGCCTTGGCTTCCAAGTTAATAACGTAGTTAATAGCTTTCTTTCAATAGAAATGATTATAATCTAAACTGGTTAAAAGCTTCCTCAAAGCTTCCTAAATCTTGATGCGAAATAAAATTGTGTTAGCAAGTAACAAACAAAAAGTTGTGAATATTTCTTTCGAGAGAGTAAAAAGTCGAAAAATGGCAAAACTTCAAAATCTACAAATTTAAGGTTTTCTTAAAAACCGCTTCAGAGATTTTGTAAACGTTTTTGAAAATTAAATTAAATCTTTCATAAGAATAATGCACCAAATCCTATCGCTTGCTGAGAAATATATACTATTGGAGATATATTTTTTTGCAAAAAGAAGCACATCAGAGCAGAAGTTTTGGATATAGTGCTCAGTTGTTTTGAATAACGGAATATGCATGTGCATTCAAAACTCGACAAATTATCATAATGACCAGGAGGCACAATGCACAACCAGTTTCTGTAAATTTGCAGTGTATATGTTACACATTTGACCAGTTTTCAGTTGTTTGAAAAACATGTTCGCCTAGATTTATAGATGGCTCAAAATGTGGAGAAAGGTGGGAGTTGACTTACGTCACAATACGTCATTAGAATGAGTGATCGGAACTAAAGCTGTTTGTGCTAATGAATATAGTGTGAAAACAGCGGTGTGGCAAATGAATACGGAAAACAATACCGTTGTTATCAGTATAGAAATGTCGTCTCGGAGGCAACTGGACACTTACGATACAAATTCAACGTATATTTCACGCAAAATTTAAATTGCAAATAATTACAAAATGTTTTCACAAAGTATCGCGAAATCAACGATAGAATCTAACATAAATGTAGCCTATGTATTTCTGGCACATAGTTGATAAAGAAAACTACTAAGATGGCCGGGAAAACCGGGAATATTTTCCTGTGATTTTGAGAAAAGTCGCGCGCTTTGCGGACGTATCCATCAATGCACGAGATTTTCAAACAGAGCGCGGGCTTCAGATAACCAATAAGATGTCAAAGCATAGATGACGTTTATCCATGAGGCGCCATTCGCAAAGAACAAAAGGGCTGTTGCAGGTGTTTCTTGCCTTCCCTCGCCCCATTTCCCCCGAACGCCTGGCTACACAGGATAGGTCTTCACGTTGATCTTCAACAAATTTACGCGCGTGCGAGGTGCAGTGTACGACTCCACTGTCACCTAGTAGAGTTATTTGATGTAAACTACAACGGATCTTTATAAGATGCTAAGCTATTTTTTCGTAACCTTGTCAGTTAAAAACTACTGATGAGGAAAGTCGGCTAACTGTCCTCAAGGGAGTATAGGAATCTGGTGTCCGATCCATGTCAATTTGCACTCCGGTGTCACAGGAAAATTACCTCCGTCAGGATTTCTATGAAGTTCCCCCCGGTGGGGTAAAATGTAGGGGGGAGAAATTCCCTGCTACCTATAATTGTTTTTCTAGGATATTTACATCCTCTTAGGAAATTTGCACTCCACGTATCTGGGGTTTATTTACTCTATAAAGTGATTTTAATTAAGTGCCGATGGTTTGCCGAGAGTTCTTACTGAAACCCAAACTAATGTCTTTAATTTGAAATTGTTTTACTTTGTAAGCATGCAGTTGGTTGACGCTTTGAAATGCTTACTTGTGAATAGCGGGATACTGAATAAATTACTAACTGAAAGGCTGCCGCAAAGTACCAACCGGCGTCAGTGAACGGCGGAAATAAAAAAACACTACTACTTCCAGTTTTTGCTGCCTCGCTGTGATAAAAAAATAGATATTTCAGTCGAACTGGTAATCGATCGCAAAACTTTTATAAACTAGTCGAACTCACTGACGTGGGCTAAGTTTGATAATTTTAAAAACGCGAACTGAAAGTGTTCTCAAATGATTTTGTTTTTCTAGTGATTTCTAATAGTAAGTTGTCGAGAGGAGATGTATTCTTCATAATATCGGATTGGGCTCCTCGGATTGTAAGTTTCAGGTTACCATTTATAGTTCAAAAACCGAAAATAAAGATGTATGGATGTGCAACAGGTGCGGTTCACTGAGTAAACTATCTTTTTATAGTAAAATAAAGTGAACGACAACGAAACTTCGGGCTCCAAACCTCGGAACTCGATGCTCCTTTCCTTCCACTTTTTTAGAAGTTTAATGTGTGTAAATTGATCAATGTGTAGTATGAAACGGCTGCGGTCCATTCAGATATGCAATCCACCCCCATCCGGCTCACCGGAATCTTGCAGAGCGCCTTGCTAACTCCATTCGAACCTGGCTTGACACAAATTGGCAATTATGAACTTATTAAAGTAGATGAGATTCTAAGGTCACTTCTGCCATAATTCTACCTCAGTAGGCAAAGAAACATTTTCACAATCACTGTTTTTTTGCGGTAAGGTGGTGCAAATTTCCTGCATGGGGCTGTTGTGAAATTTCGAAAAATTTAATGTGACACCGGCAATTGTGTGAGAAAGCGTTTCTGACCCGCTCAACTTATAAACCAAATTGCTTCTAGTAAGATAACAACAAGAACCGTGATAGGTAGTGCGGCTAGAAACAAATAATTATGTTCTCAATATTCAATGTTTCATTGCTTACCAAACATGGCAAAGATATTCCAGTGGTGTCTCATCGATAGTACGGAGTGTGTCCATTTTCTGCTGTTCTTGAATCTGGCGCAGTTTTAAACAATTGCAGATAGAGCAGAGATCGTACGTAGAGTAGAATTGATGGACCGAATTGAGAAGTGTATGTAGAGATTAAAGTAGACCAATTCGCACGGACTCCTTCGCATGTCACACCACTGAATGACGTTGAGATGCCACTGAGTTGCCATGGTAAATAAAAACACAGCTTTTCGTTGGCCACAATGCCGAAAAACAGGGAGCCCGCGGTTTCATGAAGATCATTAATAGAGATAAGCATCGCGTTTATTCCTGTTTACACAGTTCTCAACCTCGTCCCCACGATCTGACCGAGAAGACCCTGGGGACGAGGTTGAAGTTCTATTTATTTTGAACCAAAAACGTTACCTCAATCGGCAGCCGGGTGAGTGTAGAGCGAAAATTTCAAAATCTGAAGAGATACGCATTGCACCAACATTAAAACACGACTGGACACGCAAATACTAGTACCGTTAATTGCGCAAGGGCGGTGTCACCTCATTGCAGCTTACGCAAAGAAAGCTAACTAGGTTCAAGCCCTGTCAGTACATGAACCGGATCGAGTGATCAATCCCATCAAAAAACTGAGCCGACAAAGATTTTCGAATCATTAACCTGTAGTTATATGAGTATGTGCATGAAGCGGATTTAAATTTCGTCGATCCGATGGACTTCAAATCTCAAGTGTAGCCGCTTCACTTAAGTTTTGCTGTCAGACCGACTTGATAATGTTTCAGCAATGTTTAACATACATCAAGCGGGTCGGGCTTTCAATCGGAATAACCGCTCAATCCCTAACCTGAGTTTCAGGCGCTCCTTTTCCATAAAACAAAGAAGAGAGTAAACTTTGCTTTCTCTTTTTTTTCTCTTCTTTGTTTTATGGGAAAGGAGCGCCTGAAACTCAGGTTACTCAATCCCCATCATGCCTGTTCGAAACGCCAAACTGCACATGAGCCGAACCTAATTAGATTAAATAAAGCCGCTAATTATCTTTTGTTTCAATTGGGTGAAACAAACATTAAGTCATTATTTATCCCGTGGGCCGTAAAGTTCCGAAAATAACGACTTCGTGGGTCCTTATTTTCGGGAGGTCGTTACTATCGGGGGGTCGCTACTTTCGGGGTGGAAATATCGTTACACTATGAACTGTTAAGCTTTCTAATTCAAGTAAAAGAACAAACGAATAGCTGGGGCTAAATAGCGGACTGAATTCAATGTTTGTATTCTCTCATTGTTGTTTAGCGCTTCAGACTGTTTAAATTTCAATGCGATTACTTTCGAAGATTACTTTTGGAGGGTCGCTACTTTCATGATTTATTAGCAGCCACCAAATTCAGGGGATCGCTACTTTCTGGGGGTAGTTACTTTGGGAACTTTACGGTAATAGTCCGAAAACAATAAAAACTTTATATGAATCAAGTGACAGTTCGAGGTCTGAAACTATCCATATGTTTGACGCACATCTAATTAAACCTAGCCAGCGTCGCCTCCGAACTGAACCCCGAGTTCAGATGTGACGCAGACTAATCAAAGGGGCTATGTCATGGTACTGCGCATGTATCGAGTAATCGCTCATTTAGTGGCTGTGCCATAGATTACAGGGAATTAATACAGTGGATTACAGGGAATACAGTGGATTACAGGGAATACAGTGGATATTACAGGGAATACAGTGGATTATAGGGAATACAGTGGATAAAGGGAACACAGTGGAATACAGTGGATTACAGGGAATACAGTGGATTATAGGGAATACAGTGGATTACAGGGAACACAGTGGATTACAGGGAATACAGTGGAATACAGTGGATTACAGGGATTACAGGGATTACAGCGAATACAGTGGATTACAGGGAACACAGGGAATACAGTGGATTACAGGGAATACAGTGGATTACAGGGAATACAGTGGATTACAGGGAATACAGTGGATTACAGGGAATTAATACAGTGGATTACAGGGAATACAGTGGATTTCAGGGAACGCAGTGGATACAGTGGACACAGTGGATTACAGGGAATACAGTGGATTACAGGGAATACAGTGGATTACAGGGAATACAATGGATTACAGGGAATACAGTGGATTACAGGGAATAGAGTGGATTACAGGGAATACAGTGGCTTATAGGGAATACAGTGGATTACAGGGAACACAGAGAATACAGTGGATTACAGGGAATACAGGGGATTGCAGGGAACACAGGGAATACAGTGGATTACAGGGAACACAGTGGATTACAGGGAACACAGTGGATTACAGGGAACACAGTGGATTACAGTGGATTACAGGAAATACAGTGGATTACAGGGACTAAATACAGTGGATTACAGGGAACACAGGGAATACAGTGGATTACAGGGAATACATGTAGAGTGGATTACAGGGAATGCAGTGGATTACAGGGAATACAGTGGAATACAGTGGATTACAGGGATTACAGGGATTACAGCGAATACAGTGGATTACAGGGAACACAGGGAATACAGTGGATTGCAGGGAATACAGTGGATTACAGGGAATACAGTGGATTACAGGGAACACAGTGGATACAGTGGACACAGTGGATTACAGGGAATACAGTGGATTACAGGGAATACAGTGGATTACAGGGAATACAGTGGATTACAGGGAATACAGTGGGTTACAGGGAACATGCACAATGGATTACAGGAAATACAGTGGATTACAGAGAATACAGTGGATTACAGGGAATACAGGGAATACAGTGGATTACAGGGAATACAGTGGATTACCGGGAACATGCACAGTGGATTACAGGGAATACAGTGGATTGCAGGGAATACAGTGGATAACAGGGAATACAGGGAATACAGTGGATTACAGGGAATACAGTGGATTACAGGGAACATGCACAGTGGATTACAGGGAATACAGTGGATTACAGGGAATACAGTGGATTACAGGGAATAGAGTGGATTACAGGGAATACAGTGGATTATAGGGAATACAGTGGATTACAGAGAATACAGTGGATTACAGGGAATACAGGGAATACAGTGGATTACAGGGAACATGCACAGTGGATTACAGGGAATACAGTGGATTGCAGGGAATACAGTGGATTACAGGGAATACAGGGAATACAGTGGATTACAGGGAATACAGTGGATTACAGGGAACATGCACAGTGGATTACAGGGAATACAGTGTATTGCAGGGAATACAGTGGATTACAGGGAATACAGTGGATTACAGGGAACACAGTGGATACAGTGGACACAGTGGATTACAGGGAATACAGTGGATTACAGGGAACACAGTGGATACAGTGGACACAGTGGATTACAGGGAATACAGTGGATTACAGGGAATACAGTGGATTACAGGGAACACAGTGGATACAATGGACACAGTGGATTACAGGGAATACAGTGGATTACAGGGAATACAATGGATTACAGGGAATACGGTGGATTACAGGGAATACAGTGGATTACAGGGAACACAGTGGAGGGGACACAGTGGATTACAGTAGAAGTCGCTGTAGTACTGTATAGTCGCTGTAGTACTGTAGTATTTTAGTACACACATAGACACGGTATAGTACATTAGGATTACCGCTGAATACTGTTTGTGGGCGTGTTGGCCATGTTGGACGCCATTTTGAATTCTATCACGAAAAGGCTTCTGGAAACTTCCGGATCTTACCAGCCTGCGAAAACAGCCGAATCTTTACGCTCGTTCTAACGGGCTTCCATTGGAGCGAGCGGAAAGATTCGGCTGTTTTCGCAGGCTAAGTTGCTACTCGCGAAATATTTTTGTGTTTGTGCCCAAACATCTTCTTCTGACGTCAAAGTAGAGAACCAATCAGAAAGCACGATACCAGTAGTAGTATAGCCGGAGTCAAAATGATACCCGCCTTGTTTTTTTCCGCGAGATGCCCCCTCCCATCGTTTTTGTTGGATCTAGGGAATTTTTGACCACGAATCGTACTTTTCTGGTACCGACTTGCAACATTTTTTCAATAATTTCGTTGTTGCAATTCGGTACCATAAGAACGAACGCGTGGTCAAAATTCAATAGGTCCAACAAACAGGCTGTGGTCGGGTGCCATCTCGTGGAGAAAAACAAGGCGGGTATCAGTTTTAACTCCGGCTATACTACTAGGGTTGCTGAATTTAATACCACCCTTCGACGACCAATTAGAGAGAAGATATATATAGGTATATGCGAAAGCATTAGTAGTATAGACGGGAGTAAAATGATACCGCCTTGTTTTTTCCGAAAAACATAGCATAGCCGGGTAGATACACCTATAGATACACATATAGATACACCTATAGATACACCTATAGATACACCTATAGATACGCATACTGGAGAAAAACAACCACCACATATAGATACGCCGAAAATGATAAGCCGGGTAGATACACCTATAGATACACCTATAGATACACCTATAGATACGCATACTGGAGAAAAACAACCACCACATATAGATACGCCGAAAAATGATTCCCGCCTTGTTTTTCTGAAAAACATAGCATAGCCGGGTAGATATACCTATAGATACACATATAGATACACATATTGGAGAAAAACAACCACCACATATAGATACGCCGAAAATGATACCCGCCTTATTTTTCCGAAAAACGTAGCATAGCCGGGTAGATACACCTATAGATACGCATATGGATACACCTATAGATACGCATATTGGAGAAAAATAACCACCACATATAGATACGCCGATTGGATACACAATGCCAAAACAAAAAGTAGTTCTTTCGTTCGACAAATTCCAACGTGTTGCTTCGGGAGAGGTTGGTATTCGAGAGGCAATCCGACTCTATGGTATAGGGCAAGGTAGAGCCTACCGCATTCGGCAAGGTTTGGAAACGTCTCCCATCGCTCCGACAGCAAACGAACAGCTAGTCCAAACCCAAAGCCCACCACAAGCCAAGCCAAGCGCCTACAACAGAATTCTCGAGCTGGAGACCGAAAACGACAACCTCGCATCTGCGACGATTCGAAAACTCCAAGGGTGGAAGGTCGAGGCGGACAAAGACACCGCAGCAATAGAACAGCTAGCCCAAACCCAAAGCCCGCCACGAGCCAAGCCAAGGCCGGATGTAGTCCGAGAGCGCATTCGAGAGCTGGAACAAGAAGTGTCCGGCCTGGAGACAGACCTAGATGCCACAAGCCGGCGAGCCGATATAGCAGAAGGTCGGGTCCTAGTGCTGGACGAGGCCGAGGCGCACAGGCTAGACAAAGACACCGCAGCCGCCCTCCAAGAGGCCCAAGCCGAAGTAGAGCAAGCACGAGCCGAAACAAAACAAGCCCGCGAGCAAGCACGAGCCGAAGCCAAAAACATAGAAGAGGAAATATGCAGTCTAGCAGGCGGTGTACTCGAGGCCCAGAAGCAACGCATCGAACAGCTGGAAGTAGACATTGCCGAACTGCGTGCCGAGGACACCCTGCCCAACAAAGAAGCCCGAGAGGAGGCCCAAAAATGTAGCAACCCACCAATAGCACTTGCGCATGCCCTTGCCGAAACCAACAGCGACAATATAGCAGGAGAGCTGTGGAAAGCCCGGACCGCAAACAAAAATCTGCGGATGGTTCTGGAGGAAGGCCGGCGACTACACGAAACAGATGTGGGCAGAATTCTCGAGCTGGAAGACGAATGCGACAACCTCGTGGAAATGCATCGCGAGGGGCTGCAGGCGATCTTGGAGGAAAGCAACCAACAACACGAAACATATACAGCCAACCTTGCCGTGCTCAAAGCCGACCTTGCCATGTTCGAAACCGACCGCAACGACATAGTGGAACTACAGTGCGAGACAGTTCGAAACTTCTTGGAGTGGAAGGACGATGCCGCAGCCACCCTCCAAGATGCTCAGGCCGACGCAGAGCAAGAACGGGAGGAAATCCACAGTCGTGCCTTGGAGAGGGAACAGCGGCTAGCGGAGCTGGAAAACGGGAACACACAACTCCGCGAGAGTCTGGCCGAAGCCCAAGCAGCCCGCCTGGTCCTCCAATAAGAAGCAGAGAAGGTCCACAAGCAAAGCAAAACAGCAGGCAAACGCAAGGGCAAAAAATAGCCACCATAGACAAATGCAAAACAAATACATATCCATAGCAGAAACATTCGAGCATGCAGACCCCCCCAGGGATACGAACATATTGCAAAGCTACGAACCTATTGCAAAGCTACGAAACTATTGCAAAGCTACGAACCTATTGCAAAGCTACGAACCTATTGCAAAGCTACGAACCTATTGCAAAGCTACGAACCTATTGCAAAGCTACGAACCTATTGCAAAGCTACGAACCTATTGCAAAGCTACGAACCTATTGCAGCTCGGCCACGAAGTAGTCTTTGGGAAGAATTTTGGAACGCCAACTGCTTGGCCACGAAGTAGTCTTTGGAAGAATTTTGGAACAACAACAATGCTTGGCCACGAAGTAGTCTTTGGAAGAATTTTGGAACGACAACAATACTCGGCAACGAAGGCAAAGCATAGCAATACCAACAAACTAGCAAAGCATAGCAATACCAACAAACTACAACAGCAAACAAATCGAATGGATTCCCATATCTGTGCAAGAGACCCCAAACCCAGCAGACAAGCCCTTGGTAGAAGCCCTATTGCAGAAAGCCCACGAGGTAGACAACGACCTTCGTCTGCATCCACGCAATCTTGCCATCGTGCTTGCTGACCTCGCTCCAGGCGAGTACATTTGCTTCCTATATTCGCCAACCACTTTCCGAGGTAGTCCAAGAACTATCCTACAGCTTCTCCCTGCAGACGACGATGGCGAGCCTACAACCGACGAAGAGGTGGCTGTGTACGGCTTCTTCTTGGAGCGAGAACTAGAAACAGTTGGCACAACGAACTTGGAACAGGCTCTTGCGCCACTACGCTGCTGCCTTGGAGACATTCGAACCACACCAAACAAAAAGAAGGACCGACTTGCCACCATATCTATATGCCATTGCGTAGCAACAAACGAACAAACAAACAAAGACTACTAGCCAAGACTAGCCAGACGTTGGAATGCTGGACTATCTGGCCAAGGCAACACAAGCCCATCCTCGTTGCACAACGAAGGGGTCTCGTAGTCGTCGTCTCGCACAAGATACAATGGCCCAAGAGCAAGAGCATCGCACAGGGCTTTCCCCACACTTTCTGCTCCAACATCCACCACCCCCACACAGCACAATACACCTCTACCTTTTTTCGGCAATGCTAGGTACTCCTCCAAGGTTGTCGTGGTTGCACCAGAAGACACTGCCACCACCATAGCATCCTTCCAAGCTTGTATTGGATAGAACAATGGCCACTTTCCCCAAGAACCATACGCTCGTAGCATAGCCATCCTATGTATACTCTGCTGTCGAGGCTCCAAATGCACCCACTAGAGAATACACCCTACACATACAACATGCCGAAACCCACCCAACTATCCGAAGAGCAGATACGAGAGATAGCCGCAAGCAAGGGCACGATGTCTGGCACAGCCGCAAAGAAGAAGTATGGGATAGGACAAGCACGACTCCAACGCATATGGGGCGACGACCAGGAAGAATCAACCATGCGTGCACTGCAGAAGTCCACAGAAGAGGCCGAGAAGAAACAGGAGGAGTACTTTGGCCAGCTCGAAGAGAAAGAGTCGCGTCCAAGAAGAGAGCTCGCCCGAAGCCCAAAGAAGAAGCGTGTGCAATTGCATAGGCCGCGCCCAAGGGGTAGAAAAGAAGTGCAATCGCATAGGCCACACCCAATGCCCCACCAACATACTGGTTGCACCCGAGGCATCCGTGTTGCATAGCAACTGCCAACGGCAACAATACAGTAGTCTTTGGGAGAATCTTGTAACGGCAACAATACAGTAGTCTTTGGAAGAATCTTGGAACGGCAACAAACAGTAGTCTTTGGAAGAATCTTGGAACGGCAACAATACTTGGCCAGGCAAAAAGCAAAGCAAAGCAACAAACAAAAGCAAAGCCAGCGGCGAAAGCAAAGCAAAGCAACAAACAAAAGCAAAGCCAGCAGCGAAAGCAAAGCAAAGCAAAGCAACAAACAAACAAAAGGAAAGCAACAAACAAAAGCAAAGCCAGCGGCGAAAGCAAAGCAAAGCAACAAACAAACAAAAGCAAAGCAACAAACAAAAGCAAAGCCAGCAGCGAAAGCAAAGCAAAGCAAAGCAACAAACAAACAAAAGCAACAAGCAAAAGCAAAGCAACAAGCAAAGCAAAACAAAAGGAGGCCAACCACGATGCGTAGCGACTGCCAGCACAGGACAGCCACAGACACCCCACACCATTGGATACCAACTACATGCCAACTCTCTCGCCCGAGGAATACCAAACGAATAGACCGAGCCCGAATGTTGTTGGATTCTCTGTATTTTTGGACAGAAAAAATGTTTTCGAAACCCCTCTGGATGGACTAGAGATATCCTAGGGTATTCCTGTGGAAATGCTAGTCGCCAACTACGTACCAACTAGTCGCCAACTACGTACCAACTACGTACGTTCAACTACGTACCAACTACGTAGCAACTACTTGGCAACTAGCAAACAACTACTTGGCAACTACTTGGCGCCTACGTAGCAACTACTTGGCAGCTAGCAAACGACTACTTGGCAACTAGCAAACATCTAGCAAACAACTACATAGCAACTACATAGCAACTACATAGCAACTACATAGCAACTACATGGCGACTACATAGCAACTAGCAACAACTACGTAGCAACTACTTGGCAACTACTTGGCGACTACGTAGCAACTACTTGGCAGCTAGCAAACGACTACTTGGCAACTAGCAAACAACTAGCAAACAACTACATAGCAACTACATAGCAACTACATGGCGACTACATAGCAACTAGCAACAACTACGTAGCAACTACATGGCAACTAGCAAACAACTACTTGGCGACTACGTAGCAACTACTTGGCAACTAGCAAACAACTACTTGGCAACTAGCAAACAACTAGCAAACAACTACATAGCAACTACATAGCAACTACATGGCGACTACTTGGCAACTACTTGGCGACTACGTAGCAACTACTTGGCAACTAGCAAACAACTACTTGGCAACTACTTGTCGCCTACGTAGCAACTACTTGGCAGCTAGCAAACGACTACTTGGCAACTAGCAAACAACTAGCAAACAACTACATAGCAACTACATAGCAACTACATGGCGACTACATAGCAACTAGCAAGCAACTACTTGGCAGCTAGCAAACGACTACTTGGCAACTAGCAAACAACTAGCAAACAACTACATAGCAACTACATGGCGACTACATAGCAACTAGCAACAACTATGTAGCAACTACATGGCGACTAGTTGGTACGTAGTTGGCGACTAGTTGGTACGTAGTTGGCGACTAGCATTTCCACAGGAATTCCCTAGGATATCTCTAGTCCATCCAGAGGGGTTTCGAAAACATTTTTTCTGTCCAAAAATACAGAGAATCCAACAACAGTCGGGCTCGGTCTATTCGTTTGGTATTCCTCGGGCGAGAGAGTTGGCATGTAGTTGGCATCCAATGGTGTGGGGTGTCTGTGGCTGTCCTGTGCTGGCAGTCGCTACGCATCGTGGTTGGCCTCCTATTGTTTTGCTTTGCTTGTTGCTTTGCTTTTGCTTGTTGCTTTTGTTTGTTGCTTTGCTTTTGTTTGTTTGTTGCTTTGCTTTGCTTTGCTTTGCTTTGCTTTCGCTGCTGGCTTTGCTTTTGTTTGTTGATTTGCTTTTGTTTGTTTGTTGCTTTGCTTTGCTTTCGCCGCTGGCTTTGCTTTCGCCGCTGGCTTTGCTTTCGCCGCTGGCTTTGCTTTTGTTTGTTGCTTTGCTTTGCTTTTTGCCTGGCCAAGTATTGTTGCCGTTCCAAGATTCTTCCAAAGACTCCTGTATTGTTGCCGTTCCAAGATTCTTCCAAAGACTCCTGTATTGTTGCCGTTCCAAGATTCTTCCAAAGACTACTGTATTGTTGCCGTTCCAAGATTCTTCCAAAGACTACTGTATTGTTGCCGTTACAAGATTCTTCCAAAGACTACTGTATTGTTGCCGTTGGCAGTTGCTATGCAACACGGATGCTTAGGGTGCAACCAGTATGTTGGTGGGGCATTGGGTGTGGCCTATGCGATGGCACTTCTTTTCTATAGCTACCCCTTGGGCGCGGCCTATGCAATTGCACACGCTTCTTCTTTGGGCTTCGGACGAGCTCTCTTCTTTGCTGCTCTTTGACGCGGCTCTTTCCCTTCGAACTGGCCAAAGTACTCCTCCTGTTTCTTCTGGGCCTCTTCTGTGGTCTTCTGCAGTGCACGCATGGTTGGTTCTTCCTGGCCTTCGCCCCATATGCGTTGGAGTCGTGCTTGTCCTATCCCATACTTCTTCTTTGCGGCTGTGCCAGACATCGTGCCCTTGCTTGCGGCTATCTCTCGTATCTGCTCTCCGGATAGTTGGGTGGGTTTCGGCATGTTGTATGTGTGTAGGGTGTATTCTCTAGTAGGTGCATTTGGAGCCTCGACCGCAGAGTATACATAGGATGGCTATGCTACGAGCGTATGGTTCTTGGGGAAAGTGGCCATTGTTCTATCCAATACAAGCTTGGAAGGATGCTATGCTGGTGGCAGTGTCTTCTGGTGCAACCACGACAACCTTGGAGGAGTACCTAGCATTGCCGAAAAAAGGTAGAGGTGTGTTGTGCTGTGTGGGGGCGGTGGATGTTGGAGCAGAAAGTGTGGGGAAAGCCCTGTGCGATGCTCTTGCTCTTGGGCCATTGTATCTTGTGCGAGACGACGACTACGAGACCCCTTCGTTGTGCAACGAGGATGGGCTTGTGTTGCCTTGGCCAGATAGTCCAGCATTCCAACGTCTGGCTAGTCTTGGCTAGTAGTCTTTGTTTGTTTGTTCGTTTGTTGCTACGCAATGGCATATAGATATGGTGGCAAGTCGGTCCTTCTTTTTGTTTGGTGTGGTTCGAATGTCTCCAAGGCAGCAGCGTAGTGGCGCAAGAGCCTGTTCCAAGTTCGTTGTGCCAACTGTTTCTAGTTCTCGCTCCAAGAAGAAGCCGTACACAGCCACCTCTTCGTCGGTTGTAGGCTCGCCATCGTCGTCTGCAGGGAGAAGCTGTAGGATAGTTCTTGGACTACCTCGGAAAGTGGTTGGCGAATATAGGAAGCAAATGTACTCGCCTGGAGCGAGGTCAGCAAGCACGATGGCAAGATTGCGTGGATGCAGACGAAGGTCGTTGTCTACCTCGTGGGCTTTCTGCAATAGGGCTTCTACCAAGGGCTTGTCTGCTGGGTTTGGGGTCTCTTGCACAGATATGGGAATCCATTCGATTTGTTTGCTGTTGTAGTTTGTTGGTATTGCTATGCTTTGCTAGTTTGTTGGTATTGCTATGCTTTGCCTTCGTTGCCGAGTATTGTTGTCGTTCCAAAATTCTTCCAAAGACTACTTCGTGGCCAAGCATTGTTGTTGTTCCAAAATTCTTCCAAAGACTACTTCGTGGCCAAGCAGTTGGCGTTCCAAAATTCTTCCCAAAGACTACTTCGTGGCCGAGCTGCAATAGGTTCGTAGCTTTGCAATAGGTTCGTAGCTTTGCAATAGGTTCGTAGCTTTGCAATAGGTTCGTAGCTTTGCAATAGGTTCGTAGCTTTGCAATAGGTTCGTAGCTTTGCAATATGTTCGTATCCCTGGGGGGGTCTGCATGCTCGAATGTTTCTGCTATGGATATGTATTTGTTTTGCATTTGTCTATGGTGGCTATTTTTTGCCCTTGCGTTTGCCTGCTGTTTTGCTTTGCTTGTGGACCTTCTCTGCTTCTTATTGGAGGACCAGGCGGGCTGCTTGGGCTTCGGCCAGACTCTCGCGGAGTTGTGTGTTCCCGTTTTCCAGCTCCGCTAGCCGCTGTTCCCTCTCCAAGGCACGACTGTGGATTTCCTCCCGTTCTTGCTCTGCGTCGGCCTGAGCATCTTGGAGGGTGGCTGCGGCATCGTCCTTCCACTCCAAGAAGTTTCGAACTGTCTCGCACTGTAGTTCCGCTATGTCGTTGCGGTCGGTTCCGAACATGGCAAGGTCCGCTTTGAGCACGGCAAGGTTGGCTGTATATGTTTCGTGTTGTTGGTTGCTTTCCTCCAAGATCGCCTGCAGCCCCTCGCGATGCATTTCCACGAGGTTGTCGCATTCGTCTTCCAGCTCGAGAATTCTGCCCACATCTGTTTCGTGTAGTCGCCGGCCTTCCTCCAGAACCATCCGCAGATTTTTGTTTGCGGTCCGGGCTTTCCACAGCTCTCCTGCTATATTGTCGCTGTCGGTTTCGGCAAGGGCATGCGCAAGTGCTATTGGTGGGTTGCTACATTTTTGGGCCTCCTCTCGGGCTTCTTTGTTGGGCAGGGTGTCCTCGGCACGCAGTTCGGCAATGTCTACTTCCAGCTGTTCGATGCGTTGCTTCTGGGCCTCGAGTACACCGCCTGCTAGACTGCATATTTCCTCTTCTATGTTTTTGGCTTCGGCTCGTGCTTGCTCCCGGGCTTGTTTTGTTTCGGCTCGTGCTTGCTCTATTTCGGCTTGGGCCTCTTGGAGGGCGGCTGCGGTGTCTTTGTCTAGCCTGTGCGCCTCGGCCTCCTCCAGCACTAGGACCCGACCTTCTGCTATATCGGCTCGCCGGCTTGTGGCATCTAGGTCTGTCTCCAGGCCGGACACTTCTTGTTCCAGCTCTCGAATGCGCTCTCGGACTACATCCGGCCTTGGCTTGGCTCGTGGCGGGCTTTGGGTTTGGGCTAGCTGTTCTGTTGCTGCGGTGTCTTTGTCCGCCTCGACCTTCCACCCTTGGAGTTTTCGAATTGTCGCAGATGCGAGGTTGTCGTTTTCGGTCTCCAGCTCGAGAATTCTGTTGTAGGCGCTTGGCTTGGCTTGTGGTGGGCTTTGGGTTTGGACTAGCTGTTCATTTGCTGTCGGAGCGATGGTAGGCGTTTCCAAACCTTGCCGAATGCGGTAGGCTCTACCTTGCCCTATATATACCATAGAGTCGGATTGCCTCTCGAATACCAACCTCTCCCGAAGCAACACGTTGGAATTGGTCGAACGAAAGAACTACTTTTTGTTTTGGCATTGTGTATCCAATCGGCGTATCTATATGTGGTGGTTGTGTTTCTCCAATATGCGTATCTATAGGTGTATCTATATGCGTATCTATAGGTGCATCTATATGTGTATCTATAGGTGTATCTACCCGGCTATGCTATGTTTTTCGGAAAAACAAGGCGGGTATCATTTTTCGGCGTATCTATATGTGGTGGTTGTTTTTCTCCAATATGCGTATCTATAGGTGTATCTATACGCGTATCTATAGGTGTATCTATATGCGTATCTATAGGTGTATCTATATGCGTATCTATAGGTGTATCTATAGGTGTATCTATATGCGTATCTATAGGTGTATCTATATGCGTATCTATAGGTGTATCTATACGCGTATCTATAGGTGTATCTATATGCGTATATATAGGTGTATCTATATGCGTATCTATAGGTGTATCTATATGCGTATCTATAGGTGTATCTACCCGGCTATGCTATGTTTTTCGGAAAAAACAAGGCGGGTATCATTTTACTCCCGGCTATACTACTAATGCTTTCGCATATACCTATATATATCTTCTCTCTAATTGGTCGTCGAAGGGTGGTATTAAATTCAGCAACCCTAGTAGTATAGCGGGAGTCAAAACTGATACCCGCCTTGTTTTTCTCCACGAGATGGCACCCGACCACAGCCTCTTTGTTGGACCTATTGAATTTTGACCACGCGTTCGTTCTTATGGTACCGAATTGCAACAACGAAATTATTGAAAAAATGTTGCAAGTCGGTACCAGAAAAGAACGATTCGTGGTCAAAAATTCCCTAGATCCAACAAAAACGATGGGAGGGGGCATCTCGCGGAGAAAAACAAGGCGGGTATCATTTTGACTCCGGCTATACTACTCCAGTTACAGCATGATAACTCATAACTCATACCAGTCTGCACGAAAATTACATTAATTGTGATATGGCCGAGTGGTCCGACTGACCGTGGGAAAACTCAAAGAGTGTGGGTGGGTTTAGCCTGCGAAACAGGCCCTTAGTGTTATTTCAACGCAAAGGAAGTGATAACATAATTTGGCCGCGTGAAAATGGAAAAATGAGACTGGCACGAGAGAGGAGAAGGAGGGCCTGCAGCCATCCCTTATACATTTTCATTCCCCGTTCAGATTCTGAACGGGATATACTGATTGGTCAATTAGCTGTCATTGCTGTCATGTGTCACGAAATGTCGCACATTCCTCCTGCGAACTGACTGAAATGGCGGAAAGTATTTATAAGAACAAAAGGAAAGTATTTAGAAGGACAAAGCAGGCAGTGAATAGTCTACATTTGTACTTTCCAGGCGAGATATTTTGGCGGTTTTACCAACAGGTAAAAGCCTTATTTTCCAACTGTTTGCCGTGGAAGTCGAGTCAGACAGGACTTAGCGCTTCGGCATTGTCCTATTTGCAAAGCATTGAGAAGGACCAGTTAATCTCGTACCCAGATCTCCCACGGTCACACTTCTTTGGATAGAAAAACATGGGGTGGGATCTGGGTACGAGAATCGAAATCTACGATCTAGACGTAGAATTGAAGAAATTACGGAGTTTCCTAAAGTAATTTTCGCTTCTGCTGTCAGAGGCTGTTCGAGTGAAAGAGTCAGTCAGGGTCGAGTAAATGAACTGATGAAGGAAAAACTGAGCGGTGACTGAGCGACTTTATAGAGGCCGTGGTCGTGCTGTTGAAGAGACTTGGACAGGAGAAATAAAGGTAATAACAATGAACTGTGCAATGTTTTGACTACATATACATACTAGGCTTAGATACCGACAAAGTTATGATCACCCGGCAAAGTTTGATTGACATGTTTAATAAGACCTACTTTCTGGGGTTTCTTCTCAAAGCGCCTGTTCTGCAGGCTAGGGTGGGTTCGATCTGTGTTCGGGCCTGTATTCCCCCACTTATTTCCCCCCTTATACATATTGTCCAAGGAACAGTAAGAAAGCAACTTTTTCGAAAAACAAGGAACTTTTCAAACATTTTGGGGCAACTTTTGGAGAAATTTGGAAAGGCCTATTTAACAATTAGACCCGCAGCCCACAGTTGGTTTGTACTAATATCAGCTAACAAGTGATCACGCCCACTAACTGGAGTGTATTTTCTGTACTTTTTTATTGCGCTAATTTCTTAAACTGAGAGCCGTCGATGTACCTCCGGTATTGGGAACTATCGAATTATGGCTTTAATTCCAGTCAGGCGATTCAGGAGTTCATAGTTATTTTTCACTTGGGATTTCACCCTTTTCTCCGTCACTTCACGGCTGAGCTGAGCTCGAAGTTCAAGCAAAAATCTCTTCTGTGCAAGCGCGGATCATAAATGTACCTACGAACAAAATCTCCTCCAGTTTTCTGGCAAGTCGAGGAGGCACTGGGAACGAGGATGAAGTTCACCGCCACAAAAATAAAACTATATTTTCTGCGGTTTCAATTTAAACTTAGTGCTTATATGGTTAGGTTACGTTAGGGTTAGATCCGAAAATGAAAAGAAACCCGAATCGCTAAGAAACGACAAAGGACAACATATAGAGCAAAGGTATGTTTATTTCAGTTGATTTTAACTTATCAATAGTTATAAAATTCGTGATTTTCTCCGTTTAGTAGTTCCCCTATATTTCCTGACAAATATACACAATTAGAGAGCTTGGGTTGCCTGTGGTTTGAGATAATTTTGAAAGTTAAACCATGTTAGGCTCCGATCAAACGATTTCAATAACTGTACGAAATTTAATTTGTTGCCACCAGATGTTGAAACCGGTTGACATGTTGAATAGTTTGACTTCTGTTCAACTTTGATTCGAAATCTCTCCAACATTTATTTAACTTAATTATATTGTTCTCGGAATTGTTGAATCACGAACCGCCTCGCTGGTTAGCTCAGTTGGTAGAGCACGGTCTAGAGTGCGGGAGGTCGGGGGTTCGAATCCCGGCCGCGTCCTTGGGCAGGGACGTTTATAAGCCGTTGGCCTTGTCTCCTACTTCTAATCAGTATTTGAAGAGGACGTGAAAGAACCTGTTGTACTACTCGAAAAAGAGAAGGGGATTGTCACCCGGTACAGCAGCCTGGCCATGGTACTAGCCACACACTCAACATTGTAAACTGCGTGGCAGCTATTAGCGCTGTAATTGCAGTCCGAAAACATTCACTGATGGGATATGTCAGTAATATGTAAAGCGCCATGAGACTGTGGTGATATGGTGCTATATAAATGGCCATTATTATTATTATTATATTACGTTGAAACCGTTTCATGGGCTTTTATCGCATGGCCGAACTGCGATAACAGCTCATTGCACCTATGGCAGCAGGGCGGAAGAGAGAAGTCTGGTTGTCATTCCCAGGTCTCTCGCAACTTATTTACTTAACAATGTTGAAATCGTATGACACGCTAGCCTGCAGAACAGGCGCTTTTCCGATACGAGTGGAGCGAGCTCTGATACCGATCCGAGCGAAGCGAGCATAGGCGAGAAAAAATAAGCGCCTGCCGCCATCTTACGGAAATTTGAATCCTCTCCTTTTCCGCATGGATTAACATGATTATTAAACATGTCAATCAAACTTTGTGTGCTCGTAACTTTGTTGGTATCTGAGATATGTAGTCAAAACATTGCACAGTTCATTTTTATTACCTTTATTTCTCCTGTCCAAGTCTCTACAGTGTGGGATTTATTCACGACCACAGCCTCTATAAAGTCGCTCAGTCCCCGCTCAGTTTTTCCTTCATCAGTTCATGTACTCGACCCTGACTGACTTTCACTCGAACAGTCTCTTGACAGCAGGAGCGAAAATTACTTTAGGGAACTCCGGAATTTCCTTAAGTTCTACGTCTAGACCGTAGAGGGAGATGGCTTTTAAGTCCCAGTGTATTTAGTTTCGATTAACTGATCCTTCACAATGCTTTGCAAATAGGACTTCCACGGCAAACAGTTGGAAAATAAGGCTTTTACCTGTTGATAAAACCTCCAAAATATCTCGCCTAGAAAGTACGAATGTAAACTATTGACTGCCTGCTTTGTTCTTCTAAATACTTTCCTGGATTAACACTCAACTGCTCGATCACTTCTCTCTTGTCGCCGCCATTTCAGTCAGTTCGCAGGAGGAATGTGCGACATTTCGTGACACATGACAGCGATGACATCGAATTGACCAATCAGTATTTTCCGTCCAGAATCTTTACGGGAAATGAAAATGTATAAGGGTGGCTGCAGGCCCTCCTCCTCTCTCGTGCCAGTCTCATTTTTTCCATTTTCACGCGGCCAAATCATTTTATCACTTCCTTTGCGTTGAAATAACACTGAGGGCCTGTTTCGCAGGCTATATGACACGCATGCTTTCATCATCATTCAACAAATGTTGAACCATGTTAAGGAGATGTTGAACGCGTTTTGCCAGGGCTTTATAGCCCGGAGTACACGACAAGGGCACGGCACTCCAAACAGATGGGCCCAAACTACCCTTTCACGTGGTCTCCGAGTACCTCTAGATTTAAGGTCGGCACACACGGACTTGTCCCCTCGTCTGAACTAGGCAAAATATTGTCGCGGGGACAAAATTTTGTCTCCGGGACTTGTCCCTTCAAATCAAACTGGTTTGAATTGAGGGGACAAGTCCCGGGGACAAACTAACAAGATTTTTCCAAGTTCACACGAGGGGACTTGTCCCTTCGTGTGTACGCAACAAGGGATTTGTCCCCCGGACTTGTCTCACGAGTGTGCCGGCAGCGGACGAGTGAAATATCGAGTCGAATATGAGAAGATAAATTCCATATCTCCAAGCGTCCATGAATTGTTTTAATTATTACTCGGGCCAGGCCTTTGGCCGGCTCGAGTCAGAAATCGAAAGTTAATTTTTAATTTTTATTTTTTGTGTCGAGATTTTGCGCCGTCAACCATTCAGATTGCGCCTTCTTTGGAAGTTCTTTTTGCCACCGTACCAATCAGATTGCACTGTGCTGGTCACGTGGACAGTGGACAACATTTCCATGTTTTTGAAGATGGCGGCGAGTGGGAGTTTTGACTTAGCAAAACCTTTAATATCAGCTGTTTTTTCTGTAAACCAAAGGTTTCTTCAAGTGCAATACCAATATGTTTGTCTTTTCTAAAGATGAGAGGTGGAAATCGCATATTTATCTGTGGCGTGTTATTGACACTGGTTTTATTTTGTTCTATTTCCCGCGTCTATTTTAATACATCTGGCCTGTACCTCTTTGTATTTGATTATTATCTCTTGGTTTAGGCATTCTACAGTGTACTTAATGTGTTTTTTTAGAACTGACATAATGATATTATGTATAGAGTAGTGTATTTATCATTATTGCAAGTTTATAACATAACATAACTAAATTTGGTCCAGAACTGAGAGTATACTTACATGCAAGTGGCACTCTTTCTTTCCCTTCCCCTTTCATATCCATGCAAGCTAGATCTTGTTTCAATGTTTTCCATCTGAGGTGGTCCTGGCTTAAGATAACCCTAAGGTTACCTTAAGGACCTACCTTCTCATCATTGTATTTCTTATTATGCCTTATTACTCGTAAACATTTCCATCATCTTATGAGATTATAAATGTAATTGTTGTTGTTGTTCCTCAGTTCTTGGCGTCAGCATTCACTCGGTCATGATCAGGAGTACGAGTACTTTTACGAATTATTTGGGAATGAAAATTAATCTTGCTGCGACCCCAATGATATAAAAAGAGTGGACATTGCATGTTTATTTGTGGCCTACCATTATAAGTTTCAGTCTCCTTCAAGATGTAGAAAATGAGCACTAGCACAGTGGCAGCTCACTAATACTAGAAAATGGTGGTCTGTAGTTTACGACCTCAATCGAAAATATTGAGAATTACAAATAGATGACTTTATTTCACATGTAGAATGACATTACCTAACTATTCACAATGAATAGCAACATTATGTGGAATTTGTTGTTCTAAATTGCTTGATTTCTCATAGTCGTACTGCACCTGATATAATTACAATGCATCAAATTTGAGTGACTCAATATCGTGCAGACTACTCAAATAACCATTGCACTTCAATCAACAACACCCATACCAAGTTTTTTTGTAATTCTAACGACCCTCAAGGAACAATAATATTGAAAAGAAAGTAATATTAAACTACAGAATTGAGGGAAATTGTGGCTGAAATGTACATGCACAGTATGTATGTGTGTGTTGTGTGTGTATTATGGCTCTATCATTTCCAACCCCCACCCCCCCCCCCCCCCCCCCCCCAGGCATACCCTATCCTAAACCCCCCTCCCCCGGAATATATGGGGCATTTGCACATTGACATTTGACAGACAAGAGCATCAGTAGAGAACCAATTCTCTGGCTACTCTAGCACAAACCATGTTGACAAAAAATTATGCTAGAACTCCATGCAGTATGTGCTATAGATGGCCCGAGTTAAGGCCACTCAGGGCCTCTTGTTTTATAAACAATGCTTGGACCTGGGCCCGGTTGTTCGCAGCAAGGGTAAGCGCGTGACGTGGAAATCGCTGATTGGCTGAAAGGCGATATCCACACACGTAAAATTATCGTATTTTTACGTGTGTTCTGATACGATATTTGTCAGTGCTGGAAATCCTTGTAAAACACTGTCGCTTATAGAATAAATTGAAATATTTTTCAATGTTTCTAATTCTTTAGATTGTCATAAAAGTTTGATCCATGCACGTATCATATTTCAAGGCTATTGTATTCCAGAAGATTAAAACAAACCGGCCAATATCATATTTTAACTAAACACATATCAGTTTCACTCTGTTTTATAATTTCAGGAAGTATACTAATACAACTGCATAGCTGTTAAGTAAGAGTCCGCGCAAGAGGTAGGCACAATTCTTTTGCTCAGATACAATTTGCTTCCCCACTTTGGTATATTCTGTTTTTCATACTGACAACTCATCAACCCTTATATCATAAATTTCTGAAATTATATCCACTAAAAATGCATTTTAAAGGTAGAGTTCTTTTGTGTGAAAACATTTTGTCCAATTAGAAGAGTGCAAAACAATAACCAAGAAAACGTTCAATTCAAAAATGTTCCCCATATTGAAAGTTCGTCATATTGAAAGTTATGAGAGTTTTCACTAGATGCAATTCAAATCTGTTTACAAAATGAGAACAAATGTTCTCCTTCTTCAATTTTAGATATATTTTTAATGTCTAAGCCAATGAGGTGGAAGATTGAAACAATACCACAATTAGCACCTTTTTACATTCCATGCATAACATATGCCTACCTCTTGCGCGGACCATTACTTAAACAATGTCTTCAAAAGAAGAGGTAGAACGAAGATTAGATCGTATACAGACCCATAAAGGTGTCATCGGCACTACTGTTATAAACCCTGACGGTAAGGTCCTCAAAACGTCCATGGATAATACCACTCAGTACCACACAGTACGCTAGTATGTGTAATACTCTATCGACCATGGCCCGCGGAATGGTGCGAGACCTGGATCCTGTGGATGACCTGGTGATTCTAGGAATCAGAACCAAGCAGCATAAAATCATGATCGCACCATGGAAATCCACGGAAGGAACGTATCATATTGTGGCACTACAGGGGGTTCAAAACATCGTGGATACTTCACTGCAGCTTATATGAACGAGCATTCACTTACATGCAATCGATGATCAAGTGTTTGGTCTCCACTGTGATTTTACATATTTATTGGGGGAGGGAGGGGGGTGGATTTACTAAAATTCATTATTAGGACAGTCGTACAATTTTGTGTTCAAAAGTAAGGTCCATTGACAAAGGCGAGAATGACAGGAAAAAATAATGACAGCCTTGTGTACATGTATATAAGATTCTCAGTTTGTAAATCCGATAAAGGCTAATTATTGTGCATCTAATACTTGTAAAATCATTAATAATTCATCTGGGTGCTAACCAATCCAAACGCAACATTCGAGTCACATGGATACCCTGTAAGTAAGGGTTAAATACCGAGAACCGAGGCCATATTCATATGTATATGGCTGAATGCAGAGGTATTGAACTGACTTATTTCACTGTTATTCGATAACCTTTATTTCACTAACATTCCAGTGAATTATAATATAAAGACCTGATTAGGTATTCAAGAGCCTTTATATAGCTCATTGGATATTCAAGGTCTTTATATCATATAAATGCCTCCATATAAAAGCCATTGAATATATAATGAGCAATATATTGAAATTCACTGGGATCTTAGTGAAATAAAAATTGTGTCAAAAATTGAATAGTCCGTACTTATAAATACTGATTACTAAAACATTATCGTCTTGTGTCACCGATACTGCTTTATCACTGATACATACTGTAACCGAACTTGCGATGTTAAAGCCAGCCACAAGCCTTCTTCTTTTTCAATGTATTTTTTTTTATAATTACTAATAAGAGTCTAAAATAATACATTGATTTCGCCAGACTATACGATGCACTATACTAACAAACGTAACAAATACACGGCTAAACTACAAATATACTAGGCAGAGAATATTAAATAAAATAATAGTGTTCTTACAAACCAAACAGTGTTCTTCGCCCCTCTTTCTCTCTCCGGTCTACTTTTCTCTGTCAACAGTAGCGGCGCCGTTGTTCCTTTTTCTTTGCCAGTTTCTCTTTCAATGACTCGTTCAATCTGTCTTCTCTTTGTCTTCTAGCTTCAAGCTGATCAGCTACCTCTCGTGCTCCGCTTTCCATACACAACTTTTCCTTTCCTCCTTATCCTATATTCGAATCGTTTAACCCTTGAGCTCGATAACGGTTTGAATATCAGGTTGCACTCTAGGGCCCACTGGTGAGTTCAGCGGTGATTGGATTCAGTAAAGATTTCTACTCTTCCTCAGTCCTGAATCTTTCTTCAAACGTTGTATATTCTGCTGCGTTTTTGTTTTTGGCGTATTTATACGGGGCTAGATTTTGAATACATTAACATTTCTAAGGCTAAGACTAAATAAACATTATGTAACAGGAGTGCAAAAGAACGGCTATATATAATTACTATACTTAACAAATACGTGCAACTATGGATTGTGCGGGTTATGTAATTCTGTCACACATACACTGATGTTTTAATCATCTGTTCTGTACCAAACACACACTATACCAGGGTCTGTTGGGGAGGTCTCACATTATCGTCTTGTGTTACTGATACTGCTTTATCACTGATACATACACTGATGTTTTAATCATCTGTTCTGTACCCAACAAACACTATACCAGGGTCTGTTGGGGAGGTCTCACATCGTCGTCTTGTGTCACTGATACTGCTTTATCACTGATACATACACTGATGTTTTAATCACCAGTTCTGTATCCAACAAACACTATACCAGGGTCTGGTGGGGAGGTCTCACATCATCGTCTTGTGTTACTCAGCTGATACTGTTTTATCACTGATACAGACACTGATGTTTTAATCATCTGTTCTATATCCAACAAACACTATACCAGGGTCTGTTGGGGAGGTCTCACATCATCGTCTTGTGTCACTGATACTGCTTTATTACTGATACATACACTAATGTTTTAATCATCTGTTCTGTATCCAACAAACACTATACCAGGGTCTGTTGGGGAGGTCTCACATCATCGTCTTGTGTTACTGATACTGCTTTATCACTGATACATACACTGATGTTTTAATCATCTGTTCTGTACCCAACAAACACTATACCAGGGTCTGTTGGGGAGGTCTCACAACCGATCAGTGACTACCCATAACCCGGTTGGATGAAATGTCAAGGTAACACTTCTGTATTGATACACACACCGTCTCCAAAGTATGGGACCAGTTTGTACACTGCGCATGTCCGTGACGTAACCATGCCGAACAAGATGGCGGCTTGTACTTTTACCCACATTCCTTTGCGCGCTAAAATCTTTAAATCCGTTATAAAATCGCTACAGAGAGGTTTTTAATTATAAGTAATAGCACGGCATGAGGTTGATTAGTGATTATTTAAATGTGCTCGAAAGCCAAAGGACATTTAATCACTAATCAACCGAAATGCCATGCTATCAATTTGTAACTGACAGTCGAAGCTCTCCTTGCGACCACTCTCGTAAACGACCAGCTCTAGTTACGACCACCACCGCGAAACCCCGTTTGAATCGTCACTTAATCTCTGTTATTAAAAGCTCTCGTAAGCGACCGCTCTCGTAAGCGACTGCTCTCGTAAGCGACCGCGACCACTTTTGGGAATTACCAACTACGTGGTTCCTTTGTTCTTAAGCTCTCGTAAGCGACCTCTCAAGAGTCTGATTCGTATTACTCAACACTTGTGCTACAGTTATGTCAACAGGAGAAGTCTCAGTTCGAATCTCTGCCGTTGATGCGTCATGACAGCGGGAGATTCGCAAACCTCTTCAATATCGGTGATAAACAATAACCGTATAATTATATAACGTACATAAAATTACATTACGTATTAAATTACATATCAAAAGAGCTAAAAGCTCTGGTAAGCGACCACCATCTATTGATTTAGCGCGTGGTCGCTTACGAGAGCTCATTCTCGTAGTTACGACCACTTTTACCACAGGAAGCCCAAGCTCTGTTTATGTCAATTTGATTTTATAAGGGTTTGTATGGGAATTTTTAAATCTGGCTTTTCAATACATATACTGTAATAAAAATGAATAAAACTTACCTGGTGTCTATAAGCTGTGTCTTGCCTGTGTCTGTACGTAGTTTCAGCGAATTTGGGCGATTTTTTTAAGGGATTCAAAATTCGCCCAAATTCGCTCTCCTTAGGAACAGTCTTAGTGGAATGGAACCAAGGTGGACAAATATTTAGTTGATTCCATGATTATGATAATTCCTACCCTTATCTCATTTCTTCTCGTTTTTTACGCACGAGAAGACACCAATCCTAAGTAAATCCCAGTCTCCTTATGCCTCCATTTCAGACCTGTTCGAGGTGTGGCAAAACAACTTACTCAGCTTAATCCTAATAAGGCCTGCTCACTCAGCTTAATCCTAATAAGGCCTGCTCACTCAGCTTAATCCTAATAAGGCCTGCTCACTCAGCTTAATCCTAATAAGGCCTGCTCACTCAGTTTAATCCTAATAAGGCCGGCCTCCTCAATCAGCTTAATCCTAATAAGGCCTACGGCCCTGATGATGTCCCAGCAAGAGTCCTTAAAGTGCCTATAACCCCAAAAATATTTTTTACATCGATTCTGTATAGCGCCCAGACTAAGAATTCGAAAAAATAAAAGTGAAAAAACTAAACGTCAGAGTTAGGGAAAACATCCATTTTGGGCTCCCTGTTTCCAGTTGGAAGTCAGCGTGAGTGTTGGTGAGGGTCTAGAGTTGTGACGTCAATCGGACATCATTTTACTACAACTACCAGAATTCTTTGCACAGTTTCTTTTGTTCGTCTAATTTAGACCATTGTCTTGGTATTCTGAAAGGAGTTGGAAAATCTGAATAAGAAAAAGAATTCAAAAAGGAAAAATGTGCTATTAGAGTCTAATTTGGTGACATTTCATTGGATATTTAAAGTATTTAACATGTGGTGAGCTTTCAACAGTCGCAGAAATAAGAGATGTTTGTATCGAATAGCCCACTTCCGCGATATGCTTTACTTGTCACACACAAAGGTTTCAGTACGAGGCTCCGTGCTAAATTAAATTTATTCTTTTCTCTGTGAAAAGAATACATTTAATTTAGCACGGGCCTCGTATTGAAACCTTTGTGCATGACAAGTAAAGCATATAGCGGAAGTGGGCTATGGACCCTTTGCACGTGACTTCATAGCCGCCATGTTGGTGTACAGTTAACAATAGATTCTTCGTTAGCTTCTTTTGTTCTGTGCACCAACATAGCCGCCATGCCCTTTGTTATTTGAATCTCTGGGGATTGAGTGCAAACCATCTATTGGAAGGACGCCTGACTACATACACGTCAAAGGCCACTAGTCTCCAGGCTCCCAAAGGGAATTGAAAACTGACGGCCACATGTTCTGTTTCTCATCTTTGAACTAAAGGCCGTAAAAAATTACAGTTGAGTTTTAGCCTCCAATTTTTAAAGTGCAACTAACCCCTTGTGCATTTTTTATACATATGAATCTTTGAAAGGTTTTGGGTACTTCTGCGAATAAATTTTTGGCTTACATAGAATACTCTATGTCATATGCTTGTTTGAAATGGTGAAAATTTGACCTTTCCTGACCCATGACCGCGTAAGAAAAAGACTGGGTCGATTCTTGATCTTACGTCACCTCATTAATGCATTATTCTCCATGTCGCCTTTCTATCACAGCAACATTGATATATAGATAATATACACAGTCTGTGAGTTGTTAGTAAAGAAAACAGTTATTTTAGACAAGCTGCTAAATATTTATTCAAATTATTGCAAAGTGGAATGAATTAGATGACGTAAGATCAAGAATCGACCCAGTCTTTTTCTTACGCTGTCATGGGTCAGGAAAGGTCAAATTTTCACCATTTCAAACAAGCATAGAACATAGAGTATTCTATGTAAGCCAAAACTTTCTTCACAGAAGTACTCAAAACCTTTCAAAGATTCATATGTATAAAAATTGCAAAAGGGGTTAGGTGCACTTTAACTCGTGGATACGCGCAAGCGCAGAACGAGTTATTAGGGTTAGTGGGGTCGAGCTAATTTATTCATCGTTTTATGGTGTGTACTTGGTTTTTTTCTGTGTACATCGGGGACTTTCCGTTGGCTGTCCGAATAGTGTTCGATTTTCCGAAGATATATTGACGGAGTATTATGGTACGCGTCGAAATTTGGTCATGCTGTAGAATATGTATTGACGGTGCCCTTCTAATGCTAGATACTTCAAACCTGTACATACATGGTAGTGGGTCCCTATCAATCACTTAGTGGTGATGACGTAACGATAACGTCATCGGTCACGTGATTTTAAGTACATGCCCATATCTGCCTCATTTCCAATGCCAGACAGTTCAAGCTTGGACAGGCATGGTATTGCGTCCCCACAATTCACTTAGTGGCGATGACGTCATCGGTCACGTGATTTTTAGTATATGCCAAAATAGCTCACTGACCTTCCACGAGTTGCCCTTAGGGGCCCTATTTTTTCCTTTAAGTTCTAAAGCATAGTTTAAAGTTTCAATCAGAAAACAATTTGCGGTTATGGGCTTTACTTCATATTTCATGAGCAGTCTTATAACACTGGCTTATTGCCCCCTCATTGGTCAAATTCTTTTGTCTCTGCTGTATACAAGAAGGATGTAAAATCCAATCCAGACAACCAATATCCCATCTCTCTGATATGCATATGCTGCAAAGTTATGGAACAAATCATTCTTAGCCATATTGCCAAGCACTTGTCATGTCATGATATCCTTATTAATTAACAACATGGCTTTAGGAAGTTCTTCTCTTCTGAAACTCAACTAATCACTGCAATCAATGACTGGGCTAAAGTAATAGATCAGAATAAACAAACTTGACTTCAGTAAAGTTTTTAGGGGAGCCGAGGTGGCGCAGTGGTTAAGCGCTTCGCCTCTCACCTCTGTGGCCCAGGTTCGATCCCCGGACGCGGCGCCATATTTCAGGTGAGTCTGTTGGTATCTCGCCCCCGGCTTTCCTCCCTCCACATACCAAACGCTAAATTCCAATTCGATGTGTGCATTAGCCGGGACCTGGCTTTGATCAGCCTCTTATGGTTGTTTCAGGTCCCGTTTAGCCTGCGTGGCAAGCGCAGGGGGAGGGGGAATGGGGAGAGGAAGGGAGCGCTTGCAGCGAAGCCCCTGTATTTTACCTTACGCCCTAAGTTATAAATTCATTTTCAGCGTCGTCTGCCTTGTCATCTGTCGGAATCAACCAATCAACTTCTTTGTTTCTGTCTGTTACAAATGTTTGACCTTCGGTGCGAAGGAAGTTCAAAATGACCCCTAGGAAAAACCGAAGAACAGAAGGTCAAATATTTGGGCTAGAAAATTGATTTTTTTCCCATGGATTTTCACCAAATAAAAACTCTCTGCAACCTCTAGAGTATCCATACTATATTTCCAGCCGGGAATTTTGGCTTAAACATGTTTTTCGACACGAAATAATTCACAACAGACTTCAGTTCCTATACCAGCTTGCTCGCACTAAGTATTTCTAAAACTCTCTAGTCACAACCAAAGTCTTCAGTACATTTGCCTCAAAATAAAATACAACTTCGCAGTTTCTGGTCCTAAACAGTAGGTATCCTGAATCGCTTGACGTCCCGCTGGTAAATAAATCATCTACTTCTTAAGCAATCTAAGGTAAGTTAAGGCTACTAAAGTTGGCCTAGCCTAGACATCGCTGGTTGGACAAGACAAGAAAGCTGCCATTTGTTTTTCTCTCTCACTCAAACTGGCGAGCGTTTTGTACACAAACATTAATCTTTTTGCACATTTGCATCAAAATAAAATACAACTTCGCAGTTTCTGGTCCTAAAACGAAGCTATCCTGAATCGCTTGACATCCTAGTCGTAGAAGGGCCGCCATTTTGCACTGCCTTCGCAGACGAAGGTCAAACACTTTATAATTTGTTTTAAATTTATTAAGCTTCTGACAGTGGATATATACAAGGAAAAATAACAATATAACAAACAAAAACTACTGTCAAGGAGGGGCTAAACTGGTGATAGACACCTATAATATAAGTCCTCCAGATAAGACTGAATGCAAACAAGAAACAAAACGTAACATTAAAAGGCTAACAATTAGCCATGAAACGAATGTAAAAAAAATGTCTCTATTCATGAGGGATAGCGGCAACCAGTGACCCAAGTACAAGAATTTGAAGTATCAAAATGACGACGAAACAAGTCCCAGTAATGTGATGCCAGGCAGCGTCTAAAGTTAGATAAGTTTGTTGATGTCCTACCCTGCATGGTTACCAGAGGCTCGAAAGTCTGATGAAAAGAGACGGATCGCGATCACTCTGGCTTGAGAAAGGTTACCGTATTAACCCTTTAGGCGGTGTACAGTGGGTCTCTGGCAGATTTCCTAGTAGTTCTAAGTCAGGAGCATACGGATGCATGAACCTAGATAAATCAGTAGAAAGGAGACCGGTATTACACTTGAATAAAAAATATGAGGTCAATAATTTCAAGGCGGAGAGAAAGTGGAAGTAAGTTACAGGAGACGAGTCTGGATTTGTAGTCAGCATCAGAGGAAGTTATAAATCTAGTAGCGCGCCGCTGGACTTGGGCTAGAAAATGGATTTCTGCATGGATTTTCACCAAATAAAAACTCTCTGCAACCTCTAGGGTATCCGTACTAAATTTCCAGCAGGAAATTGTGACTTAAACATACGATTTTCGAAACAACGCACTTCAGTTCTTATTCTGTCTTCGTTTTTTCGTGTCTTCGTTCTTTCGTGTCTTCGTTCTTTCGCCTGGGTCTTCGTTTTTCCGATACCCCTGAAGCTATCGCTGTACTTCTACTAATTTAATAGCCTCACTAAAACCATATACGTCAGTATCTGGTTACTCCAAGGGCGAGCTAGTAGCTGCTTTAAACCCCAGCCACCACGCTAACACGTGTGGGAGCTGGAGATGTGAGCAAGCGCTATAGCGATGTGAATCTCTCCGAAGAGGATCTGGTAGTGCAATATGGAAATAGCACGGCCAAATCCGAAATTATAAACCAAGCACGTTGTATGGCACTACCCAACACACGCCACGACATAGCTAGTGTCTAGCACGCATGCTCATATCTTATTGGGCCATCCTGTACCGCTCGAAACGAGCCACAGCATTGGCTTACACAATAATACAAAACACCCCAACCTTTAGAACGTGCAGTACGAAAACAATAGAGCTACAGTATAATGGTGCAATCAGAATACAGGTCTCGAGCGGTAAACTGATCTTATTACCTGTGGAGTGGCAACCACGCACAGCTGTTTCGTCCTTGGTGGCTATGCCATGCTGATGAGTCCTAACAAGGACGAAACACCTGTAACATGGTTGCCTCTCCACGGGTAATAAGATGTGAGCATGCGTGGTAGACGCTAACTACGTCGTGGCGTGTGCCAGTTGTTTCAATCTATTACTAACATAATTAGCAAATTTCCTCTGGTTTTCCGTGGTGTGGAGTCTTATTTACCACGATTTACAAAAAACGTACAAGGAAGTTTCGTTACAAAGCGTGACAGCTTTGAAAGACTCTCATTTACCACCGCACATCGACCAATCAGATCGCGAGATTACCGGCAATTGATTTACGCGTTTATCCTGTGCGAGCGTGCTTTTCTATTAAAAAAGAAAACACCGAGACTAACAATATCAGCTAATGTTATGCCGATGTTGTATCGATGTTGTACCAATATTGTACCAATGTTGTATCGATGTTATGCCGATGTTATGCCGATGTTGTACCGATGTTGTACCGATGTTGTACTAATGTTGTACTAATGTTGTACCGATGTTGTACGATGTTGTACCGATGTTGTACCGATGTTGTACCGATGTCGGTTGTGTCGATGTTGTATCGATGTTGTGTCGTGTAGTGTAGTGTTTCGAGTCAAAATGGCCGCCATATGATTAGCATATAAAGGACCGTTTTAGATTTGAAACCGTTTTTTTAATAGTCCAATACACGACTTTCATAATGGCCGCCTCCTAATTTGCATAATTTGGAAGATAAATCTGTAGAGGGAAACCAATGCTACCACATGAAAGATCACATTAAAACTAGTAATATTTTTGAGTTTTAGAGCAATGTGGAGAATTGCTGTTGAGCTATGAGCATTTCTAATGCAGAAAAACATGAAAGCGAGGCTAGTAAGGCGTCCGTTGTTTTTCTCATACAAATCTCTCTAATTTCAACTTGCTGTAACTTCATTGCTTTTTAAGCTACAGCACTCAACTTTCACAAGTTCACTAATGTCGACATGCTCTTTCACATGGCAATGTTCAAATTTTCTATAAATGTGGGTAAACAACCGAAACGGAAAATCACATATGCAAATTAGGAGGCGGCCATTATGAAAGTCGTGTATGCGTTGTTCTAGATACAAGCCATGTCACCAAAGGCTTGGTTACCTTTCAAAATGGCGGTCAAGTACTACGAATTAGACTATTGTTTCATACCTGTGTAAAATCAATCATTTAAACATATTTCCACCTTCTTTAAGTCATTCTTTGTGAAACTTCGTACGACATTTTATCAAAATTTTAGTAGAAGGTGCTGCCTTTGTGAATCAATTTATTTTTCGAATTGCAAATGGTTCGATCTTCACATCCATTGTCCGATATGGCCGTTCAATCGTAGGCTTCTATTCGGACACAAGTTTAGCAGTCTTTCTAGACTTTCACGAGTTACCGACGTTAAATATGCTGACTTTCCTATTATCTCCAGTAGATTAGCCTCTCTAGTGATATTCCATAAAGGTCAATATATAATGACTTCTATAAAAAGTGGCTTCTTCCTTTCAAAAGGTTTTCAGGGCGACTTCAGTAAAACTACCCGCAATTTTACTATTTTTCTCAATTTACGATATTTCAGTAAAGGCAGCACTGGCATATAATAAAATCCAAGCGATGCCAATTAACAAGGCCTTCATGGCTTATAACAACCTGCGTGCAGGTTACTTCACAGATAGTATCATAAAGTTAATGAATTTGTCTTCTAACGCGCGATACAATGGGCTTGGTCTATTTCGAGAGATACAGTTACAAAGATACAGAGATGCAAACATACAGAGATATCGAGTTACAAACCAAACAGGAAAATCATTTCGGCGAGACACATGTAGGGGCGAGTTTAACAGTCGCAGTAAGTTTGGATTGTATTCTATTCGATGTATTACACCTGTGACGATAGGAAAATAGTATCATAAGATTTATACAAACTTCTATGGGATTCGAGGGAATTTTAAAGCGCCGGTTTAATTTTGTTTTTGTGCCGATGCTCATAAAGTCGCGACTGAAAATCTCCAGAACATGTTGATTGGCTCTTATTCTTCCCTAATAATATATAAAATGGATTCTAAGAAGTTATTCTAATTTACGTCTTAGCTTGGTGGACTCTAATGAAACTTAAACACGCGGGTCAGTGTTTTGTTGCTACTCGATTTGACCTGCATGTAACTCGCTATCGCTGTATCTCTGTACCTCTGTATCGGGCTTGGTCTATTTCGAGATACAAGATACAATATGTACATGCACTAGAACAGGTGTATTCCCTGCGTATGTATAATAGCATTGATCATGGCAGGCTGTTTTGTTATAATTGTACAGAGTTCCAGCTATGCCCACCACCACACGGCTTCAAGGCAGGATGTGTCATTCTCGTCATCGGAAGCCACGCCCACTTTCTTGGTAGCCAATAAGAAATAAGAGCAAACGCTTGCGCCCAAGACGACTGCTGATACTGCAGCAGCCACAATTATAAATGGCAGCAGAGCTATGCAGAGGAAAATGTAGAAGAAGAGCATTGGAAGGATGAAACAGAACCCTAGAAGAGGACAAGACATACTATTAATAAGCAATAGTCCAGTTTCGCATTCAAGAATTACCGCTGGATGCGATGACTACAGACGCATTAACTCAACGTTAACCTTCATTCCGATGTTAAATATTCACAAATACCAGCGGCAAGATGGGTCATTCGCAGTAGTTTGAACCGTCTGCACCGACACCGCGGAAATACGTTTTTGCCGATGCGATCACTATTTTGCTAGTCAGCGGTCATTCGCAATAAATTAGAAACGCCGGCAAATTCAAAATATAACTTTTGTATTTTGTACATGCCTTGGAAAACCCCAAGACTTAGCCAAGAAACACAATACTTAGCCTCCATACTTCAGTACGACTTAGTTCAATTACTGTTACGTAAAATAAATTGTGCACAAGAAAAATGGAGCTTGCACACGATATAAACCAGACGAAGCAAAAGGCACATTCGTCGTGAAAGCGAGTGCGAGCACAGGTACCCCAGGCTCATTATGCGTAAAACGGTTATTTCCCGGATATTTGAAATTACAGTAAATGTATGGAGTTTTAGTTCGAATGGCTGTTTGCTCTAAAATAAAATTCAGTAAATCGTCAAAATATTCTTACCTGTCTCTTGTGTTCCTTTCAGTTTCTGTGAAGTTTCAAGCCATTCCCTTCCCTTAGTATAATTATACTAGGGAAGGAAAATTCCTGTAACTCCCTCAATATTGAACAGAATGGCTTGAAACTTCACAGAAACTGAAAGGAACACACAAGAGACAGGTAAGAATATTTCGACGATTTGCTGAATTTTATTTTAGAGAAAACGGCCATTCGAACTAAAACTCCACACATTTACTGTAATTTCAAATATCCGGGAAATAACAGTTTTACGCATAACGAGCCTGGGGTACCTGTGGTGCGAGTTACGGTCACGCTCTTTTCCATTTCGTAACATGCTGTGTGCTCGCTCAAAGACACGGCATTATTCTCCTACTTGCCATGGAAGTTTAAGCACTACAGATACCTGTAGATATGGAAGACTAGCTTCAACACTATTCCTCTGTTAGTGCCATTTTGACAGACTTCGTCGGGGAAATGAAAAACGATGCTAGTCTCAATTCAATTCAATTTATTAACAAATACTACAAGGAGGGACATACAGAAGAAATGCCAAAGCCAGAGGCTTAAATGGCCCCAAGTCTCCGTCGACTTGGGGACTCCCATATATAAGGGGCGGGGATGCTCATCGGAAATTTTCGTTTCGACCAGAGGTACTAAAATGGGCGTGGCTCAAGCCAAATTTGACCCCTAAAAGGTACCAATAAAAACACACCAAGATTGGACAAAGCCGGAGCACATTCCCCCAGCTACAACCCTGGAACTCGCTGGTGCAACAAATGCCAGAAAGAAGCACCCAAGACTCTTCATCAGTAAATGAAAATAAAGGTGGTATGAAAAGACAGAAGGTAAACATCCGAAAAACTGCAATTTGGCCAACTAATATAAACTTAAGCTTATTAAACCTGTCCCTGAACTGTGCATCAAAGTACTATAACAATAATATTGTACAGGTTTGTGATTAAAGCAATACATCAGAGGAAACTCCTATAAACCCTGAAGTCTCTGTTCAGCAACAAGTGCCACAGATAATTATATTAACAATGAACTCCTTTTATTTACCATAACAAGAGCTTCATAACTTGCGATACAATAGTACTGAAGTACAGGGGCATAGCTAGGCATTTTCAAGGTGTTCCAGTAGTGACCAGTTTTAACTGAGGGCCCCTTGTACAAAAATTACAAGGCTAAACAGGGAATTTTTGTCTCAAAGTGTATGCCCGTGGGTATACGCATGCTATGCCCCTTAACTGGTTTTATTAACAAAGTTACTGTACGTCAAAGTACACACATACACCTATGGTAGAGTGCAACCAATTAATCTGTGAAACGATAGGCATAAGCATAAATAAGTTAAATTTATTGTACTTTAAGTAATAAAGCTTTTGCTTTACAATTAATTTTGACAATTCTATACTAGCTATTAAATAATTTTACTATTTCTAAGGGACTGTTCATTAATTATAGCTAAGGGAGACTGGAGTTCAGAGTAGGGGGTATATTTTTTGTGATGGTACAAAATGGACTGGCTACATTTTGTACAGGATGTATTCGGGGGGGGGTATGTTTTTGTTATTGTGCTTATTTAGAAAATAAACTCCAGACCCCTATTTTTAATAGTTTGTATCCCAAAACCTACACAAAATAGTAATTTTAAGTTTACACTGCATGCCACAATAAATTCCTAAATTTCAACTCGAGCAATGCCTTAGGAAATTTTAGCTCATCCAATGTTTTCAAGGATCTATTTGGAAAAATGACTAATGATACTAAATAAATTCAAATTTTCACAGAGCCCTCTTTGAAGGAAAGCCTGGAATCTTTAAGTCAAGCTGTGGAAAAGTGTCCTAAGAGACAAAATCTAGTAAACCACCAAAACATGAAAGACTTTAGCCTGCAGATCAGGCGCTTCGAGAAGAGACACCAGAAAGTAGGTCTTGCGAGCAAAGTGAGTTTGTTGTGATGCGAGCGGAGAAAGTTGTTCTCCTCTCTCATGCAGTCTTCTTTTTTCAATTTTCGCGTGGCCAAATTATTTTATCACTTCCTTTGCATTGAAATAACACTGAGGGCCTGTTTCGCAGGCTAGAAAGACTTTGTCATCCATTCACCAACACTGTACCATGAGCTACAGAGTATTAAAACAAAAAACTATAGAGAAAGGAAATTAAAGCAAAAAAGAAAAAGAAAATGTACAAGCCAGGATGTTAGAAAGTCAGTGTTTTACAGGTGGTTACAAGAATAGATTCAAATGCCATACATGAATGAAAATTTGGGCAAAACAGTTAGCTACTTTTAACCTGACAGCTAGTGGAAAACGACAATCCAGCAAATTACATAAATAATTCATATTAATTTTATTGTTAGTTTAAGACTTCAGAAAGGAATCAGAAACATGTTGTGGAGTATTAAAATAATAGTTATGATAATCATTCTAGGTTTGGCCTCTGAAGGAATCCTTTGTAATATGTTTGAGCAAGTCGCTGTAAACCTTGGCAAATCTCACATACTATCACGAGCCACGAACAGAGCTGGGAGACCATATGGCAAAGCACCTTTGGCAAGTTTTAAGAAGGAATTTGTAACTGAGTCTCTTTCCCTTGGGTACAGATGGCCTTCTTATGAACCAAACCCACTGCTTGATTGTGACTTGGCCAACAAGAAATACACCGACTAACATGTGGGCACACATTTTATCCTCCATGTATGTGTGATGGCCAGGGCAACGCTGCCGTGGTTGCATTATCTGCCTTATCCTTTATGAAATCTTGGCCTCTTATCTGGTCTGATACACAATGAGGATGATGGTGACGATGATGATGGTGTTGACAGTTCTAAGCTACAAAAGCCTACAACAGAGAAAGATTTAGTACTTTCAGTCGTCCAAGTTCATTGATTATGTCCAAGATAAGATCAATTTAATTAAGGCAGCTGTTCACTCAACAAGAAGATCCCATGAAGAGTAACTCAATGGGTGTCTACAATTGGGACAATTGGTTCTTCTCTAGCAAAGTTCAAATTTAACATTACTAGACAGTACAAAATTAGTCATAACGAGCCAGAGATCATCGGAAGTTCGGAAATGCGCGCGGGCCGGTTGCTATGGAGTGACGTCGTAGTAGTGGGAAATATCAATCATTATTGTGATTTGCGGTTTCCGCTTGATCGCTTTGGTAATTACTTTATGTCAGCAAAGGATTGTACACAAAACACGTTTAAGGATCTTCGATCCTGCGTTATGTCAGGGACTGTACTTCAGTGCCAGTGGCATTTTGACATTAGCGGGAAATACAGTATTATGAAATTAAGGTAAAGGATTGCTTCGCATACTGGACTCGTGCTTCGACTTATGGACGTATCCGCTTTGCGCCGTGTTTTTCTCGCTGAACCGAGCGGCAAATTATCCGCAGCACTGGCATCTTCTGTCATACAGCCTGGTTGCACGATCCCTTCGCGGTATTCTTCGCCACTAGCCGACAGTGTTCGAATATAAAATAGCGTGTTTTGGGATTTGGATGAATGACTGCAGGATTATCGATGGAAAGGTGAGTGTCTCGCTACGCCATTCGGAGTTTTGGCGGCAATTATGCGCCAAAATCAGAAGAATTTCATCTTAGAGAATTACCAGTGGCTAATAAATAATTGAAAAGAACAAACCACTCGCAATCCCTTCTCGGTCAGGACGAAACACCAACCCCGCCACCGACCCCGCCAGCCGATTACGAGGAGATCTAAAGCTTAAAAGTGTCTGGCGAGAGTAAACGAAGAAATTACATCCTTGAAAACATAACGAAGGAAATCGAGTAACGAACACGTATGTATATATAAAGTAGAAGGAATGATTATATAGGTGCGAAAATGGCGGGAAGTCCCCCAAAGTTCAAGGTCTAGAAGAGCTTCAAAGGCACACATTTGGAGCATGATCAGCAATATTTCTGGTGCCAGAATTTTGATGTGTAGTCAATGCTAAACCAAATTGCCGAAGAAGTGACCAACAATAAAGGGGAAAGTAAAGCATCTGACGTGATACTTGGGGAAAGTGCCCCAAAATATCTACAGTCCCAAGTTGAAGTCTGAGCACTTCGGGATATTGACCACAAGCCTATAAAAAGAGATATGCCAAACCAAAATGTATTTATTGAGCTGTTCGGTATCCCAGCTGGTTTACCCAGGTTGAAGTCCATGGCACTATATACAGTATGCCTGAGCACTTCGGGATATTGAACACAAGCTCAAAAGAGATATCCGAAACAAATTTTTTTTTAGTTGTTCGGTATCCCAGCTGGTTTACCAAGGTTGAAGTCCATGGCACTACAGTATGCCTGAGCACTTCGGGATATTGAACACAAGCTCAAAAGAGATATCCGAAACAAATTTTTTTTTTTAGTTGTTCGGTATCCCAGCTGGTTTACCCAGGTTGAAGTCCATGGCACGAAAATATGCCTGAGCACTTCGGGATATTGAACACAAGCCTAAAACAGATGTACGCCAAACGAAATTTATTTTTTGAGTTGTTCGGTACCCCAGCTGGTTTACCCAGGTTGAAGTCCATGGCACCACAATATGCCTGAGCACTTCGCGATATTGAACACAAGCCCAAAACTGAGATATGCGAAACAAATTTACCTTTTGAGTCGTTCGGTATCCCAGCTGGTTTACCCAGGTTGAAGTCCATGGCACGACAATATGCCTGAGCACTTCGGGATATTGAACACAAGCCTAAAACAGATGTACGCCAAAAAAATGTTTTTTGAGTTGTTCGGTATCCCAGCTGGTTTACCCAGGTTGAAGTTCATGGCACCACAATATGCCTGAGCACTTCGGGATATTGAACACAAGCTCAAAATATATGTACGCCAAACAAAATAGTTAGCCTACCTACGAGTAGCCCGGCGTTACCCATCGCGAAATTTGCGCAAATCAGATCAAAACGCGAATTACCGGTCGCGAACTGCAGCTACCGACTACAAACAACTGCTGCCAGGGTAACATCTATTACATCTCGATATCTCATCCGCTTTATTTTCAGTATCCGCGATAATAATTTGGGGTCCGAATAATAAATAATAAGCGAAGTCTGTGACGTTTCCAACAGTAATTGGCAAGCATTTTCGTCTCATTAAAGTAAAATCCACATCGTTCCCGACTTATGAAATAATAAAAAGATTATGCATTGTTGATTTTGAGAAATTAGCTGAAAGTCGGATATATATGCACATACGGCGAACCAGATGAATCGTCGACCTCGATCGAAACGTACTGAAAATCGGGCTACGAATGACTAGATTTCGTGCACTACTACAGGTAGTCGACTGATGAAAGGTAAAATGCAAAAGTAGTTCTTTATCACACATTGACACCTACGGATTATGATATCTAGGCGCTAAAGTAGGCACTTCAAGGTGACATGAGACTGGACTTAATTAAATGGAATGCTCCTGCTTCCTAGAGCACCCCCTGGTGATAGGGGACCAATGGTCCCCTATCACCAGGGGGTATGTTCGTCATATTTTTAGGGTAGTATTTTTTTAGGTGTTGGCCAAGCAAAATCCATTTTTCAGGGTGATTTTTAGACCATGAGGTACATTTCAGGGTGGGCAATTTTTCACGGTTTGGTATTTTTTTAGGGTATTTTTCGAGGTTTTCCGACGGTCACCACTGCCCTTTTTACCTTGAAGAACCCTCCCCCTCCCCCTGGGAAAATAACCCACCAAGAAATCACCGTTCAGTACGAAAAGTGACTGATACGCACTTTTGATCGGTCTCGAGCTCGTTATTACATGTATATGCATGATCGTAGTAAATGTCTACAGTAATTATAGCTTTTGGAAAAGGTCACTGGCGTCAACGAAAACTAAAGTTCGAAAGATAGTGGTCGCCTTCAGTTTTACGTGCCGTCGTGCGTGGACTAAATTTACATTTCCAGTGCGAAACTGAAACAGTCGTGAAGCTGCTAGACGTAATCATATGCAACCGAGTCAAGCTGACTTAATGTGGGTACTGATAGTACAATTAGTATTACTTCGAAAATTACGAAAGAAGTATATTACACGGACTACACATCGTCACATGTATTAAATTATAAATCCATTTTCTTAACTCACCTCGCATGTGACAGCGGCGAACATCAACTCATTTCCACAGCAAATCTTTATACCACGACCACGAATACCGGACTTATTTCGGCTGACTTGTTACTTCATATAAAGATGCAAGACTTCTGGTGCAATATTTCGAGCTCCATTTTGCATATTGAGGTCTCAAATCAAGTTCTAAGAAACCGGTTCTAATGGCGCCGACTGCTGATCAACGGAAGTGACGTCACAAAACGTATTTCCGCGGTGTCGTCTGCACCTACTCTCTGGTATTTGTGAATATTTTACATCAGAATGAGACTAAAGTTGAGTAAATGCGCCTGTAGTAATCGCAACCAGCAGTAATTCTTGAATGCGATACGGTCTATCGAGTATCAGTTCGAGGTTTTTATTTAACAAGGCTATGCTTAGATAGCTTTATTTAAACACAAAGCAGTCATAGCAACAAGGGCCTACGATTTGTCTTGAATAATAATTTATCTATTATCTGCAGCTCCCCTGCGCTGTGTTTACAAACCTTTACAGACAGGAATGATACCGGGTTAAGATAAACTTTCCCAAGCTGCCGAGAATTGTTTTGAAACAAAAGGCACGTTTTGCATGTGTGCGATGATCACTTGTTTCATTCTGGTGTAAAATATTCACAAATACCTGCGAGAAGGTGAAGAAAGTCAAACTAAAACAATACACAGAGTTGTGAAAGGCCTGTCTCGCTGGTATTGATGAATGTTTAACATGAACATGAGGCTAATTCAAACTACAACAATACACAGAGTTGTGAATAGCCTGTCTCGCTGGTATTGATGAATGTTTAACATGAACATGAGGCTAATTCAAACTATAACAATACACAGAGTTGTGAAAGGCCTGTCTCGCTGGTACTGATGAATGTTTAACATGAACATGAGGCTAATTCAAACTAGAACAATACACAGAGTTGTGAAAGGCCTGTTTCGCTGGTACTGATGAATGTTTAACATGAACATGAGGCTAATTCAAACTATAACAATACACAGAGTTGTGAAAGGCCTGTCTCGCTGGTACTGATGAATGTTTAACATGAACATGAGGCTAATTCAAACTACAACAATACACAGAGTTGTGAATAGCCTGTCTCGCTGGTATTGATGAATGTTTAACATGAACATGAGGCTAATTCAAACTACAACAATAGACAGAGTTGTGAATAGCCTGTCTCGCTGGTATTGATGAATGTTTAACATGAACATGAGGCTAATTCAAACTATAACAATACACAGAGTTGTGAATGGCCTGTCTCGCTGGTACTGATGAATGTTTAACATGAACATGAGGCTAATTCAAACTATAACAATACACAGAGTTGTGAATAGCCTGTCTCGCTGGTATTGATCGATGTTTAACATGAACATAAAGTTTCATCCTAATTAAGAATTCACTGATAAAGACCCAAAGATGGCAAAAAGTACACGGAACATAAGGTACCTAGATAATAAATTTTGCACTAAATTTACTAATAACAGCAGACTACCGAGATACACAGATAATATTTTTAAAATGAAGTTATCCAACTACCATTACTTGTTTACCGAGCCACTGTTTAGTTCCAATTATTAAACCAAACTCAAAGCCGTAAAATAATAAAAACGTGCATTAAACTTACATATTTTGTGCCGGAGGCAAAAATTTAGAGTCTGCCGGCATGTCAGTCACATCGCTTTCCAAGTCTTGAACTTTATCGAGGTAAACCACGACACCAAATCCTTCAAGTGCAGGTTCTACTTGCATTGCGAAACGCCGCTTCAAACAACATAGTATGGTAATTTCTTCATGTCATTCTCTTGAGATGTTCGTAATTGCAGGCGGCGATTACTCGAATATTTTGCATGGCGTTGTGAATACAAAGGTTCAATGGTTCATTAAGTAACCATTCCCTTGAGATATGCATCTTTCTTTCAATGCATTCTAAAAGCGTTTTTGAAGCCGTTTAAAACACTCACAGCACGTGTTTTATCAAGTCTAAAACTTGATAAAACACTGCTGTTCGTGTTTTAAACAGTACACAATCTTGAATTCTTATTGGCTGATAAAGAAAGGGCGCGAAATTTCCTGCATTTTGATTGGCCTGATCTAGTCATGAAATACCGCTCTGTATTGCATAGTAAAACTGAGCTCTGATTGGCTGAAATATAATATTTATAGGATAATCAGAAGTATCACACTAGCTGATACTGGACAAAAGTGTTAATTGAAAGAAAAACCCGAACTTACATATGTAATATGTCTTGACAGCTCACAGCTGAACAAACACAGAGTCTTGGCTATGATAACATATGGATAATTCGCAAGAGTACAGGCGGATTCCTAAAGAGCATTAATTAAACAGCGATATATTTAATGACCAAAGGCTAAACCCAAACCAGGGCAACATGCGACAAAGAAATGGACTACCTAACATAGACATATTTTTATTAGCTCTTTGTACTGAAAATGTACATCAGATTGTTGCTAATACACTTTTAAAGTGGCTATTAAAAACTATGGTAGTATTAATTAAAATATCTTAAGTTACAGATAAGAGCCCTGTATTGTGGAAGATCGGACATTAATGCACTCATACACGTATTTTGCATCTTCCCTCATGGAATCCAGATCCAGAGCCAAGTATTTGTGATTTCTTTCTGTCCAGAATAAGATGATATTTCGTTAATAATTCTAATTTACTATTCTGTGTCATCTATAACCCGGATTTCCAAGTTATTGTGATTTTCTTTCTGTTCAGAATAAGATATTTCGTTAATAACTCTAATTGATTATTCTGATATAAATTTATTATAATGAGTATATATGCATAGTTTAATATACATTTTTAATATTGTAATATTTCAAGACAATCCAGAATAAGATGAAATTTCGTTAATAATTCTAATTGACTATTCTATGTCGTCTAGAACCCGGATTTTCTCATATTTTTTACACAAAACCCGGTCCCTGTGCCGCCGCATATTTATACTGCCCCACTCCCCACGGGGACGTTTTCACGTTCCATCAGCCACATGCAGCCGTCGTTGTCCTGGTTGCTTAAGGGCTCACTGACATATTTAAATATACCGTTGCTAAGGAAAGTTTGCAGCCTCGTAAAACCCAGAAAATTAAAGAGTGTGCAATAATTATTTTCAAGGTGACTCCAGGTATAAAGTATGATGACGTCATCAAGTGGCGTCAAGATAACGTCATCAAAATAAGAACATTCCTAAATTCTCCATAGATCTTTGAGCTACTATGAATTTATGAATACTTTTCGAACCTACTAATTAAGGTGCATAAAAGTGAGTATGCGTTTGCCATTACGACAAAAAATGAAGATTTTACAACACCTTTCAGTGCAATTTAAAGCTTTTTTGCGAAAGAAAAGCCATAACTTTGGCCATTTATTCTATAGTCTCCACTTGCTGCCTATTAATTATCGAATTGACTTGAAGATTTTGCATATAACGTTTAATTGTCTACATGGCTTAGCACCCGAATATTTCAGTAATCTATCCGTGGCAAAGACTTCCAGGTGTAACCTTCGTTCGTACAATGATGTGTCCGCATTAGTATCGGCACATGCAAAGTGCAAATTAATTAATGATTGTATTATTTCTATGATTATCGTTAGGAACTATTATCAACTGTACGGGTCATAAGGGAAATAAAGACCTATGTATAACAAAGAAAACCATGTCAAATGCGCGACGCTTCTCACCACTGTGGCCCCGAGTACGATTTCCGATCGCGGCGTCATATATGGGTCGAGTTTGTTGATTCTCACCCATGTTCGAGGGTTTTTCTCCAAGTTTTCCGGTTTTTCTCCCTCCATAAAAATCAACGTGCGAGTTGAGCGTGCAGAGAATATATGAATGTAGTAAGGAGTGTGTGTGGAATGAGTTTCGGATACATTAGCACATCTTGCTAGCAGCATTTATGCTCACTATTACAGCCCAAAGGTGTCCGTTACTAAACAGAGCTAGCGAAACATGTAACTGTATTCAATCACGTGTCAAATGTGCCAGGATCTTTCTCTCGCCAGAGAAACTCAACCGCCCGTGCATAACGGCGAAGTTGTCAATCACCAACACGTCACCATGCCTCCACTGAAATCCAACGGCACACTGCCAGTTGATAACCCGGATGTGTTCAATAACTTCCGGTTCAAACTCACTTCCGTCTCCATATGTAGTATGGAATGGATACATGTGATTAGGAAGATCAACTCCCTGGAACATTGGAGAGTCTTTCAAGTACGAGTTGTGGTGACTGGTTGGCTGCGAGAACCACATCAGCTGTCCCGTTACTGGATGTGGGGCAAAGGGTGGAATGGTATACCAGTAAAACAGATTGTTTTCTTTGCCCCATTTGTAGTCGAAACCAGCAGCCTCAAGAAATTTCTCAACGTCCTAAGAATGTAAATAATATCATGTTTAAAACGATAAATGTTTCCTACTGATTTATTAACATTAAATTCAGAAAATTCAGTATTCGTATAGGAAAACACGTGTTAACAAATGTTGATCAGCTTGAATTTCTAGTCATTCCCCGTACAGTTTGCTCTCATAATTGTGGTCCAAAACTCAACTCGATTCTTGCAGTTTCAAATCCATTTTCTTTTCTCTTTCTTTAAACATGTTCAGATTTCGTGCTCTGGAATGGTTTGTTTAGTTATATTTTTGTTTGGAAATCTTTAATGGCATGTTTAGGCGGTGTAAAGAAAACAAGAAGGAAACAAAAGCAGAAGCCGTACACCTGCAGTTGCACCCGCATGCCCGCAGTGACTCCATGCAGCAATCTACCCAGTCTTTTTCTTACGCGGTCATGGGTCAGGAAAAGTCAAACAAGCGTAGAACATAGAACATAACTCTATAAACGAAATATTTATTCGCAGAAGTACTCAAAACATTTCAAAGGTTCATAGGGATATACATTGCAAAAGGGATTAGGAGCACTTTAAGAAATGAAGAGAAACTTGATTCTTAAAGTTTCAAATCCATTAATTTTTCTTTATGCTATCATTGCTTTTAAGAAAATGACTGGGTCGATTCCCGGGTAGATCCCGCATTGATGTCACCTCGATCCTGCATCGCGACCCTGATACGCCAGAGAGAACTAGTATGAATAACTGAGATTCAAACCAAAGCTTTACATGGGAGCCGATCCAGATAATCTGGCTGTTAATTGTGAGAGCAGCATTTCAAGTAATTTAATTGTTTTAGTACAACACATCGTGTGCGCTAGAATCATCCGTCCTTCAATTTGCCAGTGTGATGATTATAAAGTACAGAATATTGATAAAGAAGAAAAATGGAAAGGAGCATGCATAAGCTTAAAAACCCAGAGGGTTACAAAGCGTGCTTTGCACCTTATAGTTAATTAATTACGCTTAATAAATCCCATATGGGTGGAAATGAATGAATTAAATAATAAACTAAGTGTATATATATCGGCAATCTATAGTGATTCAAAGCCAAAGAAGTGGTCTACGAAATAAATAAAACCCTGGAAAACGACGAGTTCTCACCACCTAGAGCTAGGGTTCACAGGTAAACAACGTGTTCTGACTGGCTTCGCCAGAAGCCGGATCTAAAACATATAAGAGTTGCCTGCGGAGGAGGTTAGCTAGCCTAGTAACTAGTAGGGTTTACTTTTTTTTCTCTCTTCTGGTTTGTTTCTCTTAAAGATAGAAATTTGGTCCATAACTGCCCTTGTAATCACACATATTTGACCGCGAAAATGCTCAATTGAAATTTCAACCAAAATATGAAAACTGTGCGAAAAACTGTTCACGGGATAAAGCATGATAACTTTTGAAATAAATCGAATTTTGACATTCCCGACATTGTTTTGTAATACGATTCCTCCGAAATGCGACAAAGCAACCATAAAATATTTTTGAGTTGGAGCACCTCACTAGATCGGAGAAACGGGATCGCGGAAAATTCGAGATTGTCACAGATGTAGGTGCTTGCACAATTTCTCGGCATCCCGGTCTAGTGTCATCAAGCCGGGTGGAGAAAACAGACGTCACGCACGTTCTCATAAATCTAGTTGTAAATGAGAATAAAGCTCAGTTTCAGCGTTAATTTCGTATTTGTGTTGCAAAAACGTTTCTTCGACAAGGGCAATAAAGTGTTTCAATGTTAAATGCGTAAAGTTGTCGTCGCTAGTCTTTACAATCATCTGCAAAAATGTTGAGACAGTCGAGCAAAATATGTAATATAAGAGAGAAAAATGCTGGACATAAAGTTAAAGCAGTTGGGGCTTCCCAACCCCTTCCCCCATTTCAATGTTGGTTGTGAATGAATTCTAGATAGAAAGTGCACCTAACACAACTTTGAAGAGCGGGAGAGGGGGTTAATTGAAAGAATGGTCTCCAATGAAAAGCGAGCGGTGTCTCATTATTTTGCAGATGCCTGTTCGAATGTATAACGTTTTGCCCATAAAAAAAACAAGAATTACAGCGAATCCTGAAAACATGTAATTTTGGGACAACGAGTGTTCCTTTACAAGACTAATAAGGTTGGAAAGAAGTCAAAAGGTAAACAGAGAATCAAAGTCCGACGCGTCGGCGCGGTATACGGTAATGGGCAACCCACTTCTGACAGCAACATTTTTTTTTACACAGTTACGCGGTCCGAGTAATTAGCGCGATAATAAAATGTACAAAAAGTACATTCCATTTTGAGTCAGTTAGTGGGCATTGTCACTTGATACCGGAAAAGGCATCAGAATATTTGGAACAATGTAGGCATTGTATGTGAGTGTGTTAAAGCAAATAATCTTCTATATAATAGAAACAAAAATTGTAATTGTATGTTTAAGGTGAGATCGACTTAATTTTCGTGACAGGCGTCGCCGTATTTTAGGTTTCCAGTTTATAGCGAGGCACTCTGTTAAAAGATATAAGAATCTGAAATAAAACAACTCCAGGGGCACAAACTCGTAATCTACACGCACCTGACGATCATCAGTGAAAAAGCTACTCTGCCATGAGGCATAGGGATTGGTGGCCTGGTCTGTTAGGTATCTATGGTAACGGATCTTCCTTTCTGTGAGCCGTTTGATAATTCGTCTGTCAAGTCTGGCAAATATCTCGGCGTTTTTTGCAATTGGAGTTAGTCCACCACAGTTATCTCCCGGAGCTTGAAGGCAGTATAATATTACCTGTTGATTGAGTAAAACTGTTCTAGATTACATACACTTACATTAGATGCTATTCATGTTGTATTATATTGATTGCAATTTCCCCGTGAAATAGATGCTACAGAATTGACACTATTTATCAGACACTATATTTCTTTGTTTCATTTTGTTGGATTAATTGTTGGATTTTGTTGTTTGGGTTAAATTACAACCACTACTGGAATTAAACGTAATTAAGGTGAAGTAATACGGGAAGCAATTTTTTGCACGTTGTCTCCCAATGTTGCGTTGCGAGTTGAAGCACGATGTTGTACGTATCACCACCCACTCGAGCAACTTGCCACGCAACAAATTCCCATGCATGTTGCAGCAATATGTTGCAGAAAGTACTTTTTGCAACAAATGTTGGTTTTGTTGCTCGTTACGCAACTTATATCGTTACTCAACTATATCGGGTGCATTATGGGTAGGAGTAAGTTCATTAAAATGCAACTACAGCCGATATCCGCGCGCGTCTCCAAATCATCATAGCGAAGACTTGTGTAGTTGATTTAAAGTTCAACAATTCATCTAGAATACAACAATTTTACTCGGAATAGGCAGGAAAGCTTAAAGTAAAATAAATGCACTCTCTATTTACTGTTTGGTCAAATATTTTTCCTGATTTTATGATTTTATTTACGACGGGGACAGCAGTGACGACGGACGTAGAAAAGTGTTTTCTCCCGAGTTATGAAGTTTACGGTTTCCTTCGTTCGCCTTTAATTACTTTTCACATTCATATCTTCGAAAAATATGATAAGCATAGAGTTCCGTTCACGCCGAACGAAAAACGGAGTGATTTACTTTCGACCGTTTGCGTTCTCTTGCTAACGTAGAATATGGAGTTTTCACGTTGTGTTTTTGCAAACAACGGTTGAAATGTAGTTGACTGCGTGCATTTTCACGTGAAGTTATTGTATTTTGTAATTAAGTCTATGGTGTCATGCCGTCGTCCTAGACGTTGCCGTCGTCGTTGCTTAAGCTCTCTAATATTTACGTTAGCAGAACGCAACCCGGACGGAACTATCATGCCGAATTTCATCTGCGAAGCAAGAATTCAACGCTATTTTTGAAACTGTTTCGAGGAAAATCGAAGATATTAAAATAGCTTAAAGGTTTACACAATCTATAAATTTATTGACAACAAATCATAATACATTTAATTATTTTGATTAAGAAACGGTAGAAATCAACGTACCCCATATCATTGCCATATTTTATGTACTAAACGATTCTAAAATTTTCTAATAACCTCTTAGTTATCCCAATTGAAATTCTCTTATCCAGTTTTATTCAAGGTTCGGCGTGATCCTGTTTTTATGGTTTTAATTTTGTAGTGAATGTTTTTATGAAAGGTAATGTTCGATAATTCTTGGTTTCGCATCGCTGAATGTTCTTCTTATTGTTGTATTCTTAAAATTTATTTTCTATGCTATTTAAATCTCATAAGTCTGACGAAACTGTTCATTATTTGCAGCTCCAAACAACAGCAGTTTGTGAATTTCTTCTCATCGGGATCAGCTAAAAATAAACATTACGCACATCAATTAAAGGCAACGATTCGATGGTCAAATCTTACGTTACACTATAAAATGTTAATTTTGCTTTGTTGAAACGTTTTTAACTATAAGCCAGGCTCTTATGCAGTCTGTGCAGTCAGCTCTGTACATATGAATCCTTTCATTCTGCTCTTTGAAACGTTAAATCAGTCTAATAACAGAGGCAGAACGGAATAACTGCTATGCGCTGATATCGAGCTGAATTTTTTCATCGCTCTGGTTGTAGTTTAGAATCACTAACAAAACTCACTGACAAAAAATGTAGAATGTTAAAGTTTCAAACGAATTGATATTGGCCCTGAACCCACAGATCAGGTGTAATCATGTCTCCTCTACATAGGTTATCTCTATATTTTAGGTCATCAGAAGATCTCCTAACAGCAGCTTCAAAAATAGCTCTGAATTCACGCTTCGAACCTGAAACGTCGGCATGATCATTTCCCGTTCTCTTTCCGCCGACCAGGGATATGTTATGTTCTGCAAATATTCGACCTAACAGTAAATATACAGAGTGCATTTAAAATTCTCAGGTTACTTTAAGCTTTCCTGCCTGTCCCGAGTAAAAGTGTTGTATTCTAGATGAATTCTTGAACTTTAAATCAACTACATAAGTCTTCGCTATAATGATTTGCAAACGCGCGCGGATATTGGCTGTAGTTGCATTTTAATGAACTTTACTCCTACCCATAATGCACCCGATATAGTTATATAGTTGAGGTGAGGGAGGTCAAAGTTCATATATATATATATATACAGCGAATTGCAAAAATTTATGAGGTGTCCAGCCATATCAACATATCGGGTGCATTGTGGGAACGATTTCCCGTTACTGTCCCGCACATAGATCGACGCGTCAATGGCTACGTACTGTTAATGTTTATCTAAGGGTTTTGGACGCAGTAACTAAACAAAATGTTCCCGGTACTAAACAGCTTTTAAATGTTGTATTTATTTGAGCATAATCTGGCAATAATCTCCGCAGTTATGAGCGCGTAGATGAAATAATTATCAGCTGTCGCGGTTCGTGACTAGCGCGCTGGCTAAAACTGAGAGTACTAGACGGAAGTACATGTAAATAAAGCCTAGGTTTCCCTCTTTATCATCCGAGAAGGTTGAAATGTTATTTTTGAAGTAAAAGTGTGGTTTTATTAGCTATGAAAACATCGACACTGCAAACGGAAAATTAGCATATTAGCGAAAAATTCGAACTGTTCGAGCAAGCTTGATGTGATAATTACAAAACATGTTATAACGATATAATATCAAACCTTCCAATGAATCACGATTTTCAATTTTTCGCGTTGCTTACTATTTTACGACAAACATGGGCTTTTGAAAATGATTATAAACAATTGCTTCCTAATCGTAAGTCCAGAAACTCGTGCGTGCCTTGAATTTACATTTCAGTAGCTCCTTTGTATGTTATTGTTTGTTGAACACGGCGCGATATTGTATGTAAAGGTTGGAAGGTTTTTCGTAAGAAGGACTTGAAATTGTCTGCACCTTAGATAATGAGGCTAATGGCAAAATATATGTTTTTTACTTCGTCTAGTACTCTGAGCTTAGCGTTCCAAACAGCCAGCGTGCTAGTCACGAACCGTGACAATAATTTAATTTTATTTACGCGTTCTGCAGAGATTATTGCTGAATGGTGCTCAAATAAATACAACATTTAAAAGCTGTTTTTAGTATCGGGAAAGTTTTGTTTAGTTACTGCGTCTAAGACCTTAGATATACATTAACAGTACGTAGCCATTGTCGCGTCGATCTATGTGCGGGACAGTAACGGGAAATCGTTCCCACAATGCACCCGATATGTTGATATGTCTGGACACCTCATAATTTTTGCGATTCGCTGTATATATATATATATGAACTTTGATCCCCCTCACCTCAACTATATAACTATATTGGGTGCATTATGGGTAGGAGTAAGTTCATTAAAATGCAGCAACAGCCGATATCCGCGCGCGTTTTCAAATCATCATAGCGAAGACTTATGTAGTTGATTTAAAGTTCAATAATTCATCTAGAATACAACACTTTTACTCGGGACAGGCAGGAAAGCTTAAAGTAACCTGAGTATTTAAATGCTCTACATATTTACTGTTAGGTCGAATATTTGCAGAACATAACATATCCCTGGTCGGCGGCAAGAGAACGGGAAATGATCATGCCGAAGTTTCAGGTTCGAGGTTTCAAGCGTGAATTCAGTGCTGTTGGGAGATCTTCTGATGACCTAAAATATCGAGATGACTCATGTAGAGGAGACATAATTACACCTGATCTGTGGGTTCAGGGCCAAATGAATATCAATTCGTTTGAAACTTTGACATTCTACATATTTTTCAGTGATTTTTGTCAGCGATTCTAAACTACAACCAGAGCGATAAAAAAAATTCAGCTCGATATCAGCGCAGTTTTTCCATTCTGTATTCTACCTCTGTGAATCTGAACTGATCAGTGTTATTAGACTGATATAACGTTTCAAAGAGCAGAAAGAAATGATTCACATGTACAGCCGCTGACTGCACAGACTGCGCAAGAGCCTGGCTTAAGTTAACAAGAGCCCATCTGTATGGCGCTTAAACGGGGTCAAAATGATCAGCATGCATGAAGAACAAAACGACTAACTGTTGAATGATATAGTTAAAACAGTGGTGATCTAATTACCGCTTGTGCAATGAAAAGGACAAGACACAAATGATATAAGCTAAAGACAAATGATCTAGCTACCAACGTCGAAATGATTCAAACAAATCTGGAATGGAATATACTAAACACAACCCATCTAGTGATCAACATCTAAATGACACGATAAACACACTAATGGAATGAGCTGTAACGAAATCATCTAGCTTCATTTTGACGAATGGAGTATACTGAACACACATGACCTAGCCAAAACACAAACGATCTGGCGACCGATTTCGAAATAACACAAACAAATCTCGAACGATGCAACCAACATATATTCAGATTAAACTATAACGAAATAATCTAACCAGTTTGTGAATGGAAAGGTGCACACAAGCAATCTAGCTATCGACGTGCCACTTAACAGCGTAGGGTCAATTGGAACAACGTACAGTGGAATGGAACAGTCGACTGGGGGTCTTTGCTGTTACCACAGGTAGCCCAGACTCGACATATGTTTCCCGCTTATTATTCTGTAGGGTTCCTGTGGTATGTTTCATAAGCGATCTCGGAAGAGTTTATATAATTGCTCCTTGTGAATTCTCTTTTCCGATTCCTACGAAATAAATCTTCAAAAATAAAAGATTGATACTTAAAAATTAATGAAGTTTGTGTGAGTGGTTTTGGGGTGATTGTGGGACTTCTAAAGCAGTTTATTAGGCCTCGAAGTTTTGACGGTTGGCCGCGTGTCTACTAGCCTGATTTTCAGACGGTACGAGGTCGTCCGCTCACTTTATCCCCTCCCCGTCTGATCATCATGAATTCTGTTTTGACCACGTTTAAGTGGAGCTTATTTGCTTTGAGCCAGTTGTTTATCTTGAGCAATTCGGTATTTGCTCTGACAACAACATCAATAACATCTGCTCCACTAAACGTGATGCTGGTGTCATCAGCAAACATACAGGGTGTTGACGTTTCGAGGCAATTTGGTAAGTCGTTTATGTAGACGAGAAACAACAATGGGCCAAGTATCGATCTTGTGGAACACCGCAGGTAATCAAATGCTCAGTGGATTGAATGTTCTCCACCGAGCATGTCTGGTATCTATTTGAAAGGTAGGAGTGTAACAGACCAAGTGACCCATTGTTAATTCCGTACAATTTCAGGTTCTCTAGCAATAATTCATGGTTCACCGTATCGAAGGCCTTTTTCAGATCTAAAAATATTACAATATTAAAAAGACCTCGATCCATATTGATCAACCACGAGTTCGTAGAGTTTAGAAGAGCTGTCATTGTAGAGTGAAGTTTACGAAAACCAAATTTCTTATTTGATAGAAGGTTATGTGAAGAGAGAGAGCGATATAGTTGATCATACAGAATCCGCTCAAATACTTTGCTAACGACCGGCAGAACAGATATTGGCCGATAGTTATCCATATCATTTTTGGCGACGCTCTTGAATAAAGGTGTAACGCGCGCTTTTTTCCAGTCTGCCGGAAAACACCTGAGTCAATTATGACGTTGAATAGGAAACAAAGATATTCCGAGACAACTGGCGCAGCTGCTTTAAGAATTTTCGCTGGGATACCATCAATACCTGTTGCTTTCTTGGGAGACAGTTTCTCGATTTGTTTGATAACTGTTGACAGATTTGTAAATGTAAAATCGAACCTGCAAGAGTTTGGATTGATATACTCTCTAAAATCTAGCGAATCGTTTGTTAAACTTTGTGAGAGTCTAGGACCAATCTCTGCAAAATGTGCATTGAATTCTTCTGCTATTTTTGCCGGGGATGAGATCGATTCGTTGTTACATTTTATCTCTGTTATAGTTTTATGTTGAGACTGCCGTCCCATTAACTTATTGACTGTCTTCCAAGTGGCTTTAGGGTCGCTTTTGTTTTTTCCAATCTCATTGTTATAATATTCTTGCTTCGCTTGCTTCAGTGTTGCATTAACCTTGTTCCTTAGGCGAGTGTTTTCAAACCAGAAGTCTCTGTTTTTTTGTTATTGCATGCTTTCGTTTCATTTTATCGCGTTCATACATCCGAATTCCTTTATGTCTTTAGTGACCCAAGGCAAATTGTGAGAACGCACTCTTTTTGTTCTAATAGGAGCGTGCTTGTCAACGACCTGCATTAACATTAATTTCCAAGCCGACCAAATCTGATTGGAATTTTCCAGTAAAAACAAGTCATCCCATTGTTGGCACCGAAGGTCGTTTAGAAATTTTAGCGTATTAAACAATTTAAAACTTCTTGATTTGATCACTTTGATATACTTTTTACCCAAAGACTTTAGTTTTCTCACACCAATTAAAGATTAAGCTGTGATCGCTGATTCCAAGATGAACAACTCCGGAAGCAACAATTCTCTCCGGATCACTAGTTATTGGAACATCTAGTAGCGATGAACAAGATTCCGTGATTCGAGTAGGCTGATCTATGAGTTGACTTAATTGAAGCAGATCGCAGAGACTTCAGCCGTTTACTATTCGGGTCGCTAAAATTAAGCCAATTGGAATTCAGGTCGCCTAATATATACATCTCTTTGTTCTCGTTATCGATGTTAGTAATAAGTAGTTCCATCTTCGAGAAATATTCTATAGATGAGTTAGGTGGTCTATAAATAGATGTTATTATAATGGTTTGGAATTTGGCTTTTGAATTTCCACGCTAGAAAATTCTTGTTATTTTCTAGACTACTAACAAATTCGTAGGCCGGGAATATTTTGCCATAGTATTTTCGGTTGACGCGATTTCCACCTAGAAAATCCGAACAGCTAATAGCTTTCTAGAATACGTCAAAAGACATAGTAGGCGCCTTAAAATGACTAGATAAGCTGCAGACAACTGGTTTCAAACGAATTTCAAAAAGTACTCGTTGGGTGACCTTGATTCATAGAACGAGTCTAAATACACCTTAAAGTGAAGAATTTAGCGCAATTTTCAAGCGATCTTTTTCGTGGAGGGAGTATTCTGCAACTAAGCCCAACAAACTACACTAGGACACCTTTAGGCATACATATCAAACTTCAAAACGTTTTAAAAATAAAAGTAAAAGCGTAAAAGTTCTAAGATCACATGCAGTAATAAACTTTACGGCATGGAAGTGATGCTGATATTTCTTGTATGCATTCTCATACACTGTCCTGCAAATACTGCACGCAAACTTCCGTTTAAAATGTTGCTGCTCTCCAAATAACCACAGCAGCTCAAACAGGTACCATTCTGAGAAATCTACAGAAGTAGTTGAAGCTGTAGAATGTTTTTTTCCAGTGCATGAAAGCTGATAGATTCTAACTAGTAAAAGCCGTTTCTGCACGATTATTCTACACAAAACGCGGCTTATTGTAAAAACAAAGGTTGATGACGTCAGGAACATGAAAGTCTGTGAAGTCCATCAGACGGGGAGGGGGAGAAAGTGAGCGGACGGCCTCGTACCGTCTGAAAATCACGCTAGTATAGACACGCGGCCAACCTCAAAACTTCGTGGCCTAATAAACTGCTTTAGAAGTCCCAAAATCGCCCCAAAACCACTCACACAACTTCATTAAGTATCAATCTTTTATTTTTGAAGATTTATTTCGTAGGAATCGGAAAAGAGAATTCACAAGGAGCAATTATATAAACTCTTCCGAGATCGCTTATGAAACATACCACATTAGTAACCCAACAGACTAATAAGCGGGAAACATATGTCGAGTCTGGGCTGCCTGTGGTAACAGCAAAGACCCTCAGTCGACTGTTCCATTCCACTGTACGTTGTTCCAATTGACCCTACGCTGTTAAATGGCACGTCGATAGCTAGATTGCTTGTGTGTGCACCTTTCCATTCACAAACTGGTTAGATTATTTCGTTATAGTTTAATCTGAATATATGGTTGCATCGTTCGAGATTTGTTTGTGTTATTTCGGAATCGGTCGCCAGATCGTTTGCTAGGTCATGTGTGTTCAGTATACTCCATTCGTCAAAATGAAGCTAGATGATTTCATTACAGCTCATTCCATTAGTGTGTTTATCGTGTCATTTAGATGTTGATCACTAGATGGGTTGTGTTTAGTATATTCCATTCCAGATTTGTTTGAATCATTTCGACGTTGGTAGCTAGATCATTTGTCTTTAGCTTATATCATTTGTGTCTTGTCCTTTTCATTGCACAAGCGGTAATTAGATCACCACTATTTTAACTATATCATTCAACAGTTAGTCGTTTCGTTCTTCATGCTGATCATTTTGACCCCGTTTAAGCGCCATACATCTGGGCTTTCACTCGGGCCACATGAGATTGAAGATGAAATACACTTTCATTTGAAATCCTCTTAATAATAATCAAAGGGAATAATTATTAGCTGAATTTAGCAGTCTTTAGGAGTGGCCAGTAGCGCGGTGACTTTCATTCTCTGCTCCCCTAGTATATATGTAATTTAATATTTTTGTTTTTCTCGTATGTTGACCTTTTAATTTAAACACTACTTATTCGTTTAACACACTGCATTTGAGCAGGCATATATTCATTGTTTTGAACCCGAGAATTAACCGTACTACCGTACTTCATGGTCCCTTTCTTTAGTAGTGCGTTGTCGGTCAGGTGATTGTAAACTCTCGTCATTTAGCACAGAAAATGTATTCTGATGAATAGGGATCGGGTTGTCATGTAAGAAAGATGACTCTTGAACAAACTGATTCGTTGCTAAAGCTTCAGTAGGTTGGGTAGTCTCGAAACACTGGAGACCTTGGTCTTTCATTGTCTTCTTTTTTGTATTCTTGATTTTTTTGTTAAGTTTTAAAGTCGGATCTCAGCTTTATTATATCCGCTTTCAACTCGCCATTTTCAACTTCTAGGTCAATTATACGTGATGACAGCATCTTGACTTCGGTCTTGTATATATTATTTTGATGCACTAATTTGTCTTCCAAATGACTGAGTTTCGTTTCTTGATTCGTGTTTTGATGTGACGAGAGTAAGAATTCATTACGCATATCAGTTAGGTCAGCCTCCATGTTACAAATCAAGGTCATTAAATCAGCGAGAGTTCTTATTGCGGGATAACAATCCTCGTGAAGAATCTAAAGAATTCCGTCTCTTCCGGTTTGAATTTGACTCATGTGTATGTTGCTTTTGGAGTTTCAAGGATATGTTGATCCAAAACTACAGGGTGTTGGGGTTTTTCATTGACTTGTGAACTTGCAGGCTCTGTAATTTGTTTTGTTTTCTTAGTATAACATAAAGTGTTGAACATGTTCATTTTCTCAAGCATGTCGCGCGTGACCTCTGTTTCTTCATTCGTTAAGTTCTCTACTTTCATCTGTAATCTGGGAAACTCAATCTTTTCCCATGCCTTGGCACATAACTATTTCTGTTGTTAAGTAGACGTGGATGATTATAAGTAAAATCCTTCGACAGCTTGTACCGTTTCCGCGAGGTTAATACTCTCTGACTGTGTCTCTGCCTCATTTAAGTGGTCGATCCAACTTACAGTAAATTAAAATCTCTGACAGTTTTTAAGAGACTCATAATATTGGTCTTGAAGTGCCTTCACCCAAAATAAGATGTTCTCCTCGGATGTTTTAAATGCAGCACAGCGAGCCGATGGCTCATATATTCCAATATATATTTCTTCGAATTTTAGCTTTCCGGATCCTGACCCCTTCACTGGCTTCAGGTCGTCGTACGTGTCGTATATAAAATCACTGGCCATCTGGGTAAAAATCGCGGTCCTTCGGCTCCGACAATAGCGCCAGTTGAAAAATCCTGAGCCTGTTGGAAGGCTTTCGCACGAGTGAAGTTTAATAAAACATTAAACTGCTTACATTTGAGATGGGACTCCAAATTAGAGAGAAAGTTCCTCGCGGGTCCTCCACCAGCTTGATTTACTGTATTAAATTATGTAAATAAATTAACCTGGCGATTGTTGCCTGACCAGCACAGTGCAATCTGATTGGTGTGAACTTGAACTTTAACGCACGTGTAGAAATTTTGCTGCACGAAAAAAAAATAAAAAAAATAACGGCTTGCAAGACTCGGTGCTGCCACAGGCAGCTCGAGTAAAAACGTGTAAACAAAGCAAAATACTAAACACTTTATAGTGTAACGTATGAAAACCTCTTACAGTTTGACCATCGATTCGTTTCCTTTAACTGCTGTGTGTATATAATGTTTATTTTTAGCTGATCCGATGAAACGAAATTCACAAACTGCTGCTGTTTTGAAGCTGCAAATAATAAACAGTTTCGTCAGTGTTATGAGATTTAAATAACATAGAAAATAAATTTTAAGAATGAAAGAAATGTGAACTGTTCAACAATAATAAGAATATTCAGCGATGCGAAACCAAGGATTATCGAACGTACCTTTCATAAAAGCATTCACAAAAAAAAAAATACCATAAAAACAGGATCCTGCCGAGCCTTGAATAAAACTGGATAAGAGAATTTCAAGAGTTTATTAGAAAATGTTAGAATCGTTTAGTACTATGGCAATGATATGGGATACGTTTATTTCTATCCGTTTCTTAATCGAAATATTAATGATTTGTGGTCAATAAATTTGTAAATTGTGTAAACCTTTAAGCCATTTTAATCTCTTCAATTTTCCGCAAAACAGTTTCAAATATAGCGTTGAATTCTTGCTTCGCAGATGAAATTCCGCATGATAGTTCCGTCCGGGTTATCTTCTGTTAACGTAAACATTAATTCATAAAATCGTGACAAATATTTGACCAAACAGTAAATAGAGTGCATTTACTTTACTTTAAGCTTTCCTGCCTGTTCCAAGTAAAGGTGTTGTATTCCAGGTAAATTTTTGAACTTTTAATCAACTACACAAGTCTTCGCTATGATGATTTGGAAACGCGCGTGGATATAGGCTTTAGTTGCATTTTAATGAACTTACTCCTACCCATAATGCACCCGATATAGTTATATAGTTGAGGTGAGGGGGGTCAAAGTTTTTGCACTTTGCTGTATATATATATACAAATTGCAAAAATTCTGTCAAACCCAACTATATTACTATATCAATATATCGGGTGCATTGTGGGAAGGATTACTCGTCACTCGACTCACGCTCTAACAACCCGTTGACCCGCACACGAGACCGACGCAATAATGGATACGTTTAGCTTACATCTGAGGGTTTTGTAGGAAGTTACCAAAAGCAATTGTTCCTACTTTAGTATTTCCGAGATACCTAAATTTTGTTCACCTGTTTAAATCGTATAAATTGGAACATCATCCACCTCACAGTTATGAGCGCGTAATTTCAATTGTCACGATCTATGCATGGCCACTTGAAGCGCAATGGCTGCGGCCAGAATAAAACCAAGTTTTTACACTTCATCATCGAGAAGGTACTTATATTTATACCAGATAACCTCAAGCCCTTCCTACTGAAAACACGCTCAATCCGGCTAAGACTTTAAACTTCAAACTAGATATTTCGTTGCAGGTCGCGTCGCATTTAAATGTAAACTTTGATCTTGTTCGTGAGTTCAGCGTATAAATAACATGTGAAATTTCATTTCGTTTAATGAATAAGTTTTGGGAACGTAGCTTGGTTGAAACTTCATTCAACATCACTCCTAGCTTTCTAATTATGTGCAAACAGTGCGTTTTGAAATTCCTCACGTGTATTCAGTCACCCGTTCAATAGCACTGAATACTTTTGTCACTTGAGTTAGTCACGATGAGAGATAAAAATATCAGTGGTGTCAGTTTATGAATTTGGAGAAGTTAATTAATGATTGTGTAGTTGCTATAGAAGTTCTACGTCAAATTAATGAAAATAAAAGAGCAGATCCAATTATATCATTTTACTTTTTGCGTTGACTGTGTTTTGTTTGTCCACTTCTTTTATTTTTGCATTTGAAAATAATTAAGGAAACCTATATGTAAAATTCTACTTCCTCAATGTAATTACTACATTTGTCATCATTCACCGGACAGCCAGAAAAACCCGTGACAAATTGGAATGAATTCGAACATGCTGATAAAATGAAGCAACGTAGTTAGCGTAGTTTAATTTCTTATTTATAAACCGTATTAATAAAATGGATGTTTACCTAAATATCAAAACTGCAGCCGAAATTGTAAAGACTAATTTATTTATTAGGACAACGCTTACCTTTCTCGTAGTTAGCCTTACATATATATTTTTATTATACTCTGCTAATTCGTCTTTCGCTGCTTTCGCCCACGTTATCGAACTTCCGATTACAGCGACGCGACCTTAAACAAAATATCTCAATTTGAAGTTTAAAGTCTTAGCCGGATTGTGCTGGCTTTTAGTAGGAACGGCTTGAAGTCATCTGGTATAAATACAAGCACCTTCTCGATGATGAAGCAGAAAAACTTGGTTTTATTCTGGCCGCAGCCATTGCGCTTCAAGTGGCCATGCATAGATCGTGACAATTGAAATTACGCGCTCATAACTGTGAGGTGGATGATGTTCCAATTAATACGACTTAAACAGATTAACAAAATTTAGGTATCTCGGAACTACTAAAGCAGGAACAATTTCTTTTGGTAACTTCCTCGAAAACCCTCAGATACATGCTAAAGGTAGCCATTATTGCGTCGGGCTCGTGTGCGGGTCAACGGGTAAGAGTAGTCGAGTACGAGTAATCCTCCCACAATGCACCCGATATACTTATATAGTGATATAGTTGGGTTTGACAGAATTTTTGCAATTCGCTGTATATATATACAGCAAAGTGCAAAAACTTTGACCCCCCGCTCCTCAACTATATCAATATATCGGGTGCATTATGGGTAGGAGTAAGTCATTAAAATGCAACTACAGCCAAATATTCGCGCGCGTTTGCAAATCATCACAGCGAAAACTTGTGTAGTTGATTTAAATTTCAAGAATTTATCTAGAATACAACACTTTTACTCGGAACAGGCAGGAAAGTAAATGCACTCTCTATTTTCTGTTTAGACAAATATTTTTCCTGATTTTATATTATAAATTAATGTTTACGTTAGCAGAACGTAACGCGGACGGAACTATCATGCCGAATTTCATCTGCAAAGCAAGAATTCAACGCTATTTTTGAAACAGTTTCGCGGAAAATTGAAGAGATTAAAATAGCTTAAAGGTTTACACAATTTCATAAATTTATTGACAACAAATTCATAAAACATTTAATTATTTTGATTAAGAAACGGATAGAAATTAACGTATCCCATATCATTGCCATATTTTATGGTATTAAACGATTCTAAAAAAAATCTAATAAACACTTAGTTATTCCTCTTGAAATTCTCTTATCCAGTTTTATTCTAGGTTCGGAGGGGACCTGTTTTTATGGTATAATTTTTTTAGTAAAAGCTTTTATGAAAGGTACGTTCGATAATTCTTGGATTCGCATCGCTGAATGTTCTTATTATTGTTGCACAGTTTCTTTCATTCTTAAAATGTATTTTGTATGCTATTTAAATCTCATAATTGTGACGCAACTGTTTATTATAGCTTCGTCATTAAACCAAAAACGTTAGCAGCTATGGTCCCATTTAACAACATACTTTATTGTGAATCCTAGTTTCCTAATTTCGTAGATAACGAGCCGCGACAAACTTTTGAATATTTAATTTTCGAAGTTTCATTTTGTAATTATATTGCAGCTCCAAACAACAGCAGTTTTTTTTATCAGATTGTGAATTTCGTCTCATCGGGATCAGCTAAAAATAAACATTACACAACAGTTAAAGAAAACGATTCGATGTTCAAACTGTAAGAGGTTTCCTTACGTTACACTATAAAGTGTTTATTTTGCTTTGTCGATACGTTTTCCAACTATAACTATAAGCCAGGCTCTTGTGCAGTCTGTGCTGCCGGTCAGCTCCGGTCAGTACATATGAATCCTTTCATTCTGCTCTTTGAAACGTTATATCAGTCTGATCAATTTCAGTCTTCACAGAAGTAGAAGACAGAGAACGGAATAACTGCGCTGATATCGAGCTGATTTTTTTCATAGCTCTCAGTTTTGGTTTAGAATCACTGACAACAAATGTAGAATGTCAAAGTTTCAAACGAATTGATATTGGCCCTGAACCCACAGATCAGGTGTAGTCATGTCTTCTCTTCATGGGTTATCTCGATATTTTAGGTCATCAGAAGATATCCTACCAGCTTCACAAATAGCTCTGAATTCACGCTTCGAACCTGAAACTTCGGCATGATCACTTCCCGTTCTCTTTCCGCCGACCAGGGATATGTTATGTTCTGCAAATATTCGATCTAACAGTAAATATATGGAGTGCATTTAAATACTCAGGTTACTTTAAGCTTTCCTGCCTATCCCGAGTAAAAGTGTTGTATTCTAGATGAAATCTTGAACTTTAAATCAACTGCATAAGTCTTCGCTATGACGATTTGCAAACGCGCGCGGATATCGGCTGTAGTTGCATTTTAATGACTTTACTCCTACCCATAATGTACCCGATATAGTTATATAGTTGAGGTGCGGGGGTTCAAAGTTTTTGCACTTTGCTGTATATATATATATATATATATATAAGTATTTTATTATTTGATTGCCACAATGTATTAAATAAATGTAAATTGTGATGAAAAACAGTGACGAGGAAGCCTAAACGAGAAACCGTAAGGCTTATGGAAGTTGAGGCTTCCCCTTACATACGAGATTACAGATAAGAGAGACAAGGAAGCTGTATTCTATATGCAGTAATTAAGTTGTCAATATGACGTTAATAGGAATATTTTAAAGTTTTATTTAAAGTTTTTTTAAGCTAGGAGAATTTGTCAACTCATCGTTTAATGAGTCCCAAAGTTGTGGGCCTTTCATGCAAAATAGTTTGAGTCTAGTTCTACAATAGTGTGAACGAAGTCTAGAAGCATTTCTGGTATTATAATTATGTAATTGTTTACCGGAAGTAAACAGATCATTAAAACTAGAAGGAAGTAAATGATTAGAATAAGAGTACATAAAAATGCCAGTTTGCAGTGAATTGATTTCAAAGACTTTCAATATCGCTAATCGTTTAACAAGCGATATTTTGGTGAGAAGAACTGGAGTCATTGTATTGTACAAATTGTTTTCTGTTCGAAAAATAGCTTTTTAGCCATTCAAGAGCGATTCCACGTATACCATAGTGATATAGCTTATCAAATAAAATGCGATGGCGAACCGTGTCAAAGACTTTAGATAAATCAAGAAAAATACCAGCAGTAAATTCTTTTTGGTCTATTGCAGTAGACACATTATCTAGTAATTATAAAAGCGCAAATGACGTAGAGTGATTTTTCTAAATCCATATTGATTGTGATATAAAATATCTTTAGCATTTATAAAGTCGTAAATTCGGTTGTAGACAACCCTTTCTAGAAATTTCGAAAAGCAAGGTAGAATAGATATCGGTCAGTAATTATTTAAAAAAAACATTGGATCATCTGCTTTGAATGTAGGAACGACTTTAGCAATCTTCGTACTATCAGGAACAATACCCGTAGTTAGAGATAGGTTGATAGGCAGTGAGATAGACAGACACACTTGGGGAGCCGGGGTGGTGCAGTGGTTATTAAGCACTTCGCCTCTCACCTCTGTGGCCCACTTTCGATTCCCGGACGCGGCGCCGTATGTGAATTGAATTGGCGACTTTAGAAACGAAAAAAGGACTGGGTCGAGTTTGTAAAGTTAATCCAATTAACAAATAAACCAAGTCATAAGAAAGAGCACATCGGAATTAGTAAGAATACCAACGGTTTGAGCATGATTTGGTCAATAGAAACTGAATAGCAAGCTTTCAAAAATCGCGAAAATTAAACTTACTAATTTCGATGTGCTCTTTATTGTGATGGAGTTCATTTCTTGATTAATTATAATTATATAGACTTTACAAACTTGACCCAGTCCTTTTTACATATCTAAAGTGGCCAATTTGAAGGTATCTCGGCCTTGCTCCGAGGGTTTTTCTCCGGCTTCTTCAGTTTTTCTCCCTCCTCAAAAACCAAATCAAATTCCAATTCGACCCTGGAGTTCGTCGGAATGCTTAAATATAAGCCTCTGGCTTGGGAGACCCGGTAACGGCTTCCTGCATCTTCGACGTAAAATAAACCTTTTTTTTATTGCCTGACAGCCAGCTTGATAGTTTGGATAAAAATTCTCAATTTCTTGAACTAAAATTATTTTGAGATTAGCCCTTTAAGACCATTTATTTATATTTGACCTTCGTGTTTTTTTATAACATACAATTACCTTTCTAGGGTAGACAGTAGAGCAAGCCATTTCATTATGTAGCTCGATGCTATATTCCTTCGGATCATTAGTAGAGGTGTACACATGCGCTTCTTCATCAACGCCTGTTCGATTGCCAGTTCCACCTTCATAACCCATCGACTGGTACCCAAGCCCTTTGCAAAAGGCCGAAAATTCCTTTGCACTATTAACTGGTAAACCACGAAACAAAATCACGCCAACAGTCGGCAACGCCTCGTCAAGTTCGTCCCGGCACTTCTGAGCCAGCTCTTCAATACTTAACTCATTGGTGCTGTTGGCCTTTAGAGAATAAGGAAGACCTTCTCGTGGATTTGAAAGGTATTCTGGGAAACCTTTGCTATTGCTTCCAGGGAGGAACTTCCGGTATGCAAGTGGATTAGGGTATTCGTGCGCAAGACTTGTAACTGGCAGCTTGCTAAACAGTTGGTAATCTGTTGCATTCATTTTCGAAGCACCTACAAGGAGACGACAACTTACTGAGAAGGTTCTAACAAGACGAAATGCTAGCGCCCGGGCCATGAAGAGTTGACTTGAAGCCATATATTTTAGCTGTAAAGAAATGTATATGTGTTAGCAAATGATTACAGTACGAAATGCATAACGGGAACAAGAATGTCACTGTTCCTTTGTATCTAACGCTATAGATGGTTTGCACTCAATCCCAGAGATTCAAATGACAAAGGGCATGGCGGCCATGTTGGTGTACAGAACAAAAGAAGCTAACGAGAATCTATTGTTAACTGTAGACCAACATGGCGGCTATGACGTAACGTGCAAAGGGTCCATACAAGTTCAACACATCGTAAAGCATCGTATAACTCCCATATCCTACATGTATAATGTTTTTGCCATGGTAATCAGTAGCGAGTAGTTAACAAAATTGAGCGAAAAAGGAACAAAATACTGGATTACTTTATATCAGAAGTCCATAACCAGAAGTCTCGATAAGCAATGAAATGCGGCCCATCAGTTTACGGTATAATCTATTATGTCAGAAGTCCATAACCAGAAGTCTCGATAAGCAATGAAATGCGGCTCATCAGTTTACAGTATAATCTATTGTATCAGAAGTCCATAACCAGAAGTCTCGATAAGTAATGGAACGCGGCCCATCAGTTTACGGTATGATCTATTATGTCAGAAGTCCATAACCAGAAGTCTCGATGAGCAATGAAATGCGGCCCATCAGTTTACGGTATAATCTATTATGTCAGAAGTCCATAACCAGAAGTCTCGATAAGCAATGAAATGCGGCCCATCAGTTTACGGTATAATCTATTATGTCAGAAGTCCATAACCAGAAGTCTCGATAAGCAATGAAATGCGGCCCATCAGTTTACGGTATAATCTATTATGTCAGAAGTCCATAACCAGAAGTCTCGATAAGCAATGAAATGCGGCCCATCAGTTTACGGTATAATCTATTATGTCAGAAGGCCATAACCAGAAGTATCGATAAGCAATGAAATGCGGCCCATCAGTTTACGGTATAATCTATTGTATCAGAAGTCCATAACCAGAAGTCTCGATAAGCAATGAAATGCGGCCCATCAGTTTACGGTATAATCTATGGAGCGTTTTCACGTGACGTCATAGCCGCCATGTTGGTGTACCTTTAACAATAGATTCTTCGTTAGCTTCTTTAGTTCTGTACACCAACATGGCCGCAAATGCCCTTTGTTATTTGAATCTCTGGGGATTGACTGAAAACCCTCTATATTTAGAATGGCGCTCAAACGACTTTCGACGGGCGAAAAACAATGGCAGCCATGTTTCTTTTGTAAACATAAAATTAGTTATCTTATTAGAACAAAGGCTTTCAAGTTTTGGACCAATCAAGAGTTGCTGCAGCAATTAGGTGCAATACGCTTGGCCATCGATTTTGCGATAACGGCTTTCTAAAAATAGATTATTCCGTAAACGGATGTGCCAAGACCCAGTATGAGGGGCGGCGAATGGTATAAATCCGAGACTTTGCGAGACGACGAGACCTGCGTTTTCGGAATCCGAGCCCGAGACTTTAAAGCGATTTGAAAATCCGAGCCAGAGACTTGGGTATGGAATAACAAATAAAAGCTCCCAAAAGGCAAGGAAAAGGACTCCTGTTAGGCAAAAACAGCCCATTCAATGGCATTTCCCCACTGCTCTAATGAAATTCGAGAATAAAGCACTTTCCAATATCGACGTAATGAACTGGGTTAAACACCTAGGTATTAAGCACTTTAGAGGTGTATATTCGAGAGATAATCTACCCAAGCTTATTAATAAAAAAGAATGTGGGATTATCAATTTAGACACTCAAATAGGTCCCGGTACACATTGGCTTTGCTATAGAAACGTAAATAAATATTGTGAATATTTTGATTCATTTGGGTTAACCATGCCAAAGAAGGTTGAAAGGTATATATATACCTATCAATAGTGGTAAAACAATAGTATATTCAGGTGATGAGATCCAAGAGAGGTCAAGTGTGTTATGCAGCTATTGGTGCTTATATTACCTAAGAGAAAGACAAAGAAATACGTCTTTATTTGACACCATTCATAATCCAACATTTAATATATGAATCATAAGTTCTTAATAAACTATTTTAATCTACTCTAATTGTATATAAGATATGAGATCATATTGTATTAGAGAGAAAAGGGAAACAAACTGCATCTTAAGTAGTGAATGATATGAGAGATCTAAAAACAATAGACTTATGTTGAAATGCACTTGTGCTAGTTGTGGGATAACTCAATCGAAGTTCGTTGAGACAACAGAAGGCGGGGATCTGGGTGCCGAAATCTTTGCAGGTCTTTCAAAAGGCGCATTCCGAATGGCTAAAATGGATGCCAAACAAGCCATCAAGAGCGATTTCGTAAAAAAGAAAGCATCGAATTATATTGAAGGTGTTGCTAATAAAATGATCGACCAAGGGGTGTCTCAAACATTGGAAAAACTTGGTTGGGGCAGCCATCCAATGAGCATGTACACAGACGTAACAGATCCATATTCTGACTATAACAAAAATTGTGGTAAACTAGATATTCATGTATTGATAGGAGAATTACCAAAACCAAAAGGCGGTTTTACACCTGGGAATTATAAATACATGGGTCCATATAACCCATTAGATCAACAACTTGAATATAACAAGGATTCTGGAGAAGTTACTAAATGGCATGTACAACCTATAAATAAACTAGATGAAATAATTATCCGCCCACCATGATATTTGTTATGACATGGAGAAGAATAAAGGCGACTGTGACAAAAAATGGTTACATCCATTGATCAAATACCATGGAAAGATAAACCATGGGGAACTACAGCTGTGAGGAATATTATAAACGTGAAACAGAAATCAGGGATGGGCGCAAAGAAGTCAAAAAACGGAAAGAGCCGTCGAGTGAGGAAATAAACTGGCAACAATTAGCAGACGATTTACATAAACCTATAAAGCATAATTTTACTCGACGCCATGTTGTAGTAAAAAATGGGATTGATGAGATATGGAGTGCAGACTTCGTTGATATGCAAAGATTTAGTAGATGGAACAAAGGCATTAAGTACATTCTAACAGTTATTGATGTGTGTAGCAAATTTTCTTGGGCTATACCAATAAAAAACAAAACAGGAACATCAGTAACAGAAGCATTCAAGAACATCATTAAGAACAGCAAGAGAAAGCCGGAAAAGCTCTGGGTGGATCAAGGTTCTGAATTCTATAATAAAGTGTTCAAAGAATGGCTAAAACAAAACAATATTGAAATGTATTCAACTTTCAATGAAGGTAAGGCTGCATGTTGTAATCGAGCGTTTTAACCGTACTCTGAAAACACGAATGTGGAAACAATTCACGATAAATAACAACATAATGTATCTTGAAATGTTACCAAATCTAGTTGATAAGTACAATAATACTAAACACAGTTCAATTAAAATGACTCCTGTTAACGCATCTAAGAAGAAAAACGAAGGATTAGTTTACTTTAATCTATATGGTGATTCAGAACCAGTATCGAAACCTAGATTTAAAATTGGTGATAAGGTAAGGATAAGCAAATACAAAAGAAAGACATTTGATAAAGGGTATACTCCAAATTGGACAGAATAAGTATTTACAATTGATAAAATTCAATATACATCTCCCATTACATACAAACTGAAGGATTACAATAGTGAAGAAATACAAGGGTCTTTTTATGAGCCCAAACTGTTGAAAGCTAAACAGAACGTTTTCCGTATTGAAAAAGTCATCAGACAAGACAGGAGCCCATTACCAGGAGCGTTCCTCTGTTATGGGTTGGGTCCCCAGCACAGAGGTAGATGATGCCATTTTTAGATTCGAAATTCCCGCGAAAAGAAGTTGCCGCCATGTTGGTGCCCTTAAACAATAGATTCCTCGTTAGTTTCTTTTGTTGGAGCACCAACATTTGAATCTCTGGGGATTGAGTGAAAACCAGCAATTCGAATTCCCGCGTTGAAAGTGAGAATAATGAGAAGTGACGTTAGCTATCTGATTGGCTAAGAATAGCCTACCTTTGTTCTTTTTCGCGCGAAGCGCATTGCTAAAAATAGCCTCATCTACCTCTGTGCTGGGGTACAGACACAGTGGGGAAGATGGACGCTCCTGGTAATGGGCTCCTGGACAAGACTATAAGAAGAAACAAGCTCTAGTATCATGGTCTGGTTATCCGAAAGAGTTTAACTCATGGATTCCTTTGAAGGATTTAAAAAAGATATAAATCTAATATTTGGGTATATTCAAACGCATTATAATTGTTTTGTAAATTAAATTTTATATAACAATTATTTATGAAAGGGGGTTTAAAGGATTTTCATAAGTAATTTAAATAGACGTTACTTATACATTATATACATGTACAGTTATGTCGATTAAGAAATTCGAAAACGTTAATCTTGGTTTGTCTATTGATGCTTTTATTGATGGTAGACAAATATATATTTCAAAGGTCAAGATGTGGCATTCTCAAACTCATGAATAATTAATGAGAATATTACAAAGAAAATCACAAGCGTGAAGGAGTTTGGATATGTGATGAAGCACTTGCATAAATTATCCAAACTTTCTTCTCCGTTTTCTCTTCAATGGTAAATTCGTTGGAGAAGCCATATACAACACTGTCAGCCGTGTTTTATCACATATCCAAACACCTCGAACTCTGCTTCGCGTCGTTTTTCAAGTTCAGTTCTCAGTGTTTGGATATGTGATAAAACACGGCTGACAGTGTTGTATATATTACTTAGCACTCGGCTATGAAAATACTAAACAAGCCATTATAAACCACGTTGATGAAAAATATAAGATAAAATACAATAATTTGAAGGAGGTCTTGAAACGAGACCCCCTTAGGGGCCTTGAAATATGCAGCCGAATCAAGTTTTTATCCAAGAACCTGGATTATATTCCCTTATTTTTGGATCCAAATTAAAAACTGCAAAAATATTTCAAGACTGGATATTTCAAGACTGGATATTTTCAAAAGTATTACCATCCATTAGAAAGCAGGGATATTATACAATGACTTGTTTAATAACCCAAAAACGTTAACATTTAAGATTGAAGATGAATATGATCTACACACTAACGTTACCTTAGACGCTTCTTCCCTTACATCATAATGACTCCGGGATTAGGTGAATACCAAGATACAAGTTGTGAAAGAATAGGTTCTTATAAGAAGGGATATCAATGGGTCAACCTGATCTAATTATTAATAATCATCACAAGAATTACAATGGGCTATGTATCGAATTTAAGACGCCTCTATGTACTGGTGTATTTAATCCAATGTCCAAAAACATTAACTTAATCAATACGAAGAGAATGATTATAAAACATTAGTTAGTAACGATTATGATATCATCATAAGAGAGATTAATAATTACTTCAAAGGTGTTAGAATTAAATGTAAATATTGTAATAGAAAATTCAAATCAAAGAAAACATTAATTAACCATCATAAGTATTTCCATAAGATCGATAGGTAGACCTAAATATTTCACTGAAAGAAAGTGGTACATTTAAATGCATATAATTATACTTAAAACGTATAGTTATAATATTTCTTTAAGCCATTATTTCCACACATAAACATATATGACATATATAATTATATGGAGAAGATGAAAACTAATATATATCCTAATAATATGGAGAAATCCCAATTGAAAAAACTGAGTAAGTCTCAGCTAATTAAACTGTTATTAAAACAGAATAGTAAGCCAAAACCAAAAGTGGAAATAGTAGATGATTACGAACCAATATCTACACCACATAGGAAGCCTATTCCTACGCCCCGTAAAAGCATAAAAGAGATCATTGGTGAAAGCCTATGAAGAACACATCATAGAATGGCCATCTCTCGAATTTAGGAATGATTACAAACCAATTCCAGCACCAAGGACTATTAAAAACATATATGAAAAGCCAATTCTGGCACCAAGAACTAAGATAGAGCAAACGAGAAAAGCTCTTAAGGGTTCTACTAAGTCATATGAAATTATAATTAAAAATGATAAAGACCCTTTAATACAATTAAAACCAATACAAGAAAAGGCATTGAAAACCATTTTAAACCCATACTGAGTGAAACAAAAGGCTTTAAATTCATTGAAACAGTTAGATGAAGATATAGAACAACAAATAAGACAGCTTATTTTAACAGTAAAACTCAAATTGAAGGGCTGTGTGCAAAAAGGGCCTAAGTGTTTCCTGATCAGATTTTAAATTCTCCTTTAATTTCTTTGTTTTCTAAGGGAGAATTTAGAATGTGATCAAGAGTCACTTATGCCCTTTTTGCACACAGCCCTTCAATTATTATTAATGAAATGATATTAACGAAAGGTTAAAAATGTCTAAACAGCAGATCTTAAATCAAATTGCTGAGTGGATATCTGAAGGCTCTGGATGGACTGTAGAATCAGTCGATAAGCACTATATTAATATAGTTAAATAGGAACCCTTGAAGGGAAATTAATTCATACACTGAACATACAATTACCTATTGAACTTTAAAACACAGTATAAAGGGTTGATAAACATAAAAATATAATGAATGCTTTAGATGGTGTCATATTCGACATTTGAATCCACAAGATAAGAATCGTCAGAGGATTAAGAAATCTGACAAACAATTATATCTTGAAATGTTAAAGCATTCAAGCGTTGAATTCCAATATCACAAAAACAGTACAACAAAGTTGAAACGCAAAACGGTATTAATATAAACGTGTTCGGTTATGAGGATAAACAACCATATCCCATCTACGTATCTAAAGAAAAGTTTGATAAGCATACGGATTTGTTATTGATTACAGAAGATAAAAGTAAGCATTATGTTTTAATTACTGATTTCAATAAATTTATGCATAAACAGACGAAATCACACCAAAAAAAGCATTTTTGTATATATTGTTTACAATGCATTCAGCTCTGAAAAAGTATTGATTGCTCATAAAGAAAATTGCATTCAAGTAAATGGAACACAAGCAATAAAAATGCCTAAAAAAGGTGAGAATATACTAAAGTTTAACAATTTCCATAAACAGTTAAATGTTCCCTTTGTCATTTATGCAGATTTTGAAGCAATTACTGAAAAGATAGATGGCTGTAAACCAAACAATTATGATAAATCATATACTGAAGCCTATCAAAAACACATAGATTGTGGTTATGGTTATAAGGTTGTCTGTTGCTATGATGATACATATAGCAAACCAATAGAGACTTTAGAGGCGAAAAGGCTGTTTACAAATTTATGGAAAATATTTTAGAAGAAGTCAAATACTGTAATAAGATTAAGAAAAAAACATTTTAACAAAGACATGATAATAACAAAAGAGGATAGAAAAGATTTTAAAACAGCTGATAAATGTCATGTTTGTAATAAAAAGTATACAGAAAATGATGTCAGAGTAAGAGATCATTGTCATATTACTGGTAAATACAGGGGATCTGAGTGAGCTCATCAAGATTGTAATATCCCTGGTGCATATCCTGGACAAGGGATATTGTAGGATCCTGTAGGATCCTACACAGGGACAGGATCCTGAGCAGGATCCTGAACAGGAACAGGATCCTACATGCTCCTGAATAGGATCCTATGTAGGAATAAGATCCTGAATAGGATCCTACATACATGTAGGAACATAATCCTGAATAGGATCCTTAATGTAGGAATAGGATCCCGAATAGGATCTTACATAGGAACATAATCCTGAATCTTATGTAGGAACAGGATCTTGAATAAATATGAACCTGAAAAGGATCCTATGTAGGATCCTACATGTATACAGGATCCTGAGTAGGATCCTAGATAGGAACCTCATCTTGAATAGGATCCTGAAAAGGATCCTACATAGGAATGGCATCTTGAATAGGAATGGCATCTTGAATAGGATCCTATACTGTCAGGATCCTGAGCAGGATCCTACATAGGAACAGCATCTTGAATATGATCCTGAAAAGGATCCTACATAGGATCCTATATAGGATCCTGAATAGGATCCTACATAGGAACAGCATCTTGAATAGGATCCTAAAACAGGATCCTACATACATATAGGAAAATGCAGCACCTAATTGAATAGGATCCTACATAATAGGAATAAGAACCCGAGTAGCATCCTATAGGAATTGAATCCTATGACATAGGAAATTCATAAAAAAAAATATAATCTTTCTAGGAACAGAATCCTTATAAGAATTAACTGAAAAATGTCATGCTCAATTTTTGATGACCCCCCCCCCCCCCCCCCAAATAATTTCCCCTCTAGCTTACTATGGCCCTCTAATTTTCTGCATGAAAATTGGGGACCCACCCCCTTTTCCCACCAGCCAGCCCCCCTCCCCCTGTAATTAATGACCGGTTCCTGATGTTAATTGTTGTTGAGAGAATAAAAAACTCTAACATTAACGATCTTCTCCTGGTTGTTTTAGACTAAAGATTTGATATTACTCACCGATTTGGCTGGCTTGTCCAAAAAGACAATTCCCATTGTTTAATTTTTAAGCAAAATATGTTCATCCAGCCCCTTAAAGACCCTTTAGCACGCCCCGTGATGCTTTGCGCGAAACAAGTATTTTCGTGGACCACGAAATTCAGTTCTGTGACCGGCAATGTCTACATGTAAAGAATCTGCTTGCATCGTCGTTGTTACCGCTGATAGTTACTATTATATACGCACATACGATGAATACTCTTCTTAAGAACTTATTTAGGGCATTCTTTTAAATATTGAACCAAAATTTGCTGACAGATTTTGTGACATCCAACGGCCTAGCAAATCCGAGATGGCGCCAGCGAAGAACCGCCAAGAACATTGTCACGGTCTGTCTTCCTTCCTAAAACGAAGGTAAGAAGATCATTCGCCGATAATTCTCCTATCTTCCAGTTAGGGAAACACAAGCAACTGCGGTGAGTTTGGAGAGTACTCACTCTGCATTCTTGCATTTCTGAGTACATTTGTAAATAGCCGGCGGCTTAGCGGATGCCGAGCGGATGACTCTGGCTGTTCAAAGGACTGTCGATTCTCCAACGGTATGATATTTGTGGTTCAGTTTTCTAGTTGCGTGTATATCAGTGGACAAACTCAATGAATACCTTGCCGTTCCTCCGTTGTATCCATGTTACTAATTCCGATATTTAGTAGCTTGTAAGTGTTCAAACCGAAGTCAAGTCAACGCAAATACTTTGTTAGCGATCGGTCAGTACACACTATTATAATATTCTCCTCAGCGAACAAATAAAGTTATTGCTGTTACTGATTTTCCATTGCTGCATGTTGTTTCTTGACTTATTCCTCATCTAGATTATTAGTTCGATGTGTATTTGATCAATAATCGAACTGTTTGTGCTTTATAATCTGATATGAAATAAGTGTTCGTGCATCAGTTTTAAAATCCTAGAACGCGCTGAATAATTAAATAACGTCCTGCATCAAGTTCTCTTCCATTGATTAATGAATAAGTCTCAGCTTTAAACGCTGAATCGATTTTAGGGCTTTCTTAAGCTAGGCATTATTTCCGTTCATATAAAGTTTCATAGAGGTCCATAGAATTTTGACGACGGTTGTTGAGTTACTTGTTGAGTTTATAGGCGCTCGTCACAGTCAGTGAACACGAAATCAAAACAAAAACACGGGTTTCGCGCAAAGTATCACGGGGCGTGCTAAAGGGTCTTTAAAAGTGTGCTTTCATTGAGAAATTCGATTAAAAACATGGAAGACACAAAGTTCCACTTTAACCACAGGCAGTCCAAGCTAATGATTAAGGAATGTATGGGATTTTTTTAGAAAAAATCTGAAACTGTAGTAATTAAAACAGGAAATAAAGTCATGAAATATTACCTGTGTTAAGAAGTTATTCCTGTTCATCACTGTTGTGTTTATTTTTGGTTTGAGGCAATTCTATAAACGTTTTGGCTTGGGCTACCTGTGCTTCAACCGAGTGGCCTAGAACCAAGTCTATATTCATATTTGGTAGCAGTTTCACATTTCAAATATAGAGTTCCTAAGAAGAGGAATCGCTCACTTAATTAATTCATGAATTGACCATATAAACTAACATAAATTAGCAGTGGTTCTAAAATGTACAAATTTGACAGCATTTGAGCGGCGATGGTCGTTTAGTGTAGTGGTTGCGACGTTTGCCTTACGAGTAGGCGGCAGTGGGGTTCGAGTTCCAGAAAATCTCTCAATTTTTTTTTACCTCACCATTTTCTTGAGAAGTTTTTCTTGAGAACCCTAGTTCCAGGTGGGTAAGATCTTGTCTACTGACCGGTTAAGGTTGTTTATTTTTCAGGGTAAGAGATGAATTCCTGAAGGAATCTGTGCAGTACTAGGTGAGTGGAAGTTTATGAGCAACATGAACAAATTAACGAACCGAACACACTAAAAGTTGCTATCTATAGCCTATATAAATGTAGTTGGAGCCCTGTAGTCAGTGTACTTGAATATATTCCAAGATATATTTGAAGAAACTATTTATGAAAGCTTCCAAGAGGTCAAGTGTAGTTTATGCAGATTGTAATCGAAATTTCTTCAAGAGTCAAGATGGACTTTATTGAGATTCACTGTACTAGTAATTCAAACATTTTACCTTTTTGGAATGACAGTGGGATATGTTTAACAAATAAAAGATGGTTCTCCTTGTTATATAACAAAATAATGCACGCTCGAGGTCTTGAAAAACTGCGGATGCACGAGCGGAACGCGAGTGCATTTAGCAGCTTTTCAAGACCTCGAAAGTGCATTATTTTGTTATATAACAAGGAGAACCATCTTTTATTTGTTTTATAATATAAACTTTAATGTAGACGAAGGAAATAAAGCTATCTTTAGAACCCGCGTAAAAATCTAAAAGCAAACTGACGACAGCGAAAACCCCATTTTAATGTACTTGACTTGTTTACGACTTTTTTCGTCGCTGATTGGTTCAATTGTGACAGCTTGACATTGACGATCTGAAAGCTCGTTTCTTATTGGATGAAGTAATCTGCTAAGAATAGAACGTGTCAATCGATAAAAATGAAAGACAGAAATTGCAAGAGCCGGCAAATGAAATGGGTTGTAATATTGTCATGTGGTCAAAACTGTTGCAGGAAACAAAGTGCTTTCTTTTTACAATTTCTGGTAAGCACAGGAGAGGTTTATCTACACATTGTGATAGTGCAAGGCGTTGAAAATGCCTGATGGAAAAGCATTCACAGAGAAAGCGTTAGCGATAGCGGCAGTAGAGTTGGACACGTGAGTTGAGGATTGCCGACTATTTTCTACAACAACTGCATAGTTGACACTGATTACTGATTCTGTGGTCTGAAGAAGGATATTTTCTTTATCCCAAGGAACAGTATTGTAACTGCTGCTCTGATGGCCGTGTTGCGTAGCTTTTGAGGCTCTCTTCGTTGGCATGGCCAATCTACTCTTGAAATTCTACCAGTTCTGGGTTCTCTGCAAGTTTTATCGCCCGTTCATATTCATTCAGGTCAGGAACATTCAGGAACCTCTCAAACGAATTTCTACATGAAACCAGAGAAATCCCATTGTAATCTTCGCAATTCACTATTCAGGTTTCAGCATAAAGCAGGCTTATTACAGTTATCGTCGAGTTATTGGTGAGTCATGTCTTGTTGTTGTGTTGTCACTTTCATCTCGTTTTAATAATATACCAGGCTGTTAGAAAAACCATATTTTTCTTAAATTCAATCATTTTTATATCAAACTCTCAATGAGTAACACTGTATTAGAATGTGGACATTGCTTTTCTCAACTTCAAACGTTTTAGCATCCCATTTTGTGGTCGCTTTAGTGTACGAAGCCGATGCTAAATTCTCTCGCCGATCATTTTCTTTTAGATTTGGGAAGCGACTTTTATTTTCCTCTTCTTCAACACACCTCAACAACTGAAAGTCTGACATGTTTTCTTCCCAGTCTATGAAATTATCTCCGTTAGCTATATAAACTCGCGAAAAACAATCACCGATACGTTTTGTTTTGATTGGATTCTCAGCGTGCTTGATTTTTTTCTTGAGCGTGCATTTATAACAAAATCAAGCACGCTGAGCATCCAATCAAATCGCACGTTCTTAGGATGATCCCATAATTTATATTATAAAGAAAAATATTTGTTGCTTTCCAGTTTCCGGTTGGCAAACCGCACGGGACTTTATACACCACAGTATTCATCTAAAATCGTAATTCTTATTGTGGTTAATTGTTTTTACAGGCTTTGGATTAAAGATGAAGGAGGACCAAAGTTTTTAACCCTTTCAGCCCCAAAAGTGACATCCATATTCTTTTCTCTATACTATACATTTTTATCAACTCCAAATACTCATGATCTGCTTGCTTCCCTTTGATCACCCTTGGGGCTAAAGGGTTAATTCTTGAAATCACCAACAATGAATGCTAATCAGGGAAAAGTTGACTGCCAAGTAGTGAGTGAAGATCAGAATCATTTGTTAATAATAATAATAATTCTACATTTATATATAGCGCCTTAATCCAAAACGTCCAAATGCGCTTTACATAGCTTTACATCTATTATTAAAACTGTATAGTTTGTAAAACCTATAGCTATATGTAATAAACAAAAAGTTAGAATGCCTCAAGGGAGCGTTCTGGAACCGCTGCTATTCATCGTGTTTATCAACAATCTCCCTCTTCATATTCAATCTACGGATGTGGATGTTGATCTATACGCTGACGACATGACGTTGACCTCCTCAGCTGATGTATGTGCCATTCGTAACCTACAGAGCTCGTTAAGTAGAGCATGGCATGATGTGGAAAACTGGGCAAATACCAACAAATTGTCTCTGAATGAAAAAAGAAACCAAGACTCTCTTAATTACTGGCAAGCATTTGGCTACGAAGATAGCTCCCACGAAGACAAACAGTTTGGTTTAGCTAGAGCAAATGGCAATATTCTCGAACAGGTTGAGTCGGTGCGGTTTACTCGGCTTAGAAGTCGACAGTGAGCTGACTTTCTCTTGTCATGTCGACAAACTGTGTAAAAATTAAGCTATCACAGAGAATCGGAGTCCTAAACAAGATAAAGTCTACCATTCAAATAGCGAATATTATATTACAATGCAATGGTTAGACCTACAGTATTATGAATTACGTTAATGTAGTATGGCATAATTGCAGTAAGGAAAATTTAACGAGAATCCTAAGATTACAGAAGAGAGCTGCAAGAGTAATACTTGATGCAGAGCCGAGATCTCTTCTGTATTGATATTCAATAAATTGCAATGGTTGCCGTTTTACAACGAGGCCAAAATAGCTACATGTTCTCTAGTTTATAAACGAACTATGCACAGTGTTCCAGAGTATCTGATGGAAAGCCTTCAATTGAACAGTCATGTGACGTCCATGCAAGAAATACTCGGTATTGCGACTATAACTTTAATTGTCCCAGGTATAAACATGTAACGGAAGGAGGCAGATCCTTTAATGTAACGGCCGTACAACTGTGGAACAATTTAACACTTGGTGTAAAAAAGCAGCCAACTTTTAAAGCTTTTAAAAGTGCGCTCCGTAAACTATATTTCAAAGATCAGCTATCTTTAGCTCATTTTAAGCCGTAGGTAATTTTTTTTTAAATAGAACAACTACCTTAAACACCCGTGTATAAGCCGCACCCATAGATAAACCGCAACCCCAAGTTTTGAAGCTTGAATTTAGGAAAAAAAAACTTTTTTGAAAAATACAAAAAATAATTAGAAAATCTTTTGTCCGAGTTCATAAACGCTCGTACTTGATGTCAAACTTCTTACGCTTTCCTTTAATCGCTAGAGCAAGAAAGGTTTTCTGGCGAAACTATACTTGCAGGAGTAGGTCTGAGGTCCACCATCTTGGATTTTCATTAACTAGTGCCAATCTCCCACCTGTAAAATTGCGAAGAATGCCTGGTTGTTTAGATGCCTGCTTTGACAAGCGCTGCGAATCAGCGTGTTTTGAAAGGTAAATAAGCTTAAACACGTTTAAATATTCACGAAATTCTAATACATTAGGTCTAAAGTGGGTCTTAGAAGAGTTTTTGCTTTAATTCTTTCAAACTGCATGTTTTTTTCAATGATTATGCTTAAATTGCTATATTACACGATCGGATGCGATTTGAACCAGATTGTAAAAAAAATTTGTATGCACCGTCGCATAATAAAAGCTTCATACAGGTTAATGATATGTAAATATATGTTAATGTTGGGTCTCCTTTCTAGGTGTCCCCATAGATAAGCCACACCCCCGATTTTGAACGAAAATTTTGGGTGAAAAGGTGCAGCTTATCTACGGGTGTTTACGGTATCTCTAGCTTTTTTAAATCGAAGGTGTAGTATTCATTTATAGATATCCCTAGTTTTTGTTTTGTTTTTAATCAATTTTTAGATGCTCTTGTTGATTTATATAAATTATATATATATTTATATAATTCTTATATTCTTAGATTTAGGGCCACAAGTTTATTAGTACATGTTATACACTATTTAGTGCTCACCCTCGTAAAATAAAAATAATGTCTTTATAGAATGGCATGGAACATTCATTAACTCTGTTATTTTTTGCCTAAACCTAAGCTAGGTTTTAAAGGGGCTATGTTAAGGTGTTACACCTGTATAAGAACTATAGTCATTCTCTTTACATACAATTTGTTTGTCATTTTTGCTTTCATACTCCACATACATCTATGCACAAGGTTCCTCAGTTCATTTCAAAATCACTGAAAATAACTGTGTCCAGTCCAAGTACATAAAATGTACACCAGTGGTTTTTAGATTTTCTCCAAAATCTATTATTTTCCACAAAAAATTGTTCATGTTTTAAGTCTTTCTTTTTTCCCCTGAAATTCTTGGTCCAACTTAATCCTTTCATGCTAAAAACCTGTCAGGAGATTGTTAAGGAGATCATTACAAATGCCTCTCGTGACCACCATGACACAACCCCTTTAAACTCTAACCTTTAGTATAAATATTATTTTTCACATAAAACCAATTGTCTGTACTTATAAATGCAGGTATTATAAATCAATCAGTTAAAATTTATTTTTGACAGCAATGTGAGCATATTTTAAGAATCTATCTAGTCAGATTCAAAAGCTCAAATTTCATCTCAAAAGTCACTCACTCAGAAGGCCAGTTAAGGTGATGGAATTCCTACATTTTCCATGAGATGCAGTTTTTGTTACATATTAAATCTCAACTCTGTAATTTTGATTCACTAAGCAATAACTTCTTTATAGTGTGGCCCAAAGGGAGTCCAATAAAATGTAAGGTTTTTAGAGATGAGGTCTTATATACCCTCTAATTTAGGTGACATTAACTTTGATTAGTAAATAGTCAGACTAATTTAGTTAACTTATTGGAACCATCAAGACTCTTATGCTGCGGTCAGACTCACGCTAGAGCTTGGTGTTCAGCGTGCTTGCTTATGACGTCACTCTAGCAAATGCTGGAATTTGAGACAAGCATGTCACGGTCAGATTAAAAGTCAGCGCTTGCTGTAGTTTGAAGGTGTTAACAGAATCCTGTCAGAACGAGTGTTTGGATTAATTACTGTTACTCTGTACTCTGAATGGAATTTTCGCTTGAACACAATGGATGTTAACATCATTTATCTTATGTTCAACCGATTACGTTACTTAAGAAGATGAAGTGCGATCAATCGTAGAAGAAGAAGATTGCTTTTCTCCTCCAGCAAAATAACCGGAACATATTGTTACTGCAAACCCTTCAGACCGCGACAGTAGCACTACTACACATGCTATGTTTACATGCCCGAAATATATATATTCATGAACGAAAGTGGCTGGCCCTGAGTATTCCCGCTAGCCATCTGGCTCATCATAGCAGCTGGATCCAAAGGATTTGGGGTTCGAGAAATTTCTAGACACTACTATATTGAATTGATGCAACTATACTCGTCCTGCCGCACAAATTCAGAAACCAGAGAATACAATATTTCATAATGACCGCTTCTGAAATGTAGCTGTCAATGCAGCGCATTTTTATTGGTTGAGCAACGAAATCCAATTAGTTATATTTACCTAGCACAACCCAAGCGAGGTACAGACCAGGCTTGAGCTACGCTTCGGCCTTTTTGTAGTTTTGTTTACCTAGGCATAGATATTCAAGCAAGCAGAAGCTGCCGTGCTTGGTCTGTCACATTCGCTAACGTGCTAGGAATGTGCTAGATAAACATAAATGGTCCAAGCAAGCACGGCTTTAGCGCGAGTCTGACCGCAGCATTAGACTAGTAGAATATGACATTTTTGAATTGGACTACACATGTGTATAATTGTATATATACATGTAACTCGAACTACATGCACGTATATGTACAGTTTGTAAATGAATAGTTTTAACTTATTTATAGAAATAGGAGTATTTTACTGTCTGGCGATTGGAATGATACATGTAACTCACTTACATGCATGTTTCTATTAAACTATACATGTACATAGAGTTTTAAAACAATTACTCCCACATGAATAGCCCAGGATCCTACAGGAATTGCACAGGATCCTACACAGGAATTGCACAGGATCTTACACAGGAATAGCCAAGGATCCTACAGGAATTGCCCAGGATCCTACAGGAATTGCGCAGGATCCTACAGGAATTGCACAGGATCCTAAATTATCCTGAATAGGATCCTACAGAATCCTGTAGGATCCTGTACAGGATCTTGCAAGGATCCTACAGCTAGGATCCTGCAGGATCCTATTTAAGATCTTGTACAGGATCCTACATGTATGTACGATCCTGAATAGGATCCTCTAGGTTCCTGCCCAGGATCCTGTCCAGGATTTGCACCAGCGCTTTAACTTCAAACTTACTGATAAAATACAGTGTACCTGTAATTTTTCACAATCTATGTGGGTATGATAGTCATTTTATCATGCAAGAAATTGGTGAAATTGTCAAAAAGAATAAATACATAAATAAAAATGGTGAAGAAAAGCACAGCATGAAATTAATGTGATTCCAAATAATATGGAAAAATATATGTCTTTTATGCTTGGTAATAATCTGGCATTCCTTGATAGTTTTCAATTTATGAGCTCTACAATATAGTTTAGGGTGCAATTCAAGTACACAGGGCCGGAACTGGGAATCGAATTACTCAGTCATCCCTTGGCGTCATTTGATGCCATTTCCGGTAATGTCACTTCTGGGAAAGAAGACTATATATTGGAAAGAAGAAGTGAAATACTGAAGCAGGCATGTGGCACCGGAATCGAACCCGAAACGTTGGGTTGCATGGCCTGCACTCTACCAACTGAGCTAACGTGAACTTGACACAATTGTTATTCTAATTAAGAACGACTACATTTTGGCGAGCACTGGAGACTCGAGCCAGATCCGTCTCGGCGGCCATTCGGCCTCCTGGCGTCGGGTAGGCACAGTGACTAGAAGCTACGTAGATGGGAGAAAAAAATACATTTTGGCAAGCACTGGGGAATTCGAGCCAGTTCCAACTCGGGGGCCTTTTGGCTCCCTTGTCGGGTAGACACAGTGACTATAAGTTATTATATATTGAACCAGTTTGATTTTGTAAATGATCAGTGAAGTGACCCATTTCTAAATATTTAATAAATTCTGAAATAAATTCTAATAAATTCTACTTTTCGCGTGTAACAGTGTTTGACTGGGATCACCGGAGCGTATAATGATACAGCAGGGATGCTATGAATGCATTACGTCAAAATTATAGATTCATGAATTCGAAATTAGAGAGCAGTGAAACGTGACTCCGGGCCCGAGTACTTGAATCAAGCCCAACATTTGTTGAAACCGATCTTGAAAGCGCCGTTTTAAATGGTATTTCAAGAAGTCACTCTCTCTGGCATATGCTTTCACTATTTTTCAACACCTTGAATTAACAATGTTTAACGGTTTCAAGAGCGGCTTCAACATTGAATGTTGTATTACCGTTTGACAGGGGGATAAATTCGGGTGATCTGAAAATGGGCAACAGAGAGACAACTGAATCGGTCTAAAGAAAGACAATAACCTTACCTGTAGGAAACTCTACTGGTTCGACTGCAATAGGCCTCTTTTGTCAGGTGCTCGTAGCTGTTATTAGCCTGCGAAAGCAGCCGCCTCTTTAGAGCTCTGGTCGAGTTATCATTCAACATGCATTATTATTACTCGGGCTGCCTGTGGCAGCACCGAGTCTTAAAATGCAAGCGGTTATTTTTGTTTTGTTTCATGCAACAAAATTTTGACTTTTGACCCATGCCGTTATTTTTTCTTTGTTCCCATGTATTAAATTTCAAGTTCACCACCAATCAGATTGCGCTGTGCTGGTCACGTAACACTCCCAGGTTAATTTATTTACATATTTTAATACAGTAAATCAAGATGGTCGACCCGCAAGGAAATTTCTCTCAAATTTGGAGTCCCATCTCTCAAATGTAAGCAGTTTAATATTTTATTTGACTTCACTGTGCGAAAGCCTTCCAACAGGCTCAGGATATTTCAACTGGCGCTCTTGTTTTAAATTTGGCGAAGACCCCAGCTCACTATCTTGGTCCTCTGATTGGCGATATATACACGAAGCCAGAATACACCCTCAGGCCTCAGCACAGATTAATTTCTGATGAGCCAAGCAAATATGTTCAACTCTCGACTCACTCAAGGTAAACGTAAGCTTAAATTAAAGATCTACTTTGGTCTTTTATTGTGGATCCAAGGGAATGTTTCAGTGTTTGGTCATTATGCTGACTATAGTATAAGATTGCTGCAGGTAATTTGTCCAGAAATGTAGAGTGTGAAGCTTCCAGTAATAGCAAAAGTACCTGTTTACAAGAATCTTAATCACAGAGTGAATTATTGTCATTACGAGACAAGGAGTATCGATCGATGAGTCATTGTCAGAAATCTATTCCCGGCCGTAACGTTAGGCAATCTGTCAATGGTAAAACTGTTGACAGTTTGGGTCAGGTCAACTACACAGCTAAAGCATGTTTGACGACAGAATAACCTACAGCTAGAGAGTCTCTACTGGATTAAGATACTGTTACATGTCTGTTAATATGGGGAAAACTGAGGAATCCTTCATTGAGCTTGGTAACCATGTTTGGATTTGGAAGCAGAATTGAGACTTTAGCCGTATTTTGTGAGTCCCAAATCGCTAGTTCCCATACAAGTCATACAAACACGCGTTTTTTTTTTGCCAACCACATTATATATATGCAAATATATAAATGACGTCGTGTTTACAAACAGTATCGTATCGCTATAGCAAGAACAGCAGATAAAGTTACATAGAGGCACACAAATTGACATAGCTAGCTCCATCACAGGATTGGACAGGATACAACTTATAATATGGTACAAATATAAACATACGTTTGAGACAATCGGAACCTGCAGTATAACAGAACAGCAGACTAAATTGTAAACGTGTGTTACTTGAATAAGTAGTGTTTAAATTAAAATGTCAACTTCTTTAATTTACATACGAGAAAAACAAAAATATTAAATTACATATATACTAGGGGAGCAGAGAATAACCGGCCACTGCTAAATTCAGCTAATAATTCTTCCCTTTGGTTATTACTAAGAGGATTTCAAATGAAAGTGTATTTCGTCTTCAATCTCATGTGGCCCGAGTGAAAGCCCAGATGGGCTCTTGTTATTTTCAACTTGTCTGTGGAGCTTCATCGTATTCTTTGGTGATGCTTCTTAAAACAACTACTTAATCTTTATTCTTAACTTTATGCCTCATTATTTGATAAAGGTTAAATGAAGTAAATAAACGTTTACTATAAGAGATCAAAGAGATTATGCATCATATTCTACAAACGTATAAACAGCACAAATTATTTTACCACTTCGATAATTACCTTTTGTTTACGAACTGTTCAACAGAGATTATGACATTATTGCCAAATATATACACTGTATATATACAAGTGAATGTCGAACAACTCCTTCTTGTATTCGGTAGACTATAAAGCTAAAATGTCCGGCAGTGTCTTTGTAAAACCGCTCCCTTATGTAAGCACCGAATACTGAAATGTCTGTCTATAGCCAAAGGGACGGCCTATCTTATCATTTGTCCAATAGAACTGCGAGATTTATTTGGTCACTATGTGGCAAAGTCAATCAAAATATTTCCGGTCGATATAACATTGCCGCAAACACATTCAACATATTTTAATGAACTATACTTGAGCTATTGAAATCTAACATATTATTTCCTTAGTCCTGCTTGGTAAATTTTACACTAAGAAATAATTGGTTAATTTACTTCGAAAGTTAATTCTCGTTTTATCTAGGTTGATTCTGACTGAATTATATTGCCTCTGTTATCCCCTGATTTCAATGAGCTATACTTATACATTTTCTGTTTCAATTCAAGTCAGTCTTGAATGTGTACTTCATTTTTGTGATATCTGAGGCAAAACTATTATTTTCCCAGCTTGTTGTGCTCTACATTCAACATGTGCATAACTTGTATGTTGAGCCTCGTCATACTCTCTGATTACAAGTACCAAGTCTCATTATTTGAATCGATATAATGCACCTATCAATGTTTAGACGGAGCGGGGGGGTGTACGGGCAAAGGTGTGGCATTTGTATTTTGCAATTAAGGCTATTGTTTCATGCCGTCGTCCTAGACGTTGCCGTCGTGGTTGCTTAAGCTCTCTAATTGCCACGGTCACGTCATGACCGAACAGCAGCAAACACGTAGTTTCTGACGAAGAATGAGAGGGCTTTTTCAAAGAAATGAGTTCATTTGGAAGAGTTAGGATAATGATTTCTCAAGTCTGTAAACTTCTGAGGTAAGAAAAACTATCTACCTTTCACCTGACGGAGGAAATTACGCCTATCGGATGGGTTTTCGTGGGAAACATCGGCCTCAAGTGCCTCGTGGTTTGAATTGGAGTGTTCAGCCTTTCCTTTATTTAAGACAGAGAAGAGAGAAAAACCCAAAGTGAGAGAAATGCCCCATAACCGCCATTTCTAGATTCCAGAGAAACAATAGGACAACAACAAACTCTTAAGGTAAGTATATTTTCTTTATCTGAGAATTTTGTGAAATAATAGTCACACAGTACAAATACAGAGCTTGGGCTGCCTGTGGTAATGACTTGTATTAAAAGTCATGAAGTAATTTGAAATGTACGTTTTTAACTCCTGTTATCGAAGGTAGATTACATTATACTGAATACGAGATGGAACGCTGTAGCGGTATTGCATTATAAAAATATAATAATTAATACATGCCAACTTCACACTTACCGATATTTTCCAAGATGGCGTCTCCTGAAACACGAGTTTAGGACCAGTACTCTGCACGGTTAAATTCAAATGGACCCAGTCCTCTGCACGGTCAAATTCAAATGGCCGCAGCATGGGGAAAATTTGTCGTCAAATTCCCCAGAGAGGGGACAGTAGAAGTGTTCAAATGCCGCACATTGATAGGTGCATAAAGCTCAAATGAAATAAAGAAAAGTTGAATATAACAGAATATAGGTAGATGTATCATACCCTATTAACACTGAAATAAACACCACAAAGTATTTGCATTTGTTGACGAGAATTGAACTGTTCCACAAAGAATGAAAATCTTTCGGCCAAGCTGAAAGCCAGACAACTCACAAATATACACCAGTCAATGTCGAAATAATTCTTCCCTGTGTCCCGTAGAGTATTCTTTCTTTTGTCAGTAATAAGATAAACGCTTACGAAGTTAAAATGTCGATGTACGAACCATAGATACATTGTATAACGATTTCGATGCTGTGTAGCGGCTTTGTAAAACGGAAATATCTGCACAGTTGCACAACCAAGAAACGGCCAATCTTATTATTTGAACAATAAAACTTCAAGGTGTGTAGGTTACTATGTCAGTATGTGGTAAAGTAAATCAAAATTGTTCTGCTTGATGTAAACAGCCACCGGAAGAACATTCCACACATTTTGATAAAATCCAATGAAATCTAACTTATTTCCTTACGGTATATTTTACAAAGACTCACCTTAGAAAGTGTTCAACGCGAAGGACAGAGGTAAAACTGATTTGGCAACACGTGCGAGAATAGAGATCAAGACATGTGCTAACACAAGAGTGAGTGTGTAATTAGTATGTGATAATGAAAACTCACCTTAGAACGCGAAGTATAAAGAGGTAAAACTGATTTGGCAACGCGTGCGAGAATATAGAATATAGATCAAGAGTGAGTCTGTAATCAGTATGTGATAACGAAAACTCACATTAGAACGCGAAGTACAAAAAGGAACAACTAAATTACTTTGCAGAGCACAAGAGTCAAGATGGGATCGGGATTGAAATGGTTGAAGAGGTGTTGCTTCCTTTCAAGTTTCTGACGTAATGTCCCCAGCATACAAGGGAGAAACAACATTTTGATTACACGACATAAGGTATCAAAAACCATCACAGAAATTGTTCTTACGACTATTCGTTGGCGAATATATAGTTTTTTCTCTTATTATGAAGTTCGCAGTGATCTATTTTATAACATCATTGTGCTAGTCTGAGTCAAGGTACTACACAAACTGAGGACTATGGTGAAAAGACGATCAAGTACGAAATTCTCCATACTTCATTCGTTTGGTATATGCCACATGGGCGTCTCATGACTTAATGTTGGATTTGAGCGAAAGCAGTTAGCGTCTATTCTTTGATCTACTGACGCATCGCATACAGCTCCTTACCCTGGGTGCCAGAGGTTCTACTGCCCTCTCCAGACTTCACGTCGATCCTAAACTTTGGCTTAGAGAGGGCAGTGGAACCTCTGGCACCCAGGGTAACAGCCCCTTGAAAAATAAAAAATAAAACAGCCTTTAGCTTGCGAGTTTTTGTGACGACACCAGTACTGCACCTGTTACTCCAGCAAGGGAGTGCGCAAGCACTGAAACGAGTTATTGGTATGGGAAAAATCGTGTTACTCACTACGGAACTCACTGAGTAACTCATTTGAGGGCTTCAAACATTATTAATAAAGATATACCCCGGAGATGTAAAGAACAACAGTCAACCATGTCCGCCGGCACAGATCGAATAAAATGAAAGTCAAGGTAGCAAAGTAAAATAATGAAATCGAGTATCAGGCTTGCGTCGTTGCTAAAATGTTTGATTTTGCAGTGATTTCGCTTATTTCACGAACTCGCTTTTTCGGCCTCTCCGCTACTCGTCATGCTCTTTGGGCATGCCTCTCAAAATATTAAAATCGCACAAGCACCGAGTCTTTATTCTTAATTAACTGCGTCATTATTTGAAACGATCGATCAATGCAAGCTTAAATGAAATAAAGTAAAGTTGAATACAATAAGTAAACGGGGTTAATGAATGGCCACGAGTAATGCTTAACGGCCACGAGGGCGAAGCCCGAGCATTACGAGTGATGGTAAATCCCATATCACACGAGTGGACATTCATTAACCAACTTAGCTGATGCCGTTTAACCCAGAAAGAAATACAATTGTACCGAGTTTACTGAGTTTGTAGGAGCAGGTATGATAAGTTCTTCAATCAAAACATTTCTAGCTTCAGCAAACTATAGTTTTCGCTAGACAATGGCGATGGTGTCTTTTGAGTGTGTCTTTTGTTACTTTGGATGGATGATAATGAACCATTCAAACATGTTTGCTTCGTTATGAAATGTATTCATGAAAAGAATGTTCTAGAATTGTGATGCGAAGCATAGAATTCTGTTGTCAATAGTTATTAAGAAACTAAACATGAGCCAAGTCATTAACTCGAACTACCTAGGTTTACAAAGCGTTTTGGGTTTTGGGCCTACTTTAATATTTCACCAATAAAACTTCAAGATTTGTTAGGTTACTATGTGGTAAAGTAAATCAAAATTGTTCTGCTTGATGTAAACAGCCACCGGAATAACATTCCACACATTTTGATAAAATCCAATGAAATCTAACTTATTTCCTTACGGTATATTTTACAAAGACTCACCTTAGAAAGTGTTCAACGCGAAGGACAGAGGTAAAACTGATTTGGCAACGCGTGCGAGAATATAGATCATGTGCTAACACAAGAGTGAGTGTGTAATTATATTTATAACGAAACTACCTTAGAACGCGAAGTATAAAGAGGTAAAACTGATTTGGCAACGCGTGCGAGAATAGAGATCATGTGCTAACACAAGAGTGAGTGTGTAATTATATTTATAACGAAACTACCTTAGACGCGAAGTATAAAGAGGTAAAACTGATTTGGCATCGCGTGCGAGAATAGAGATCATGTGCTAACACAAGAGTGAGTGTGTAATTATATTTATAACGAAACTACCTTAGACGCGAAGTATAAAGAAGTAAAACTGATTTGGCAACGCGTGCGAGAATAGAGATCATGTGCTAACACAAGAGTGAGTGTGTAATTATATTTATAACGAAACTACCTTAGACGCGAAGTATAAAGAGGTAAAACTGATTTGGCATCGCGTGCGAGAATAGAGATCATGTGCTAACACAAGAGTGAGTGTGTAATTATATTTATAACGAAACTACCTTAGACGCGAAGTTTAAAGAGGTAAAACTGATTTGGCAACGCGTGCGAGAATAGAGATCATGTGCTAACACAAGAGTGAGTGTGTAATTATATTTATAACGAAACTACCTTAGAACGCGAAGTAGAAAGAGGTAAAACTGATTTGGCAACGCGTGCGAGAATATAGATCATGTGCTAACACAAGAGTGAGTGTGTAATTATATTTATAACGAAACTACCTTAGAACGCGAAGTATAAAGAGGTAAAACTGATTTGGCAACGCGTGCGAGAATATAGATCATGTGCTAACACAAGAGTGAGTGTGTAATTATATTTATAACGAAACTACCTTAGAACGCGAAGTATAAAGAGGTAAAACTGATTTGGCATCGCGTGCGAGAATATAGATCATGTGCTAATAATAATAATAATAATAAATTTATATAGCGCCATATCCACTAACTGCACTATGGCGCTTTACATTACTACATTAAAAAATAAAATGAATATTTACAAAAAAGCTTTCCCAAAAAGGTAAGTCTTCAGACTTTTCTTAAAAATTGTAATTGACATGTCAGGCCTTCTCATATCGATGGGCAGAGCATTCCACAGGCGCGGGGCAGCTACCGCGAAAGCTCTGTCACCATAGGTCCTTTGAATGGACCTGGAAACTGCAAGTAAAGAGCTATGAGAAGACCTGAGATTACGGTTAGGGATGTATTTCTTTAATAAATCACTGATATAAATAGGAACTAGGTTATTTAGAGACTTAAAAACTAATAACAAAATCTTAAAAACAATACGGTGATCCACAGGTAGCCAGTGGAGCTCATAAAGTAAAGGCGAAACATGGTCAAATTTAGATAGGCGTTTAACAAGACGAGCAGCGCAGTTCTGTACGGACTGCAACCTCTGGATCTGATATTTAGGCAGTCCGTACAAAAGGGCGTTCCCGTTGTCTAACCTACACGTTATGAAAGCATGTATGAGTGCTATTGTAGACTCTTCAGATAGATAACTTCTAATTTTAGATATTCTCCTAAGATGGTAAAAAGCTGATTTACATATAGCACTAATGTGCTTCTCAAAAGTTAAACCATTGTCAAAAACTACACCCAGATTACGCAAGAGTGAGTGTGTAATTATATTTATAACGAAACTACCTTAGAACGCGAAGTATAAAGAGGTAAAACTGATTTGGCATCGCGTGCGAGAATATAGATCATGTGCTAACACAAGAGTGAGTGTGTAATTATATTTATAACGAAACTACCTTAGAACGCGAAGTATAAAGAGGTAAAACTGATTTGGCATCGCGTGCGAGAATATAGATCATGTGCTAACACAAGAGTGAGTGTGTAATTATATTTATAACGAAACTACCTTAGAACGCGAAGTAGAAAGAGATCAAACTGATTTGGCATCGCGTGCGAGAATATAGATCATGTGCTAACACAAGAGTGAGTGTGTAATTATATTTATAACGAAACTACCTTAGAACGCGAAGTAGAAAGAGATCAAACTGATTTGGCATCGCGTGCGAGAATATAGATCATGTGCTAACACAAGAGTGAGTGTGTAATTATATTTATAACGAAACTACCTTAGAACGCGAAGTATAAAGAGGTAAAACTGATTTGGCATCGCGTGCGAGAATATAGATCATGTGCTAACACAAGAGTGAGTGTGTAATTATATTTATAACGAAACTACCTTAGAACGCGAAGTAGAAAGAGATCAAACTGATTTGGCATCGCGTGCGAGAATATAGATCATGTGCTAACACAAGAGTGAGTGTGTAATTATATTTATAACGAAACTACCTTAGAACGCGAAGTAGAAAGAGATCAAACTGATTTGGCATCGCGTGCGAGAATATAGATCATGTGCTAACACAAGAGTGAGTGTGTAATTATATTTATAACGTAACTACCTTAGAACGCCAAGTATAAAGAGGTAAAACTGATTTGGCATCGCGTGCGAGAATATAGATCATGTGCTAACACAAGAGTGAGTGTGTAATTATATTTTTAACGAAACTACCTTAGAACGCGAAGTAGAAAGAGATCAAACTGATTTGGCATCGCGTGCGAGAATATAGATCATGTGCTAACACAAGAGTGAGTGTGTAATTATATTTATAACGAAACTACCTTAGAACGCGAAGTAGAAAGAGGTAAAACTGATTTGGCATCGCCTGCGAGAATATAGATCATGTGCTAACACAAGAGTGAGTGTGTAATTATATTTATAACGTAACTACCTTAGAACGCGAAGTAGAAAGAGGTAAAACTGATTTGGCATCGCGTGCGAGAATATAGATCATGTGCTAACACAAGAGTGAGTGTGTAATCAACATGTTATAACGAAAACTCACCTTAGAACGCGAAGTACAAAGAGGAACAACTGAATTACTTTGCAGAGCACAAGAGTCAAGATTGGATTGAAATGGTTCAGTGAAGAGGTGTTGCTTCCTTTCATAGAAATACTTAAAACGTTTCTGACGTAATGTCCCCAGCATACAAGGGAGAAACAACATTGTTTTCGCTAGACAATGGCGATGGTGTCTTTTGAGTGTGTCTTTTGTTGCTTTGGATGGATGGTAATGATCAAGTGATCAAGTGCTTGAAGTAGTGAGACGTGAAATACATCCACTGAATGACATTGAACAACACGGCTTTGCCTCAAGATATTCTGTGTCTGTTCCAGAACTTTTTTTAGAAAAGATGAAGAGTTTATGGAGATTGATTGACTTTGTAATTACTTTAACTTTTAAATCAATAAAGTTCACTTGTTTTGATTGAACAGGTTTGGGCAAATCTTTGTTATGAATAACAATACACTATTGTTTTGGTAATCTGCTCTATAGTAACCCAACGATATTTTTTATATCATTCACAACTCACTCGTCATAAGATAATTGTATACAAAATCCACTGTGACTCATTAGATCAACTCTGCTATTGTTCTTAGGGATTAGCGATAACTGAAGAGCCTATTGTTTTGAGGAAAACTCTTGTGATGCAAATTCTTCTCTAAAACTGAACTATAATTACCATACGAATAAAAACAAACCACCAAAACAAAGTTTACTCAATCTCAAAAACACCAATTTGCAGTTCGTTTTCTGAGTATGGAAAGAGAGCATCAAACAAGTCTGGCATAAGCATTCCCGAACATGACGATGACAAGAGGAAGAATATTTTTAAAGACATTTATTAATAGAAATCGACTTAATAAAACTTATTTCTAAAAGGTACAAATGTATTGTTCATCACGGGACACTCTGTTCCGGAATAGGTTGTTTTTGGAATTGTTTATTCAACAAGAATTTTCGGTGGTGAATTGCAGCCTCGGTCGCTTCTTGCCATTCATAATCTTCCATGTTCATCAAGTTTTGCTTTGTTTCCAAGATGTTTCGGAAATCAGGATCTTTTCTTAAGTTGTGAATCCATTTCATCTCTTCGAACAACACTTCTCTTAGGCCTTTTCTATAGGTAGGAACCAAAGCGTTACTGGCTTTGATTTCAGCAACTTCATGACTATCCCCATCGTGTTCATACTTTTGAACCAACGCTTCCCAATCTTCCTGGTGCCGTTCTTTAGCTTCGTTTCGAATTCTTTCCCAAACATCCTCTTCTCCGTCATAACTATCATCAGTGGAGTCCGTGCTCTCCTGACAATCAGAGCTTTGATAAGAATCTTCAGTCATTTCATCATCTGAGTTGGAACGATTAGCAGCCATCGTTTATATCTTTACTCTTCTAGGATCGGGAGTATAATGTCAGACCCTTAAAAGTTTCCAACTTTATAGAAAACAAATTGGCGTGGTCACTAAGTTTAATAAATGTCGATTAGCTGATTTAGCTAAGGTCTCTCAGTTAGACCAACATTATAAGCAGGATTCCTAACCAACATATTTTCCATTATCAACAACTGGACTGATTTACATTCCTCGACAAAAACTTTCTTTTTTGAAGTTTCGCTTCTTGTAAATATGGTTTACGTTCTTGAGTTGATAACCTATGGACTTGTGCCAAGTGGTTGGATAATTTAACAAGATACTTTGATCCACAATTAGGTACAGGGCAGTTTTTCGAAGTCCGATTTTCCATGTTCACTCGTTGAAAGTTAGTATCTAATAGCACAAATCTACTTGATCGTCCCTTTTATCTCCTTTCATCCCTTTTGTCGCCTTTCGTCTCGCCTTTTTTGGTTTTGAAATAAAAAACGAGGGATTAAAAAAAGAAAAAGGCGGGACAAGAGGCGACAAAAGGGATGAAAAGGATGAACGGAGATAGCTATATCCGAATGTGAACACGTCTCTTGTCAGTAGGCCTTTCATCCCTTTTGTCGCCTTTCGTCCCGCCTTTTTTCGTTTTGAAATAAAAAAAAGCGGGATAAAAAAAGAAAAAGCGGGACAAGAGGCGACAAAAGTGATGAAAAGGATGAACGGAGATAACTATATCCGAATGTGGACACGTCTCTTGTCAGTAGGCCCTTTCATCCCTTTTGTCGCCTTTCGTCCCGCCTTTTTTCGTTTTGAAATAAAAAAAGAGGGATACTAACTTTCAACGAGTGAACATGGAAAATCGGATTTCGAAAAACGGCCCTGTACCTAATTGTGGATCAAAGTATCTTGTTAAATTATCCAACCACTTGGCACAAGTCCATAGGTTATCAACTCAAGAACGTAAACCATATTTACAAGAAGCGAAACTTCAAAAAAGAAAGTTTTTGTCGAGGAATGTAAATCAGTCCAGTTGTTGATAATGGAAAATATGTTGGTTAGGAATCCTGCTTATAATGTTGGTCTAACTGAGAGACCTTAGCTAAATCAGCTAATCGACATTTATTAAACTTAGTGACCACGCCAATTTGTTTTCTATAAAGTTGGAAACTTTTAAGGGTCTGACATTATACTCCCGATCCTAGAAGAGTAAAGATATAAACGATGGCTGCTAATCGTTCCAACTCAGATGATGAAATGACTAAAGATTATTATCAAAGCTCTGATTCTCGGGAGAGCACGGACTGCACTGATGATAGTTATGACGGAGAAGAGGATGTTTGGGAAAGAATTCGAAACGAAGCTAAAGAACGGCACCAGGAAGATTGGGAAGCGTTGGTTCAAAAGTATGAACACGATGGGGATAGTCATGAAGTTGCTGAAATCAAAGCCAGTAACGCTTTGGTTCCTACCTATAGAAAAGGCCTAAGAGAAGTGTTGTTCGAAGAGATGAAATGGATTCACAACTTAAGAAAAGATCCTGATTTCCGAAACATCTTGGAAACAAAGCAAAACTTGATGAACATGGAAGATTATGAATGGCAAGAAGCGACCGAGGCTGCAATTCACCACCGAAAATTCTTGTTGAATAAACAATTCCAAAAACAACCTATTCCGGAACAGAGTGTCCCGTGATGAACAATACATTTGTACCTTTTAGAAATAAGTTTTATTAAGTCGATTTCTATTAATAAATGTCTTTAAAAATATTCTTCCTCTTGTCATCGTCATGTCCGGGAATGCTTATGCCAGACTTGTTTGATGCTCTCTTTCCATACCCAGAAAACGAACTGCAAATTGGTGTTTTTGAGATTGAGTAAACTTTGTTTTGGTGGTTTGTTTTTATTTGTATGGTAATTATAGTTCAGTTTTAGAGAAGAATTTGCATCACAAGAGTTTTCCTCAAAACAATAGGCTCTTCAGTTATCGCTAATCCCTAAGAACAATAGCAGAGTTGATCTAATGAGTCACAGTGGATTTTGTATACAATTATCTTATGACGAGTGAGTTGTGAATGATATAAAAAATATCGTTGGGTTACTATAGAGCAGATTACCAAAACAATAGTGTATTGTTATTCATAACAAAGATTTGCCCAAACCTGTTCAATCAAAACAAGTGAACTTTATTGATTTAAAAGTTAAAGTAATTACAAAGTCAATCAATCTCCATAAACTCTTCATCTTTTCTAAAAAAATGTTCTGGAACAGATACAGAATATCTTGAGGCAAAGCCGTGTTGTTCAATGTCATTCAGTGGATGTATTTCACGTCTCACTACTTCAAGCACTTGATCAATGATAGAAGATCCGTTGTTACTGAACTGAAGGGTAATTTGTAAAGTTCAGACAGGTAAACTTTCCATGAGCAATGAATTTCAATGTTCAACATGTAGCAAACAGCGTTCACAATCTCCCACACTCTCTCTGGTTTGACGTCGTCTTTTGCATTGTTGTAGAACAAATTCCACGATTCCTCTTCGGATAACATCAAGCAATCGTGCTGTCTTTGGCTTGGGTGATTTGTTTCACATTGTCTTTCTTTCTCGGCATAGATTGGTTTTTCACAGAGTGCAGCATACACCAAATGTATTGTACTTGAACTTCATCGATGCAAATAGTATCTTCTGATATAGGTTTCCTTGCCATCTTGTAGTTGGAGTTTTCTGGTTTTATACTTTGGGTTGTACTGACTCGGAGTTACACTTTGGGTTGTACACAGGTTCTGGTTTTATAGCCGCTCAAGCTTTGCCCAAACATGCCCGAATAGATCGATGACCTCATTCACAGAAATAATAGATAATCCTCTGAGTTAATGAGATTCCACTTTATTCATGAGACGCCGCACTTTACCGCACTTTATTCATGAGCGCGCCTCCCACCGCACTTTATTCATGAGCGCGCCTCACTTTATTCATGAGCGCGCCTTGAAAATTAGCATAGCGCCTTAAAAAAGGGCATACGCCCTAATTAATTTATGCATGACCTAAGACAATGGGACTGTGACGTCACCCTAATTAATGCATACGCCCTAAAGAAAATGAAAGAATGTATCCTGAGGTTAGCAAGGAGGATTAAGCCAGACGGGATTTATGTGAGTGAGGATTTGGCGGAGGAGACCATGGAAAAACGAAGAGCACAATTGACGGAGCTAAAGCAAGCTAAAGAAGCGGGCAAGATTGCTTATTTTGTCCTTGATAGGCTAGTCATCAAAGAGAAGCGGCCCCCAACTATAGCTGATGTCGCTGAGGATTCGTATGCTACTGTTAGAGATGACTAGTTCAACTACTAACTCTGTTTACAATCATGTAGGTAAAACTTGTTCTCATTGTTTATATAGTCTTAGTACTACTGCTATGAATAGTAATGACAGCCTGTGCTCGAAATGCCTTCAAGAAATTTTTCCCTTTAACCAGCTAGACGATACACAATTTAACTTTGCACTGTACGAGCTAGCTAATGGTCTAGTACACTTTAATGTAGATCGCTTAGAGTGCTTGTTTTTCAATCCACTTGAAGATAATTGTAAGAATGTAAATGCTGTCTCCAGTGATCTGGATCCTGACTTAAATTTTCTTGATGCCAATACTGATTGTAAATATTTTACTGAACAACAATTCAACCAGTTGATATCCTCTAAAGGCATTTCGAGTACAAATAGTCTATCGCTCTTCCACATCAACGCTCGTAGTCTCTCTAGAAATTTTGACAAATTTTGCCAATTAATAGGATGCATTGAGCATAATTTTTCTGCTATCGGTGTCTCTGAAACCTGGCTGAATGACACTAATTCAGACTCTGTTATTATTCCTGGCTATAACTTTATCCCGAACAATCGTGTTGCAAAGAGTGGTGGAGGAGTGGGGCTGTATTTACGTAATGATCTCGACTTCAAGATACGATCAGATTGTTTTTATTCGAATGCAGATATCATTGAATCAGTTTTTGCTGAAATCAGAAACCCTCATGGGAAAAATGTTATTATCGGCACGGTCTACCGACCGCCTTCTCAAAATGTACATGAATTCCTGGAGCATTTTGAGCGATTGCTTGCCATTATCTCGAAAGAAAACAAAACGTGCTACGTTATGGGCGATTTTAATTTAGACCTTTTGAAGCATGAACAACACTCTGCAACAACTGAATTCGTTGATCTTTTGTTCTCTTGTTTATTTTACCCCCTCATTACTAGACCAACTAGACTAACAGCATATAGTGCCACACTAATTGATAACATTCTTACAAACAATATCTCTATTCAATCTAATAATGGACTTATCTTTAACGACTTGTCAGATCACCTACCGGTATTTTCGATTGCACGCACCTCTACAACTACCTCACAAAGCAGGCAAAAACACCTTGTTATACGCGATTTCAATACTGCCAATGCTTCCAAATTCAATAACATGCTCAGTAGATTCGACTGGAGTGTAATTAAAACTGACAACCCAGATAGCGCATATGACACCTTTATAAGCAAGTATATAGAATTTTACAATGCTAGTTTCCCCCTGAAAGTACTAAAAGGCAAACGTCTAAAAACAATGCAAAATCCATGGCTTAGTAAGGGTCTAATAAAGTCAATTAATAGGAAAGGAAAGTTGTATAAGCGATTTCTCAATAACCCAACTGCTGAACGTGAGGCATGTTACAAGTCCTACAAGAATAAATTGAACCACTTGATTAGAATTGCAAAGAAGATTTTTTTTTGATGAGAAATTGGAAAAGGCAAAAGGGGATCTGAAAGCAACATGGAAAATTCTTAACGAGCTCATTAATAAGCGTAAAGCTAAACCTTCCTATCCCTCTAGTTTTAAATTAAGTAACGGCGAGAAAGTGACTGATGCGACACAAATTGCAAACAGTTTTTGTCAGTATTTTACTAAAGTTGGACCTAATCTTGCTGATAAAATTCCTACGACCAGTGAATCTCATAAACATTTCCTAGCAGATTCTTGCTCCGAGTCCATGTTATTGCAAAATGTTACACCCTCAGAACTCAAAAACATAATTGAATCCTTCAAGCCAAATAAAGCTCCTGGTCATGACAATATATCTATGAAAATAATCCATCTTTCATTTGACCATATTTCACAGCCATTAGCGGACATAATCAATTCATCTGTTCATTATGGAGTATTTCCTAAATCGCTTAAAATTGCTAAAGTTATTCCTATTTTTAAAGCTGATGATTCTGAGTGTTTCAATAACTACAGACCAATTTCCATACTTCCGGGTTTTTCTAAGCTGTTTGAAAAAGTCATGCATAATCAGATGATTGAGTTTCTGGATCAACATGATATTATTTATAAAAAACAATTTGGTTTCCGTAGACATCATTCTACTTCATTAGCACTTATTACCTTAATTAACAAAATCGCCTCGGCAATTGATCAAAATGAAATTACAGTAGGTATATTTCTTGATTTGTCGAAAGCTTTCGATACCATAGACCACCAAATCTTACTTGACAAACTTTATCATTATGGAATTCGTGGAAATGCATTTGAATGTATGAAAAGTTATTTAACGGATCGAAAACAATTTGTTCAGTTCGGATGCCATACCTCAAATCTAGAAACTATAAAGTGCGGTGTTTCTCAAGGATCAATTCTTGGTCCTCTACTCTTTATTTTGTACATTAATGATCTTCCTAATGCTTCCAATTTAACTGAATCTCTTCTTTTTGCGGATGATACAAGCATTTTTTGCTCTAACAAAGATCTCAATCATGTTTTTGATACTTTAAATAGCGAGTTAATAAAAATAGCCACATGGCTAAAAGCAAACAAACTCTCTGTAAACTTGAAAAAGACAAACTATATTGTATTTACGCCCAGACAAAATAGAGTAGATTTAAACAAAAGCATTTTTATTGAAAACCATATTATTAATAGAGTAGAAGTTACTAAATTCCTTGGTGTTTTCATCGATCAACATTTTACTTGGAAGAATCATATAGGTTTTGTATCGAAAAAAATGGCAAAATCAATTGGCATAATATCAAGATCACGTTATTTCTTATCTTCTAAGTCTCGCTTAAGTTTGTATTATACTTTAGTTTATCCTTATATCAATTACTGCAACATTGCCTGGTCATCCACATACCCTACAAATCTAAATCGCATATTTATTCTTCAGAAACGTGCTGTACGAATAATTTCTAATGCTGATTACCTCGCACATACTGCTCCTTTATTTTACTCCCTAAAAATCCTTGATGTCTTTAAAATAAATTCTCTTATGATTGCATGCTTCATGTATTCTTATCATAATCAACTTCTTCCTGCCTACTTTAATGATATATTCTTGACTAATCAACAAATTCATAGGTACCAAACACGAAATTCCTCTAACTACAGATCGCATCCCTGCCGAACTAATATCAAGCAATTTACTGTCCTCTTTCAAGGTCCAAAAATGTGGAATTCTCTTCCCCTCGACATAGTTCAATCTTCAAGTCTCGTTAGCTTTAAAAAATCTCTGAAACAATATTTACTTAACCAGATACTATAATTTTTGTCTGTTCTTTTGCTTTTATCATTGATCTTAATATATTCTCATTTATAATTCAATATGCTTTTTCTCTTGTGTGATAATATAAAAAATAATAATAAAATACATATTTTTCATGACTGCCGCAAGGAAGCCTCTTCAAATAAGCTTATATAGTTTCTCAGAGGCTTCCTTGTCACTCTCAAGCGTTAATTTCTAGTTTATTCTAGTTCTTTTATATATTAAATATTTGTAAACTATCTATATTTGTAAACTATCTATCTATATTTCTGTGTAACTGTAATATTAAATGTAACGTTGTGAGTGACAAATAAATACAATACAATACAAAAAAATACAATACAATAGATAGGGCGTACGCCCTAAAAAAACGGCTAATTCCATGCCTCTCCTAACATTTTTGACTTGGGAGATTTTTGGAATATTGTGGATTTAGTTGTTTGAATATTGTGGATTTTATATTGTTGCATGATTTAATAAAGTCACATTTTTCAAATTACCGGTAAACTAGTTCATTGCATACCAGTATAATTATTATTTTTGAAATACATTGTAGGCATTAAATAAGTAAACTGTTACAGGTGTATGGCTGCTTTTTTTTAACAGCCCTTGTAGTACGATATGTGTCCCTTGCTATGACCAGACCACAAATGGTATTATATGAACATGGGCTGAAAAACCAAAATGACCTCCAAATCAGTATGGAGAACAAGTCACACTTCTGTCACAGAATTAGAGACACAGACCTCAGCAACTTTGAAAACGGACCCAGGTTTTCAATCATTCAATATCAGTTTATTTACCATAAAACATTTACAGATAATTATACAATGTAGTTCAACAAAGAAGTACTGAGATATCAAGATTAAGAAATAACACTGATAGGGAAAAGGTGAATCTACATATACATGTACACATGTACATGTACCATAAGCAGTATACATGGTTTTTTTTAATTAATGGTAGAAGAGAAGAGATTGAGACTACGCTCAGCTGGTCCAAGGGACAGCAAAATACCTGTACATGTATGTTTAATTAAACAATTTCTTAATGAATTTGTTACATGTAATAAAAAGAACTCCAGAATATTTTATTTGATGGACCTTTCTCATTTGCCAGTAACACTGAGAAGCTGCGTGAATTTGCATTATAGTTTCAATGCACCACACTTCCCAAGAAGTTCACCCAGGTAACTATAGGCCTATAGCCTTGCTATCCCCCTTTTGTGAAACTTTAGAAAGAATTATTTACAATCAACTTATATCTTTCTTAAACAAACATAATGTTTTATTCCAATATCAATTTGGCTTTAGAAAAGGTTTTTTCTACTGAACAAGCACTTTTGGAAATCACTGATGGTCTAAAACTTGGGATTGACAATAAACTTATTACGTGTGGCATTTTTCTTGACTTCTCCAAAGCTTTCGATACTGTTAATCATGAAATTCTGCTAGCCAAACTTTACAAATATGGAATAAGAGGCAACACCACTCCATTATCGACTAATAGAACCGTCGATCTAAGTGTTGAAGGTAATTCGGTGACTGCTTTATGTGTATTCAGTCGTGTCCATTATCGACTAATACAACCGTCGATCTAAGTGTTGAAGGTAATTCCGTGACTGCTTTATGTATATTCAGTCGTGTCCATTATCGACTAATACAACCGTCGATCTAAGTGTTGAAGGTAATTCGGTGACTGCTTTATGTATATTCCCCCAGTAAAAATTAAGGCGTGATCACGGGCGTGATCACAAAGCGTGATCACGGCACAGGTTATCAAACCGTGATCACAGTGTGTGATCACAGAAAATCTTCTGTGATCACGCTACCTCTAGCGATACACGCAATAAATTTGAGAATGTATATCGTATTAATTTCGAGATACTAAGCATTTGCAATTATTTATGATAATATAACGAGAGTTTAGTGGTTAATGGCATTTATTGAACTTCTGAATGACTACAAACTATTTAAAGGTCGTTAAATTGCTCAGATACATTTTGCAAACGTCCATACTGAATAATATTATCTTGTAATATGAATAACCAATGGTAATTAATGGCTAATGCTTAAAGGCCTTTTGTTACGGCTAATTTTTTATAAACCTAAATACAGAATATGTCGCAACCTTTTATCCAGAATTAAATTACTGTTTGTAGTTAATTCCGGCCCATACGAAACACCTGTTATTACGGACCATTCTGCATTTCTCATCAATGACCTTCTTGATCAATGGCCAGTTATCAAGGCCTGGAAAACACCGTTCGGCCTGTCCCTTTAATGCTGCAACCCGGTTAGGATCCAGCCGCCGCAGCTTGTCACCCTTACCTTCGACGCTCCCCTCCCTGGCCTCATCCCTACTAAAAACGAGCTCAAAAAGCTTTAAAGAAAAAAGCTTGGGACAATTCTTATTTAAAAGTTTGTACTTCGTGTTATCCACATATACACCGCGGCTTGGGGATCCAACAAGCACAAGGTCATTGTCTGCGGACATTTCTGATGAGGAGGGAGACGATTTAGATGATTTGGAAGCACGGGAAACAGGCGACAACGCTGTAGTGGGAGGCGGTTGGGCGAGCAGTTTGTCAGTGGCAGGTGGAGTCTTGGGTAAATCCACCACAAGAGTGGGTTGAGGTTTGGCGGTAGCTTCTGGGTTTCTAGGCTTTTCATCTGCCACATGCAGTGTCTCAACGGCCTTGTAGTGCTTTTTCAAGCAGCTCTTACATCGAGCGAACCCTTGAAACTCAGAGCGTAGTTGCTGTATTTGCTCTGCCATCGTTGAGAACTGAAGTAACAGCAGATCAACCTTCGATTCCAACTGTATTTTGTTTGGAATTGATGAACCTGAAAAAAAAAGTATCTGAGTCCCCCTACACTTGTACTTGTAGCGTTATACAGTTTAACTCATATATAAATTTTCAAATTAAGATACATTGGTGTATCGTTAGACAGTTTTGACCTGCAGCTAAACATGAAATTTTGTTTTTACCCGAACGCATGTCTCAGTCAAAAAGCAAAGATTGAAAGTATTGAGTGTACTGAATTCACGACTCCAATGAACATTTTACATGTTATGATTGTTGCTATCTAATCTATTGTATTAAAAGCTAAGCAAAAAAGCCTTACCTTTCTCCAGGTTAGATTCAATTCTACCAGGTACTGACGAAGGACGTAGTTCGTCTAGGGGAAATAACATGACAACTTTGTGAGCGAATTACTAACTTATACATTAACTACAAAAAAAATACGAACAATTTTTTTTCAGGCGGTTAATTGCAGATGCATTTTATAATATTGCAGCCAAATATCGGACGACAAATTTCACACCCTTCGAAAAGAGCACAAATTATAAGATTTATATGACTTTGTTGGGAAAACTAGTTTGACATAGTTAACACAATATAGACGTTCTGTTATATTCCATTTGTCACTGAAGCCATTCTGTCCAGGCATAACATGAACAAGATACTTGATCAGTCGCCAGCGTGCGGATTAATTACATTTTATTAGATTAGTGCGGTTGGTAAACACCGCAATGTAGTTGCTAAAACGCATAGCTATAGTAATGGTATATCTCTGATATCTGGCAAGGAAGATAATTATTATTACGTTATTTAAATGTCAAATATATTTAGCTTTGGAACTAATTGGGGACACGTCCTACGATCTTACGTCCTTATCCGAGAAGACGCGAAGGTCTATTAACCGTTTACTGTTATGTAAAGGCAGCACCTGTTGGTCAGGTCAGGGTTTGAACCCGCGACCTTCCGCTCGACAGACCATCGCTTAACCACTGAGATAACCGGAAGGCGGTTAGACATTTGTTTATTCATGTACTAAATAAGCATTGCTAAAGGTCTTAAGTATGCATTTCCGCAGTTAAAATAGAATAAATCATTGTTAATAGTCGGAATGAGCGAATTGCGTACGAACTGAGATGTGTAACGTTGTGTGATCTAAGAATAAAGAAAAATGGAGAAATATAAAGTCCAAGTGTTAGACTTCAAATCATTTCGAAAAATGTTTTTGTTAGGATTCGGTAAAAAAAATGTTTGGGCGAAAAATAAATATTTAGCCTATTTTTGGCTCGATTACATTCATCTGGGCCGGGTTGTATGTTCAAAGCACGATTAGCACTAATTCAGAGTTAATGATTTTCATGACAACCAATAGGTTTTGTACAGAAATAACCCAGGATTACCTTATTATAGAAAATTAACGAAGCTGTAAATGTACGCGACTTAAATCAACGCGTCCTGAAATTAACGCGAATTTCCGTGTAAGATTACCCTGGTTCCAGAGGTTTTCTCTATGTTTTTTCTGCGAGTGACGTTTAAGCCGCGAAGCGGCGCCAGCGTGCGCGAGCTGCGAAGCAGCGAGAAGGGAGAGAAAACCTCTGGTTAAAGTGGTCAGTTGACTGATCGAGCCGCGCCAATAGATTTGAACTAGGGTCAGAATCTGACCCTCGTTCCTGGTTGGAGGAATTTTTAATTGGATAAACAAGAAACCTGATTGGTTCACGCCTTACACATTTTAAAAAGGGAGGAGACGGGATTGTTGTTTACAATACAAAACTACTGATCGGGAGGTAGTAAGGACATTTTGATTATCCGGTCGGTCACGCGCTCTGCGTGAGAATCACACTTTATTGTTGTGACCAATATGGCCTCGGCAATCGAACTCGAAGGTATAGTTGACAAAGTCTTGCTATCCATTCTTGGTAATCGCTTTCCTGAGATAGAGAGTCTGTCGAACGAGCAGAGGAGAGCGCTCAGTGGAGTTATTCACAATCTCAATGCAAGGGGACTAGCGCTGTTCACACGTCCCGGTGGCGGTGCCGATGGAGAATCTTTACTACATCGCTTATGTCGTCCTTTGTCTGCCTTTGAGTTATTTGTTTCAAGCTGGGACGCAAGAGTATCTTCGTGTCCCTTCCTGAATGACTGCAGGTCGTTCTCTTGCTTTTCGAGCTTCCAAAAGGTCCGAAGACACTTTTGACATGATTCTGGAGACTCCCTCGACTTCCGATATGACAGTACCAACGACAACAGATAGCCGTCTTGTTAGATCTTCGGTTCTGCTGTTTGGTCCAAACACATTCGTTTTAGACCTGCCACTGACTTTCACATTTATCCCACAAAACCTGCAATATTCGCTCGGATTGAAAAGTAAATATTTAATCGGTGTTTTTTCTTTCATCCATGAACACGTATGCCGAAAACTCCGCCACGCGTCAAAGCAACAATACGTCCTTTCCCCTCCCGACAAAAACTATAGAGCGTGACCACTTCGTGATAACTTCTCGGTGATTGGTCAACAGTGTAATTACTGAAGTAACATGTTTGACAGCTGTCAACCGCATGGAAGTGAGATCCGTGACCACTTTAACCAGAGGGTTTCTCTCCCTTCTCGCTGCTTCGCAGCTCGCGCACAAACGTCACTCGCAGAAAAAACATAGAGAAAACCTCTGGAACCAGGGTAGTGTGATATATGTTTGCATGCATTTAATTAACGCGAACGCTTTTCAAATGAGTGTAAAAATTAACTCCCGCAAAAACATGCTACACAGTAATTGCGAATTACTCACGACAGTCATATGAAAACCGATCTATGCAAAATAATCTAAGACAAACTGTGCGTTTCACAATAGGAAACAACAACGTCCATCAGCAGAACTCGTTCAGAAGTCTATATAAAAAATAAAGGTGACTTAAAATAGCGATGCTAAAAAATAGTGTGATTTTAATTAACGATGACGTAAATTAAGGTTCATTTAATTAACGCTAATTTTTAGAATTCGCGTTAATAAAATACTTCGTTAATTTTCTATAATAAGGTTTTTACCGTAGTACTACTCGAGCTTTGAACAACCCGGCCCTGAAGTACTTTTGCAGTGAATGTAGTTTGTAAAAACGCAAAACCGCCTTACAATAAAACAAACATACAACCCTGCCAATAACTAAATCAGGCCAAGTCGCTGAAATGCTACTGTAAATGTGACGATTATAACAAATGTAAATGAATTCCTCACCTTGTATATCTTCTGTTGATTCTGGGATTTCAAATTCATCGATCGAATTGTTCTCGTCATCTTCAAATACCGGATCTAATGAAAAGTAAATATCACTTTTATAAAGGATAATATTAAAGTGTGGGATGTCAGCAGCTTTTTATAAACAACTCAAGTGAGCTAAAAATCACCAAACGCCACCACCACGCGCGAAATACAAAACAAACAATACTAAGTTTAAAAAGAACAAAATAAAAACAAATAAAAATGCGTTTCTGGCTTTACCTTCTACGGTTCTTTCAGAATCACACAAGTCGTTATTGTTGTCGAAGTTTGTCGACTCAGATGAGGCTATAAGGAAAGTTTACGCATTGATATATTTATAAAAGTAATGATTAAGTCTTCATATTAACTAGAGCTAGGCTTGGAGGGCCACTACGTGGGTTAATGCTCCCTCTGCCCGTGACTACTATTCACGGTTACAATTTACGGTTTGGTTCCGTGTCCGTTCATAGGCATTGCTGGTCGCACTGGTCGCTCAATATAACGAATTTCTGACTGTTAAGTATCAATAAGTGTGTTTTATACATCAAGTAAGCTCTATAATACTTATATTAATGTTGTGCCATATGTTTACGTCCCTATGATTCAGTGTAAGACTGTGAAAGGGTTAAAATAAACTGACATTATTATTATTAACAACAATTTACTATGTTCACATATATCGCGTATGATTAATATTAACAAGGAAGCTAGGTCAGATAATCATCTATAAAGCACTTTGAGATCACGCTAAAATCTGACAATTTAACAGCCAGATCAGGCATTAAACGCCGACAAATACTGTCAAATCACCAAAAGCGTGCTGTTTTGTTCACTTCTGAGCTACAACGAAAAGCTACTAAAGAATCGAAGACATTGTAAAACTCTTTCGTTGAACGAATATTAGCTATAGAGTTTCCCCTTTTTTTTATCTCAACTCTGCAGTCACCGTTTGCCAGCTATCTAATAGCAGCTACAGTACGTAACTTACGTCTTACCTGTAGGTACATCATCGCATTCCATCAAGGCTACGATATCGTCAGGATTCCAGCTACTGTGTACATATTCGGATCCCTCGGGGTGCCACGCATTCCCTCTTAATATGAGCTGTTGGTTTACAGATGAAATGCCCGTTAACTGCACAATTTTTCTTGACAGGTCGGCGAAGGTCATTTCGGCGGGAATACATATCATGAATTCCACAGCGCTGCTGGATTGTTGCTGTCGAATTAGAGACATCGTCGAAGAGAGGGACTTGGCTATATTCTTTGATTGCTGGTCTGCCATCTCGACCCGTACTTTTTTCTGGACAACTGCGGGATTGCTAGGCTTGTTGACTCGTCAGTTTTTTCAGAACTTTTTTTTCGGTTTTCCCTTTCTTAACCGCCTTTGACTTCTCCGTTGGTCCCGGTTCAGATTTTGGGCGGGAACCTGAGTCGTTACGAATTTTCCCTTTCTCCTTCGTCTGCTTTCTTTGGCTGCTACTATGGTCTTCTTCAATTTCTAAATCTGACTCGTAACTGCTGTTGTCAGTATCCACGTTTACAATGGGTAACGAGGAGCGAATCTTCTTTGTCGCTTTGTTGGAGGACAGCTCGGAAGACTGAGTATTCTAATCTGTCGTAGTCGCTGAACTTCGCTGGCTTTCGCCGTTTTCTCCCTCTGCATTGAATAATACGGCCTTTTCCCTCGAGGCTTTTCAGTAGCAGATCGATGTAATCCGCACACTCTTTTTTTGTCCCTCTCTTCAGTTTAACAGCCTCGAAGTACGCTTCTTTCATTTTTCCACTGCCATTATCAACAACATTCCAAAGAACGGCGGTTGAACCGTTGTCGTTTTCCTTGACTTTACTTCCAACTACAAGGTGAGGTCCCCTTGATCTGAAATCCGTTTCACTAGGAAACTCCACTGCGTAGTAAGTAGCCATTTTGTTCAGAATGCCGTAGGTACGTATGCTGCAGCAAAATAAATTTTCTGATAGCATGAAGCAGTAAGTGTAAACGGGATGAGCACAGCTCCAAACGAATATGAATCTCCCGCTCAAATCTCAAGTAGTAGGGGCGGTAGTAGAATTATACCACTTTTTTGTTGCACAAGGGCGCCATAAAGCGAATTCAGAAATCCACTTTATGGCGCCCTTGCACAACAAAAAAGTTGTATAATTCTACTACCGCCCCTACTACTAGGGGGTACTAAGGGTCAGCCAAATTGTCACTAGACATTCTTACACATAAAAATCCAAACTTGATAACCCTATTAGAGATATGATTAGCATATAGTTATATCGACATCGATTGTCCCGCAACATCCTTACACCTAAAAATCCAAACTCGAGTAACTGTTAGAGCTATCCTAACGTATAGTTATACCGAAGAGAAAATGGCGAGACCGCGTAGTGAGCCACTTCCACGGAGTCTAGCTCGAGAGGCAGGTGCTATTCTCGATGAGAGAGATGGAATGCTCGAGGGAGTGGAGATAGGCCGCCGTACTATTCGATGGCGCTTCTTCCAAGGTGTGGCAGGAGATTTGACCCCTAGGATCATGGAAAAGTTAGTTGCAAAGGTAACCACCAGCTTCTACCTGCGCTACAGCTACACCTATCGTATTCGCAATGTCAACGACGGGCGTGTGATGCTATTCTCCAAGACTGTCCCCGGCTCTCCATGGGTGAACATCCTAGAAGATGCAGAAGAGTGGATCAATAGCAAGGAGCTATCTCGATTGAATCCTGACAACATTAATCGACCAAATACCCAATGGACCTTTGTGCGTTGGATCTACGTGGATGTCAAAGTCGTGATCGATCGTCAGCCTCTGTTGGGAACAGGCCCACTGCCCCAATGGCTTCGCCATAAGAAAGGAATGCTTGCCCTTGATCGATATGGTGACAACCTATGTCTGTGGCGCTGCCTTGCCATGCATGAAGGAGCACGAGTAGATAGGTGTTGCGTCACAGCTCGAAGACTTGCCCAGAACTTCTATCGCCTGACAGCGCCCACGCAAGACGTTCCCAGAACTTCCTTAGACCAGCTGGAGGAAGTCGAGTTGCACTTTGGAATCGGTATTCGGGTGTATGAACCCACAGAGGATGGCGCTTGGCATCTTACGCGACATGCAGCTCACTACAAGCATACGATGACGATTGGGATATACGAAGGACATGCCTTCTATATCAAGGACGTCAAAAAGCTAGGGAGCATCTACATATGTAATGACTGTAAGCAACGGTTCACACAGGCTGGCAGCCTTCAACGCCATGCAGATCGTTGCAGTCGTGGAGAAACGAAGATTGTTTGCCCCGGAAAAGTAATCACAGTACCCCAGTCGGCATACGAAAAAGCCTTCTGGCCAGAGAGCACCGCTAGCAAAGTCGCTCTATGCTGGTTGAAACGCGAAGCCGAAAGGATTGGGCAACACATTCATCACGCAGCTTGTGGGCATGGTGGAGAGCATTGGATCGAAGGAGCGCTGGTCGACGGCTACGAACCTCTTTCGAAAACCATCTTCCAATTTCATGGATGCTATTTCCATGGCTGCCCGAAATGCTTCCCTAGGGAAAGGAGGCTCTATCTCAAGACCTGCGAAAGAACGGAGAGTCTACGTGAGGCAGGTTATATAGTAGTGGAGGCTTGGGGTTGCTCTACAAAGAAGAAAAACAAGCCGGTTCCAACTCCAACGCAAACCGCCTATCCACATGCCATAGTTTACGATTTCGAAGCCTATCTCGATACAACGAAAGGAAGACAACCAACTGACCGATTGACCATCGAAAACGTTCATGTCCCAATATCAGTATCAATTGCCGACACGTACGATCGAACGCCAACCCACATCTGTCGACGCGAACCAAAAGAACTTGTAGCCGCCTTTGTCGAAGAACTCCAACGAAGAGCGAAAGCAATCCGAGAAGTCATTGCGGAACGGTTCTGCCCCAAGACACCTGAATTCTCCTTTGACACCCTATCGAAGGCACAACGGATGAGAATCGACGAATGGATCAGCCAAGTTCCAGTATTGGGATTCAACTCTGGCAGGTACGATCTCAACCTGATCAGGGAGCACTTCGTAGGAACCATTGCCGACACCTGTCCAAAGGTCCGGGTGGCAAAGAAAGCCAACACCACTATGTTTCTCTTGACTCCCGATTTCCGTTTCCTCGATGTGATGAACTACCTTGGACCTGGAACTTCCTATGAACGTTGGATCACTGCCTATGGATGCGAGTTGCAAAAGAGTTTCTTCCCATATGAGTGGTTTGACTCTCCTGACAAGTTGGATCACGTTGGATTACCAGACTATCCAGAGTGGGGTTCGAAGTTGAAAAGAGAACACCTACTATCTAGGGAAGAGTTCGAAGACTGCAAGCGCACCTTTCTCGACAAGGGAATGGAGACCTTTGCAGACTGGCTAAGATACTACAACAACCTAGACGTAGTTCCATTCCTAGAGGCACTCGAAAAGATGCGAGATTTCTATCATGAGAAGGGAGTAGACATGCTGAAAGACGCAGTGTCCATCCCAGGAGTCTCGCTACAGTTCCTGCTTCGAGGTAGTGTAGAAAGGGGGGCTGAGATGTATGCTCCAAGTAAGGAAGCCTACCACATGCTGAAAGGCGCTGTCGTGGGAGGTCCAAGCATAGTGTTCACCAGACGCCACGAAGCAGGAGTGACTAAGATTCGTAGTCATCAGGGTGGAACCAAAGTGTGTCGCAAAGTTCTTGGATACGATGCCAATGCCCTATATCTTTCCACGATGGAATTCGAAATGCCTTGTGGAAAAGAAGAGGTCGTTCACTATGATGAGCCAGGTCCAGAAGCCGAAAGATTTGTCGAATGTCTACGTGGTGGAACGTGGTTTGGATATGCAGAAGTAGACATCGAGATACCAAAGAAATTGTGGAAGGAATTTGAGGAGATGCCCCCCTTCTTCTACAACAAGAAAATCCCCAAGGAAGCAATTCCTCCACAAATTTTGGCCTACCTTGAAAAGACAGGTAGAAAGCGCAGCGAAGAAACGAAGCTAGTTGGGAGTCTCTCTGGAAAGAAGTTGCTACTCTATGCTCCTCTTCTACTTTGGTATCTAGACCATGGCGCAGTGATCACTGCTGTCTACCGCACGATAGACTACGAACCCAAAGAAATCTTCGGATGGTTTCGTGGACCAAGTCACTGAGGCGCGACGTATGGGAGACGTAGACAAAAGTAAAGCTTTGCTGGCAGATGTGTTCAAGCTACTAGGAAACAGCGCCTATGGAAAGTTGCTCGAAGACTTGGGACGCCAAACAAATGTCACCTATACAAAAGACGAGAAGATTGTGGACAAAGCTTTGCGAAGTGTTTGGTTCGAAGACCTGGAAGAGATTGGCGAGGCATACGAACTCGAGAGTAGGAAGGACCAGATCCGAATCAAACGCCCTTTCCAAGTAGGTATCGCTGTGTACCAGCTCGCAAAGCTGCGTATGCTCGAGTTCTACTACGACTTCCTCGACAAGTACGTCGCCCGCGAGGATTTCGAATACATTCAGATGGACACGGACAGTGCGTACATTGCCATCTCGGGAAACAGCCTCGATGAGGTTGTAAGACTCGAGCTACGTGAGGATTTCGCAGCCAATAGGAAGGAATGGCTAGCTTGGGACAAGTGGAGCAGTCGTACCCCAGGACTCTTCAAACTCGAATTCGAAGGACAGCGCGCCATTGCCCTATGCTCGAAAGCCTACTACGTCGATACGGGTGGCAGCAAGAAGTATACCGCCAAAGGTATGTCTAGACGGCACAACGACATTTCGTGGGAACGATTCGAAGCAGCCCTCCAGGGTAGTATCGACACGGCGAAGAACCGAGGCTTCCGCCTATTGCCAGAAGGTATGGCAACCTACGAACAACAGAAGCTTGGGCTATCGGCTTACTACGACAAAAGACGCGTTCTTCCCGATGGAATCCACACCGAGCCAATAGAGTACGCTGTCTAGCGGCTGGGTACAAACAGAATTCCTTTTGGTGGTAGTTCCGTATCCCTAGGAACGACTTGTAGCTCTTCACGAACGAATCCACGTTTGGGTGCGTCCTTCTCCCCTTCTTGCTTCGCAAGGTAGTACAGCACAGGCTGTCCCGAAGATACTACACTTCGCGAAATAACGTATATCTGCAAACTCCACACAGGATCAGTAGCTCTACGTTTTTCACCCCCTTCCAATTCTCCTGGGGCGTAAAGATATCGAACTAAAACGTCGAATGGTAGGCGCTCTTCTCTCAATCCAACAGTGCGCGAATATGTAGGAGTCTTTAGATCTACTTGTTGCTTCACTACAGAATTTGAAGGCTCCTTTCCTGTAAGTCGAGTCACCTCACTGTTCAGGGCTTTGATAACCATTGGTAAACGAACTACCCATTCTCTACTACGCGCATCCGATCCTTCCGAAGTAAGTACCATCTCTTGTGCATATTGGTACCCAAACAATCTCTCAGCTAGGGTTCTATTCGCTCGTTCGACGAAGCCTTGCGCTCTATGATTACCAGCCTCACCTCGTTGAACTTTCGTACCATGTAGTTCTAGCGTTTCAGACATACGTCCCATGAATTCTCTACCAGGATCTACTTGCAACGTCTTTGGCCATTCGAGTGGACTACGTTTATAGATTCGTTCGAATGCCGCAGAAACTTCACCACTATCTTTAGATGCTAAAGGTTCGGCTTCTTTGTATCGAGAAGCTACGTCGATTACTACCAATGCGTACTTGTATAGCTTCCGTCCACGTCCAGGACGATCGTGTGGGAAGAATATCAAATCAGCTTGGTGGACTTCATTTGGTTTCGATACAGTCCAATGTGGTCGTGGAATGTGTTTTGGTGGTGGTAGATATACTTGCCATATAGATTGCTTTTCCAACCAACTCCTAGCTACGTCTTCTGATGCTTTCGCTGCTACCGATAGCTTACCGATTGCAGAGTGACCTTTCCAATAGCCCATAGGACCATAGAAGATATTCGCAAGTTTAGAATCCATCATGCATCTATACATTCTAACCTTCAACAGATGAAAAAAAAAAAAAAAGAAAAGAATAAGAACCAGGCCTCATTCCTTTCTTTTTTCCTTTTTTTTTTTTTTTTTTTTCTTAGTAGTAACTTAGTAGTAGCTAGTAGTAGCTTAGTAGTAGCTTAGTAGTAACTTAGTAGTAGTTTAGTAGTAACCTAGTAGTGGCCTAGTAGTAGCCTAGTAGTAACCTAGTAGTAACCTAGTAGTAGCTAGTAGTAGCTTAGTAGTAGCTTAGTAGTAGCTTAGTAGTAGCTTAGTAGTAGCCTAGTAGTAGCTAGTAGTAGTGGTAGTGACTATAGCCATTTACTAATAGTGTATCCAGCGCCTAGCATTCCACCACCGACGTAGAGCAACTCACCAGTCTTCTGATTGTTTGAGGGTCGGTAGTAGTCAGATAAGTGGGGTTCTTTCATCCCTTCGAGCCGTTTTAGCGCCTTACGTAACTTATTGGATCGCACGAAGGCTTTGTTGGTATCTATTTGAACGTTGTGTGCGTCGCGTTCAAGACCTTCCTGTTCGATGACCCTATCGTATAATCTTTGACGTTCGATTCTACGCGCTGCCATTTCAGATTCTAGTTTTTCGAGGGCCCTATCGTGTCTCTCTCGTTCTGTATCACCCTTTCCAATCATTCTAGCTAGTATGCCACCACCAGTAAATGCCGTCGCATTCAAAACAGCGCCGAAAATTGTCATAGAAATTGCTGTTCCCATTACGGTATGATCTTTTGTTTCTCAAGATATTGCTTTGCGTATAAGCTACCAAGTATCACGGCAGTCCACTTCGCGTAATTCACTAGGGAAGAAGAAGGATCGCTAAGCATAGATTCTTTGGTAGTCTTTTTTACGATCCACCCAATACCAGAAGCGAGTCCAACGATTATGGATGCATCGGTTGCTGTCTTCATCAATTCCTTATCCATCTCGACATATATAAGTATGGTCTCGAGTCTTTAAGTGTTACTCCATGTCTAGTGCCGTTGGCTTTGCCGGAGCTGCAGGTCGTGTCGTGCTAACGGCGGCAGCGCGCGTGTTGCCATCTACATACTTCTTGTACGCAAAGTACGTGCCAAACAATGTAGCGCCAGTACCGATGACTGCGAGGATAGTCAGGTTTTCGAACCGACCTTTCTCTACGTCAGTTTCTTTGGACGGTTCATTTTCACGTTCTATCTCCATCCTTTGAGCTTCTTTTGCACGGGCAGTGACCTTCTCCCAAGCTAATTTTCCTGCTGCAACGCGCTTTGGGTTTTTTCCTTTCTTAGTTGGTACAGTCGTCGGAGGATTCGCAGTTATCTGATCCGTCTGTCCTTCCATCTTGCTTCGATATAGTAGGTATATGTGGAGGTTCAACAGGTGTGTGACACTAAAGATTCTTTAATGATGAATATGCCTCAAGTACTACGGTTCTTTCTGGGGTATCCACTTCATATTCGTCGACTTCGTCATCCTCCTTTTTCCCTGGCGCATAGTGTGCAAGGATGTGACACATAGCGCTAGTTGTCGCTACGAGTGGGCCTGCTCTGTAAGACAACGACCCAGCTATGGCAGATATCTCATTTCGGATTAATTGGTCTTCTTGTAGATCCTTCAATAGTTCTTGGTGAGAATCTATAGGTAGCACGTATGCGATTACGCGAACTACTAGGCTGAGTGCTCTATTTACTAAACACCCTGTTATTTGTTTTGCTAAGACGGACTGGTATCTAGTATGTAAGCGTTCTACGTCTTTGTCTGACAGTTTAGAAATGTCCCCTAGAGAGAGATTCTTCCCTATGTATTCCTTTATTGTACCAGTTACGGCTAGAATCGAGAGAGCTTCCCGATCTTCCTTTACAGAGGAATGCGCATTCTCTATTTTTGGTGGTGGTGGGCCTGTTACATCCTCACCGAATATCTCGAGTATTTCTTTATCCATGATAATATGTTGTAGGTGCTGGGAGCTCTAACACTACCTCGAAAGGATGGCGTAGACAGAAGCACATGCGAGCGAACTTATGGGATCCAAGTATCGTTCGTAACTCTTTGCATTCTTGCGAGCCTCCATAATCCTCAAATATCCTTTTGCCATCTACGGCCGATGCTGTATGGAATGCTACTACGATAGCTACGTTCTCACGGAAGGGTTTACATATGCTCGTTAGTTGTTGGGACAGCACCCAAACGGAAAGCCCTATATGTCGTGCAGAAAAGGCTAAGTCCACTAGCTTGTCAGTTCGTTTCTTGACGTCCTTCGATGCGGCGCAATCATCGAGAATCAATAGAGTATTGGTACCTGACCAAAATGTTGCGCAAATACTCAAAGTAGCATCGATGGCATCCTGCGGTGGTGACATGACGAAGAAATGAGGATCTCGATTTGCAAATCCACGATAAGTTTTGTTGTGGGCATACGTAGGACAAATCAGTACTATGTAATCGAACTTACCACGAAATGATCCACGAAGTCGTTCTATGAGAAACGCAGTCTTCCCACAATTCGTTGGACCGACTATGAGTGCGTTGAACGGCACGTGCTCTACGAGAGAATCCATCAGTATAATATACTCTGCAGAGATCTGTTCAATATCGTGACCTGAGCATCGGCAAGGACATAGATGTGCATTTTCACATTTCCACTTCCCTTTGCAGTTCTATGTATGCGAATGTCGATGTCCTTTCCACTGCCGGTTTGTGCCAAGCCATCACCATGAACGGTGGAATCTTTTGCTGTGCGACAATCGATTAGGATAGCGAATCTATTTTCAAAGAACTTCTTTGGAGTCATGGAAGTATTGGGTGTACCAAACCAGCCTCTTGCAGCCTCCCAGAAATCTAGGGGAAGCATGCCGCTTGGAAAGAGTCTGTTGGGAATCCCGTTGACATCTACTTCTACCTTCGAAATATCGGGATTCGAGAATGCTTCGCTATCTCTCGCACCATGAGCGTATGGATCTATGAATAGTAGAAGTAGTCCAGCAAAGGATCGTCGTGGAACGTTGACGTTTTGAGATATCAAAGTATCGGATGCTTTAGCGATCTCTACTATCTTGAAGTGAACAGCGTAGTTGTATAGGAATGCAGTACCTATTTCGTATTTGTGAAGTGCACTACTAGCCAGCGTTCCATCCCTAATTGCTTCGTATTCTAGTTGGATGTTGGTAAGTTGGTACGTACCTATCTTCGTCGGATCCGATCCAACTACGACATCAATGGCATTTGCTAGAGTCAACTCGAATGTAATGGTATTTTCTAGGGCATATGGATATAGAACTCCATGTTGTGTCAGAATGTCGACATCTAATGGAATCCTATATTTGGAACCACATGCAGCTAGGAGCGCGTTGTCTGCAGCGGACGAAGTACTTGCGTCACCAGCTTTCGATCGTAGCTTGTTCGTGTTCTCTGATTGAATGCCTTGTTGTACTCTTGACTCTCTCTCCTGCGTAGATAGGTATACGTCGGAGTACGTTTGTAGAAGGTCTGGCTTGACAAGGTCTTCTACTGTTTCAGCTCCCATCCTACAGATTCTACGTATGACCAAGCAGCGTCCAATGTTCGAAACGACTCTGTTATTTGCATGTCCACCAGATAGTACTATGTCGACCAATAGCGCTAAGCTACCAGGTACTAGTACTACACCTTCTGCTAGCTTTGGGACTTCTACGTATAGAGTCTCACCTGGATTGGCAGATGATCGAGTGAAAGTTTTCCTATACAAGTCTCGCGGAGCCTTGAGTGCATGAGGCTCTCTTCGTGCTTGTGCGGGATCCAACTTCGATGAGATCATGTTGAATATAACTATATATATAATTATGTTTAACATGGACTCTGGTGGGAGGTATGAGGAAAGAACTGATGAAGCTGAAAGAGGAAGAGACGACGATGATGCTATCGATGTGGAGGAGGAGTGGAAAGCGACGTTTCCAGAAGAGTCAGGAGAATCGCTCAACATGAAAACCATACGCGATTACCCTAGAGAAGGCGCTCGACCAAAGGAGCAGGAAACCTCGTTTTCTATAGACGATGAACTCATCGACTCGAAAGACTCGAACGTTTCTAGAAATGAAAGAATCCTGGAGAAGCTGGAGGAAGAGAAAGTCCCAAAGTATACCGATCGAGGCGTAGTCTTCAAACAGGGTCTATCGGAAAATGCGAGACAGAATATGTTCGAGACTGTCTGGGAAAAATACCCCGACGTGGGAATTCGAGGCACGCTTGAGATTGCAACCCTGTCTGATGGTAGAGTCGCTATCCACGAGTATGGAAGTAAAGAAAAAGCTATTCCTATGACCACCACGAAAGGTGGGTTATATAAGAAGATGGGAAAAGGTCTCAAAGGAGTCTTAGGACCTTCGAGGGAAGAAATGGTAGAAGAAGTCATAGTAGCTGAAGATCAATTGAGTGAGAGGATCAAACGAAATGAAGAAATACTCAAAGACCCTACGTCTACTGAAACTCAGAAAGAAAGCGCTACTAATGAAATAAGGACCGATCAGGAGGAGCAAGCAGTCCTAGAACAAATAGAAGAAGCTATAGTAGAACGGATGCCACTTAGGGATCGTATAAGAATCATCTTCAAGAGGTATGGAGTCAGTATAATTAGCGTGGTAGCTGCGGTAAGTACTGTGATCGGCGTAATAGTTTCCAATCTGACAAAGGCAGTTCCCGCGATAGTATCGGGAGTTGGAGAGGCTGCCAAAGCAGCTGCTAAAACAACTGCCAAAACCTTAAAAGAAATAGGTAAAAAGTTAGAAGAGATTCTACCTAAGATGATTGGACCAATTGCGAGTTTCATATTCAGTATGGTTGCTGACGTCGTTGGAGTCTTAGCAAACAACATTTGGTTGTTAATCGTAGCAGCAGTGGTCTTCGTAGTGGAGAAATACAAACGACGTTAACGAAACAACATCCATGCAATTCCAGCTGCGGCAATGGATGTCACTGCGAGATTAATCTCATGTTGTGGGACAGCCTTTAGTACAGGAACTCGTTTCTCGAAAGGCGGCACCAATTTCTTATCTGGTGGGACAGCCTTTAGTACAGGAACTCGTTTCTCGAGAGGCGGCACCAATTTCTTATCTGAGGGTCCTTCCATAGGAGGAGGTGGGCGGCATTCGACTTCTGCATTGACGTCGTTAGCGCCTAGCGACATATCTTTCGTGGCTTTCGGGATTGGATTCCTATAGCCATCTTTCTTACCAAGATAGTACACTAGATTGCTTGGCAATAATCGCACGCCTTTAGCTATTGCTAGATCGAGCCTCTTATGCGTCATCGTTATAGCAGTAAGATAGTTATTGCGGCTCACTACTAAATCGTTTTCGAGAATGGCGTCTTCGACTAAGATCTTAAACTCTTCTTTGACGTTGAAACTATCTATGATGGATTCGTTAAGATTGTTTTGAGCGCCTAGAATACAATATCCAAAAGCTTCGACAGATCGATTCAATCTACCTAATCCAACATTCGTCAAACCTCTACCGATTGGTGGTGTAAACCAATTGTATTGTTTACCGTTGTTATTGCTAATGTACGATAAAGAAAACTGATAGACCGTACGACTCTCCTCAGGAAACTTAAAGTCACCACCAGGCCACTTCGCAGAGTACGAAGTATTATGTGCGTACTTCTCCGTATAGTTCACCATTTTTCCATGAGAGTTTACGTAGACGTCTCCTAAGCCATTCCACCGAAAGTCTGGCGTTTGAGATATGCCGAATTCGATGCACAATTTCTCAAGGACTGATTTGCTATAGAGATTGTCGAGTTGCTTGAAAGCAAGGTCAACAGGTAGAGGAGCTCCAAGTTCGTGTAGAATTCTTCGTATCGTGAAATATACGTGGAATCGTAGGAACCCTTGGATGACTGGTGGATACGTTTTGAAAGTGGGGTCAAACAACGACACTCCGCATCCAGAAGTTGAACACCACGTTGCAAAATTAAGTTGTTGAGGCCAGTATTTGAAATTCGGACCTGATAACCATCTACGAGACTCCTTTGCTGTTGTATGCTTTACAACGATCTCCTTGAATATATTTGGAACGCCTACTTCGAACTTATTCGTAGGCGTGACGTATATCCATAACTTGGTGAGATCTATGTCTTGTGCCGGTTCGGTAAAAGGAACTGCTGTAATAGGATATTTCGCACTCCTATCTAGGGTCAACGTAGATGGGAAACCATCGACCATTCCCTGCAATGCGTCATCGATGCGTTTTTGAGTGACTGCAGGTAACTTTGAGACATCATCACCGTAAACGACATAGCTAGAATCTCCATCTCGAAACCAAATACTCGTCGAATATTTGTTTGGACCGTTCACTTCCGTAGAGGCATAGAACTTGTGAAGATCTGCATGTGGGTATCGTTTCTTGAACTTCGCTAATAGATCTGCATTCGATGTTGCGATCTTATCGTTTTCTCCTATCCAATCGCGTTTGGAAAGACCTTCGTGTTCCCGCGCGAATAGTACGCTCTCGTAAACTGACTTACCACCAAGTGCTATATCTAGAGCCTTACCAGTGCGACCAAGCCACACCATCAATTTACCACCTCCCGTCTTAGTAGGAGGACCTTCCTCCGTGAACACGCGATGAGACATTCCCCGATCGATGAAATTAACATTATCAGAAGTAGATTCGAACCAACTAAGTACGGCATTAGGAAATAGGTACTTGAACTGCCGCCATGCGTCTGTCATGTTGAAGCTATACGTATATATAGTTATACCTTCAACATATAATGACGATCCTTAATGTCACCACCACATCATCCGACCATACGGTCTACTTCGACGATCCAATTCTTATCAATAATATTTCGCTAGTCGAGGTCACTCTTAGTCATAATTGGTGGAACCTAGATGAGAAGGGGAGTTTTAAGTGGGATAACAATAGTGTGGTGTTTCCATACGAAATTAAGGCGGGGCATTATAGTATAGAAAACTTGATAACCTACTTCGATCCCGCAGTTAAGGCTGGTTTCTTGAAATTCGTAGACCATCCATTTAGGAAATATTGGATTATTGAGGTCAAAAAACCAATCCAGTTCACTAAGAATATCTGCGATTTGTTTGGTATCAAAGTAAATAAAGACGTGACAGACTACGTGACTATCGATGTGGGAAAGTACACCCTGGTGCCACAAGATATTCATTATGCATATATCTACTGCGATGTGGTAGATTCCACCTTCTCACTTCTTGAGGGGAAGCCATCTAAAGTACTACATATTTTTCATATGGCAGAGCACAGTTTTAAAGCAACGACTTACTTTCCGCCAACTCTCCTACCCATTCGAGCCCTGGGAACGATGCAGAGCTACATTCGCCTCACAGTTCTCGATGAGGAAGGCAACCTCATAGACTTCAACAATCAGCCTATACGATACGTGTTGAAGCTTGAGTAAGTTATATGTATAACGTACAATGGAAGGCGATTCGATTCAACCGTTTCCATCAGCACCAAGTATCTATCCACCGATTGCTAATGACACTGGAAAGAACTTTAGACTGCAAACGATCCGAGACACGCTTTCGGACATAGAAGTTCAAGAAAGGCACTACGAAGGTGTGCGCAAGAAATATGCACGTTCTCAAGGAATAGTTCATGGCATCGCAGTGGTAACTGGAGGTCTATCTGTGATCTTATCTGGATCTGGATTGGGCGCAGCGTTGACTGGGGTTGGAATAGTGGTTGGTCTACCACTTGGAGTTATTGGTGGGCTATGTGGATTAATTTCAGCATCTACTACCCTTGGAGCTAAGAAGTTAGGAATGAAGGTTTCTAAGCATGAAAGGACAACTATGTTGGCAAAGGCGAAAATCAATACTATTCGAGATCTAGTATCGAAGGCCTTACGCGATGAAAACATATCCGACTCCGAATACGGTCTCATCCTGAACGAAGCGAATAAGTATGAGATCATGAGGTCTGAAATTCGTCGCAAGGCTTCCATAGGTGAAAAAAGCACGGATCGGGTTCGAGCCGAACTCAAACAAGAAGTGCAAAAGGAAATGCGAGAAAAACTTGGCAGCTTAGTGGGGTAAGAATCGATGTTTCCTATGAAAGGAACGAACATGGTTCTCACTTTCACTTTGCCAAGTCCTACTGCTAGTTAGCCCATGCCTAGCGTAGATTGGTTCGAAGTGGAAATGGTAAGAAGACAACTCCTTGACAAAACGCTTGACCGCATTTCCAAATATGTCACATCGTTTAACGACATCCTTAAGAGACATAGACGATCCTAAGCGACGTAGCACCTCGTAACTTGCTCCAACGACTTTCGTCTTAAGTATTGAACTGAGGCCTATATTGTTTTCTATCGCTGTAGTAACAACCTCATGGACTATTCGTTGAACGTCCCTAGGTACTCCTTGAGGATCGAGTTTAAGGAAAGTCGTTGCAATGTGAGGAACTATGCACTCGGCATCCAAGTCTACATCGATCTTATCGTCGTCATACAGAGAACGTATAAAGACCTCTCCGCTATGGATGCTTTTGTTGCTTAGTTGCATGAAGCGGGCAACCTCACCTTTAGTTCGTACGAACCCACATTGTATGCATGCATGGTAGAGTAGAGCAGCTAAAATATTTCTCTTAGCATCACTACGCTTGAGACAAACTTTATTTACTTGGATAAATGCGTCGGCTACGATTCCTAACGTGTTTATAGGGAACGATAGGTCATAACTTTGTTTGTAAATAGTGTTGTACACTTGTAGTTCTCGTAGGAGCATTTGTCGTCGCAGGTCTGTGTTATCGCTTTGCTTTGGTTTTGCGCGGTCTAGATCATGTTGATACCGAAAGCTATCCGGCCCTACTATGCATAACCTAGTAGTAAGATCGATAGTTGTTTCTTCACATGATTCAGTCTCGGAAACAAGACCACAGGTGGGACATATGAATTCCGTTCCTTGCATTTCCATCGGGCATAGACATTCGGAACATGTTTCACCAGTGTTAATATGCGACAATGGTTTGATATGCGACAATGGTTTGATATGTAGGCTTGCACAAATTTCTGGACCAAGTAATCTGATAAGATCACCCATACTAGTTGTATACCATATGCCTGTCAATTGTCTAATTGTTCGTTCGTTTGTTTTTTTAAAAAAAGAAAAAATGAAGAGAGGTCGCATAACAATTTCTCTTCATTCTTTCCTTTTTTTTTTCGTATCGTGATTTCTACTTATCCTCCGATTCTACCACATTTAGATCTTTCTCACCGATGGAGAGGTCATCCAATGCATTATCGAGATCGTTAATGTCCACCACATTTTGATCTTTTTCCGATTCCACTACATTTAGATCTTTCTCCGATTCTACTACATTTGAACACGTGATATTCGCCGACTCGTTAGCTCGTTTCTTATCAAGGTTCTTCTTATTGCGAATGGTACGGCGTTGAGGTGCACCACATTTTGCACAAAGTTCGTGAATAGTACGACAGCCTCGACCACACGTCAAACATGGAACGAATATGGCACATCCTTTTCCTATCTGGAAGTTATGTTGAGAGCAATACTCTGACGTCTTTGAACACTTACTTATACATTTCGTGGTCTTTCCTCGCATCAACCAATCGCAAGTTCTTGTATCAATCATCGTGTTATATACCTATATATACTATATGTCTAATTGGTATCTTGGTTGTGGCGTCTACGTTGAGGTTCTTCAATCATACGCACTTGTCTAATCTGTGTGGTATTAATACGTACTAAGATAACAGCATACGTTAATATCGTGAAGTAGAGAATGTATGTTAGTACCGTGGATGGAGATAACAACGTAAGCTAATATCGTGGAGTAGAGAATGTATACTAATACCATAGGTGGCGATATGCGGTATACTAATGATATCTCTAACAGTTGCTCAAGTTTGGATCTTTAGGTGCAAGAATGCCTAGGGACAATTTGGATGTTGCGAGAGATCCTATGTGGCGGCATAAGCATTTATGTAGTAATCTAGTAGAGCGTTTTCGTCCACTATGGTGAGCTGGGAGCGCTTAATGAGCCACTCAACGATCCGTTTAGCGGTATTAAGATGACCATTGCTACTGGCGCATAGTAGAGCATGATGGGCGTATTCATACTCTATGGTTATCTGAAAGCGTCGAATGAGCCACTTAACGGTATTGAGATGGCCATTCCTACAGGCATCTAGTATAGCAAACCCGACGGCTTTATCCTCTTTGGTGAACTGGAAGTGCTTAGTGAGCCACTTAGCGATATCAAGACAGCCATCCTTACAGGCAGCGCATAGAACGTAATCGGTGTGTCCACCCATTTTATCGAACCATAAGTGCTTAATGAGCCACTTAATAACGTTAAGATTACCATATTCACTGGCGTAGACAAGAGGAAAGCTATCATCGATGTAGTTTGCGGAAATACCGAATGTCCTAGCCAAATTGTCTCGATCGTTGTCATTACGAGTAGACCTAAGACCGAAAGTGAGTACTCGTTTACGGAACTCTTGGTCTACGTTTTTGTAGCGCACGAGAGATGCGGCACCGTTTAGGTGTTTCGATGTCCTTGCGATGCTTGCGAATGATTCTGGGCCTGCATACTCTACGATCTTAGTCAAGATTTCCATCGGGAGGTACGATATATGATCCATAGTGGAAGAGATCGATACGGGACAATCGATGTCGATATAACTATATGCTAATCATATCTCTAATAGGGTTATCAAGTTTGGATTTTTATGTGTAAGAATGTCTAGTGACAATTTGGCTGACCCTTAGTACCCCCTAGTAGTAGGGGCGGTAGTAGAATTATACAACTTTTTTGTTGTGCAAGGGCGTCATAAAGTGGATTTCCGAATTCGCTTTATGGCGCCCTTGTGCAACAAAAAAAGTGGTATAATTCTACTACCGCCCCTACTACTTCTCATCTGCAATGTTATTCATTCGTTTGGTTGCTGTAGTTTGATCAGGATTGGTTGATCTTTTAGCCCCAGCATCGAATTACGGGTTTCATGGTCCATCGAATTATTAGGGATGGACCATTTGATATGATTTGATATGATGGCGAGGGGGTGCAAATCCGAAAATAAAGATCGTGCACGCACTTCAGCTATAGGAAAAAATATTGTATGAAAAATATCGAGCAAGCTGCGTCTGTAAAGGACAAAGTGACTCTCAAGAAAAATTATATCGAGCACAACAAAAATTGCACCCCTCCCCCTCCTCATCAAATTTCAAACTACATGTACTCCAGTCTTCATTAATACATATTTCACTATACTTTTTTAATGTATTCCAGTTCATGAATGCTGATTGGAGAAAATACATTTGGAAAAAAGCTAGGGAGTACAAGAATCTGCTTGCGAAATATACCGTGAAATGAAAGTTTCCTATTCGTGACTAGTTCTTATCACAATTATCAGTTAGATTCCATTCCGTCGACAAAAAATCATCAATATCCTATTCTCGTGACAGTTTTCTTTCCGTGACTCCATTATTGCATACCGTATGTCAGATAAGCATGCCAATAATAGCAAAGCTATAAATTCACATTTTTCCTATCAAAACTTTGTGATTACATGCTTCCTCGCACTAAAGACCACTAAAGCTGCTTCTCCGTTTTGAATACTGAAAAGATATGGCCGAAAACGTTGGCAACTATTCAAGTGACGAGCTGTCTTCTTTAAGCAGTTCTGATAGTGATAACGATCGGCAAGCCCTACCTGCTAAAAGAAGACTCGAGAGAACCAATAAATCAAAGCAACTCTCGTACTATTACCGAAAATCTGAAAGAAGGCCAAAAAGGAAATACACGCCATTTACAGAGCAAAAAAAAACGTCAAGGCAGCTGAAGAGATACCATGCTGTAAGAGGAGGTCCATCTAGTGAACCCGCAGGCGACCGGTCCAACTCTCCAGAAACTGAGCGTGTGTCGACTGCTTCCTATTTTGAACCCGTAATTCAAGATATCGACAACAAGAGTTTGCACGATAGCTCTAACGGAGAGCAAAACACCGCTATGTCCTCTAGCTCTTCGGACGAATGTGACTCACCCTCGTCATTTAGTGAAACAACGATTGAAAGCGAAAGTGAAGATGACGACGAGTTTGAAGAACAGACGGTTCAAGAAGAGAACATCAGCATGGAATCTGACAAGGAGGAACCACTTTTTCATGGAAGCAAAATATCAAAAGTTTTGGCATTTGTTTTGATTGTTAGCTTTGTTTTAAAACACAACCTGAGTAAAGCAGCGTGGGAAGATCTTCTTCGCTTACTTAATACTCTAATAGGAGAACAGCTGTGCAAGAAGACATTTCAGTCGGTATATAAATTGAAACATTTCATGAAAGGATATTTTGGATCTGAAGAGCCAACGAGAATTTGCTATTGTGCGAACTGTTTACAACAAGTTGAGGACAGATGCAACAACGCCGGTTGCGAGGGAGCTGCCGTGTCCAGTTTTTTAGACTTACATTTTGAAGAAAAGATAAAAGAATTCTTCAGGGAATGGGAAAGAACAGATAAAACATGCGGTAGACGATAACATAAAGGATATTTTCCACGGGTTAGACTACAATAATTTCTTGTACCCCGGAGGATTTCTATCGCAACCATACAACATTTCTCTGACTGTTAACACCGATGGAGTGAATAAATATAATTCGTCGAAGGCTGGTCACCTGTGGCCCATCTACATCATGATCAACGAGCTTCCAAAGGAGCACCGATTTAAGAAGAAATACATGATTCCCGCTTACATATACTGTGACAAACAGGACCCGAATATGTTGACATTTCTAAACCCTCTGATTGAAAAGCTTAATAAGTTACACAAAGACGGGATTGAAGTATATGACGGTATTAAAGTACGTTGTATGTTATTCATGGTAACAGCTGATTTGCCTGCCAGAGCGGACCTCATGAACATGAAGCGCTTTAATGGGAAATGGAGTTGTCATCTTTGCAAATGCGAGGGAATGGGATATGGACAGAATAACCTTCACAGATTCTGGCCTTTTGAACCAAACCTCGAAAAGAGAACTCACGAAGATCAAATTAATTTTGCTTCACAGGCCACTCAAAGGCAAGCTGTAATAGGAGTCAAGGGTCACTCTGTTTTTACTAAGCTTCTCTATCCCTTTGATTTAGTGCGTTCTTTCGCAATTGACTGGATGCACTGCGTGTGTCTTGGAGTCGTTAAGTACGTTATGCAGCTGCAGTTGTCTGAGGGAAACAAAGGCAAAGCTTTCTACATTGGCTCAAGTAAAGCTATGCTATCTCATAAACTTCTTTTGATCAAGCCGCCAGACATTGTCGGGAGGCTACCTAGATCTTTACAAGATCTCAAACACTGGAAAGCCACAGAGCTTAAAAATTGGCTACTACATTATTCGGTATCAGTTCTCACAAACATTTTAAACCCATGATATGCTTTTCATTGGACTCTACTCGTCGGCGGAGTTGGAATACTTTGCTCTGATTCAATATCAGATGAATCTGTCAAGCATGCGGATATCATGCTACAAGATTTTGTCCTTTTAATGGGAATTTTGTATGGACCAACAAAATGCACTATGAATGTACACATATTACAACACTTTTCTTATTATGTTTCACTGACGTAGAGGACCTTTATGGGCCTACAGCTGTTTCGCTTTTGAAAGTATGAATGCCTTTATCAAACCACTTGTGCACGGAACACATCACGCAATGGAACAAATCGGATGTGCGGTTGGTCTTTGTTTTGCATGGATTACCAGATTTCACTCAAAGAGTGCTGCAAAGGAGTGACGTCCATAAAGACTGTAAAGTTCTTTTACGAAGTTTAACAAACTGTTCTAAACGATCCTATAACACAAGTGTCAAGGTAAATGGGGGATACTTGTGTGGCAAAGAAGCAAGCCCGAATATTGACAATAACACATTAACTTTAATAAGGGCCTTTGTTATGACAAACAAATTACATGTAGACTATGAACTTGAAGCTTATCGCAGATACGACAATGACAACGGTCAGAAATTTTATTCAATGAGGGCGAAAACACGAAAGACTAACTCAACTGTTATTGAGTACAGGGACAACAATAGTGTGGGTTATGCAAAAGTTCAGCTATTTATACGGCTTAACGATAGAGGAATCTGTATTTGCTACACACTAGATGATTCTTCAGAGCGGTTAAGATTTAACGCGGGAGACTGTGACGAAAGTTTACAATCTTTAGCAATCAATGATCAAGACAGAAATAGAGTGCACAACATTTTGCGCAAATATCACGGTGAAAATATTGTGAACCATCATGTCCATGTAAAGCCAAGAATTGGGAGGTTATGTGTAATTAGTGTTGAGCAAATTAGGCGCAAATGTGTATTTATTGACATTCAGTCTGATTTTTGGATTATTTCTCGTTTTCCTAATGTTGTTGAACATAACTAAAAGTACTCAGCATGTTTGCAATAATTATCATGTTTTAATATAAACGGCGATAAACGGACCAGACTGTATTACTTTTTAGACAGTTTATTTCTTTGCAAAGTTGATTTAATTTACAGCGAGTGTATTAGGCTATTGTCAGTGTTAAATGTAGTTCTGCAGTGTATGCAATGCACAATGTACATGTATGTAAAAGTCAGTAACATTCGATTCTGTGAAATATTTAATTAGCAACTAATCAACTACGGTTTGTATAACAAAACCAGTTGTCACTATTGTACTGACACTAGCGTGACCACATGTTGACACTTAGCGTGACCACAGTTAGGTCGTGATCACAGGCGTGATCACTTCTATCACAGGCAACCAGGAGCGTGATCACTGGAAAAGGAGTGATCACGGGCGTGATCACGGGCGTGATCACGGGCGTGATCACGGGCGTGATTTGTGATCACTGTGGACAGTCGTGTCCATTATCGACTAATACAACCGTCGATCTAAGTGTTGAAGGTAATTCGGTGACTGCTTTATGTATCTTCAGTCGTGTCCATTATCGACTAATACAACCGTCGATCTAAGTGTTGAAGGTAATTCGGTGACTGCTTTATGTATCTTCAGTCGTGTCCATTATCGACTAATACAACCGTCGATCTAAGTGTTGAAGGTAATTCGGTGACTGCTTTATGTATATTCAGTCGTGTCCATTATCGACTAATACAACCGTCGATCTAAGTGTTGAAGGTAATTCGGTGACGGCTTTATGTATATTCAGTCGTGTCCATTATCGACTAATACAACCGTCGATCTAAGTGTTGAAGGTAATTCGGTGACTGCTTTATGTGTATTCAGTCGTGTCCATTATCGACTAATACAACCGTCGATCTAAGTGTTGAAGGTAATTCGGTGACTGCTTTATGTATATTCAGTCGTGCCCATTATCGACTAATACAACCGTCGATCTAACCCATGTAAAAATAAAAGTGTTGCACTGGAGGCCATGTTGCTTCTTTTGTTGCTACCAACCAAGATGGACGCTACGCTTTTGTGATTGTATTTCCTTGGGAATGATTGCAACCCAAGAATTAGCAAATACACCTATATATTTAAAAAATCTCCTATTTGTAAACATTTGAGAACGACGTAATTTCAACACATTGTATTGTAGAACGACGTAATTCCAATTCTAAGTTCTATTCGTAGCGGGACTACCCAATACTGAGTGTTGTAAGGCTGCTCAGTTCCAATGTTATAAGTTCTATTCGTAGCGGGACTACCCAATACTGAGTGTTGTAAGGCTGCTCAGTTCCAATGTTATAAGTTCTATTTGTAGCGGGACTATTCAACACTGAGTGTTATAAGGCTGCTCAGCGGGTTGCTAAACATTTGAGAACGACGTACTTCCAATTATAAGTTCTATTCGTAGCGGGACTACCCAATACTGAGTGTTGTAAGGCTGCTTAGTTCCAATGTTATAAGTTCTATTTGTAGCGGGACTACCCAATACTGAGTGTTGTAAGGCTGCTTAGTTCCAATGTTATAAGTTCTATTCGTAGCGGGACTACCCAATACTGAGTGTTGTAAGGCTGCTTAGTTCCAATGTTATAAGTTCTATTTGTAGCGGGACTACCCAATACTGAGTGTTGTAAGGCTGCTTAGTTCCAATGTTATAAGTTCTATTCGTAGCGGGACTACCCAATACTGAGTGTTGTAAGGCTGCTTAGTTCCAATGTTATAAGTTCTATTTGTAGCGGGACTACCCAACACTGAGTGTTGTAAGGCTGCTTAGTTCCAATGTTATAAGTTCTATTTGTAGCGGGACTACCCAATACTGAGTGTTGTAAGGCTGCTTAGTTCCAATGTTATAAGTTCTATTTGTAGCGGGACTACCCAATACTGAGTGTTGTAAGGCTGCTTAGTTCCAATGTTATAAGTTCTATTTGTAGCGGGACTACCCAATACTGAGTGTTGTAAGGCTGCTTAGTTCCAATGTTATAAGTTCTATTCGTAGCGGGACTACCCAATACTGAGTGTTGTAAGGCTGCTCAGTTCCAATGTTATAAGTTCTATTTGTAGCGGGACTACCCAATACTGAGTGTTGTAAGGCTGCTTAGTTCCAATGTTATAAGTTCTATTCGTAGCGGGACTACCCAATACTGAGTGTTGTAAGGCTGCTCAGTTCCAATGTTATAAGTTCTATTTGTAGCGGGACTACCCAATACTGAGTGTTGTAAGGCTGCTCAGTTCCAATGTTATAAGTTCTATTTGTAGCGGGACTACCCAATACTGAGTGTTGTAAGGCTGCTCAGTTCCAATGTTATAAGTTCTATTTGTAGCGGGACTACCCAATACTGAGTGTTGTAAGGCTGCTCAGTTCCAATGTTATAAGTTCTATTTGTAGCGGGACTATTCAACACTGAGTGTTGTAAGGCTGCTCAGCGGGTTGCTAAACATTTGAGAACGACGTACTTCCAATTATAAGTTCTATTCGTAGCGGGACGGTTGAGTATTTAACACATAGTATTGTAGATACGACGTAATTACTGGTTATTTCATGGTTTTCTATGGAATACGGACGACTATTTCACAAGAAATTTGTATAAGTTGGCGAGTTGTATACCAAAATAATATGAATTTCGAGTGAAATTTATGTACGTATTCCATAGAAAACCATGAAATAACCATATTTCCTATAAATAACAAATTTACGGGAATATTTATCGCGAAAACTATGTAACTTACCAGACGATAGACTGCGAATTTTCTCGCCGGAAAACAAACATTTCGAGTGGCGGCCGCGTCTGCAGACTAATTATGTATTAAAAATCTTGGCTGATAAAGAAAGGGCGCGAAATTCCCCGCATTTTGATTGCCTTTGATTTAGCCACGAAATACCGCTCTGATTTCATAGTAATTCTGAGCTCTGATTGGCTGAAATGTAAGATTTATAGGATAATTCCAGTTATTTAAACAAGAAGTTCCGGTATAAATAGGTTAGCCCTCCTCTTTTCAAGCATTGCGACCTCGAAATTTCAAATTCAAATTCCTGAGCAGTGAAGAAATCAAGCGAGCATAATTTTTCTATGAGTGATAAAATACAAAAAAAGCCTCTCCTACGAAATGCTAGATTTTTAAGGTTTAAAATTAAACAAGCCATAGTTGTCCATTTATGACTGCCAGTGGAATTTTATGACTGTTTGCGAACTCTATAGCCCTTACTCTGAAGTTAAACATTTTTGTGTTTCATTTTAACTTGGCGCGACAATCAATCAGCAGGGAGCACTCAAGCGGAGCATCACCACAACTGAAGGGTGACAAACCCCTGGGCTCCCCCCTTCGTAGCGGGACTATTGCTGGTTTTCACTTGACGTCATAGCCGCCTTGTTGGTAGTATCGTCGTGTACCGTTGAGATCCGTGGGGAATCACACCTCGCGCGCTCGTAGGGTTGTCGTATCGCTATAATAGTATATATTATACTATAATAGAATATTTTATGAACATGCTAATGAAGTTGATATAAATCTGGTAAAAGAAACGACTGCAATCAGCGAATTCTCTCGTGGTCTAATGGTTAGGGTTTGGGTTCGTGGTGGGTAAGCCATTGCATTGATTCTCAGTAACCGACCCGAGTTCGAATCCCGGTTCAGGCGGAATTTTTTTTTATAGTGAGGTAACGTATAATCGTTCTAAAATTTCTAAGTATCGATTCGGATGTTCGTATAAACTTTCTGAGTCTCAAATTATTCATAGCGAACGTGGGTAACAAAGGGAATTTTATGACGCAGTTGGTTAAACGGTACACGACGATACTACCGCCATGTTGGTGTCCTTGAAGGAAACCCTTGCTGTTGGAACAAGTTGCCGTTAAATTGTTGGCAATATGGTCTGCTATACTCAACGGTTTGGAAAGCTGTATTGGACGATGCACAGGAAGCCCGCACGTAACTATTTTGTTTATTTTTATTATCGCGAACAGAGACAAATCATGTTAAAATTACAAACCAGGATATTCACAAAGTTAACAGTAGTCAAAGAACGAGAAAATTATATATCTTTTATTCCGTTTTTCACGAGAAATGATATGTTTTGTCCCTCGACTGAACAAGAAGAAACCGACTCTGATCCAAGTAATCGACAAAAACAACTGCAGCAAAAATGTGTGATTTTGAACGGAAAAGCTGGGGCTTCGTGGATTTGCTGATTTAATTCATGTGTCGGAACATGTTTTCTCGCGACAAATATACGTATACTGACAACGTGTTTTGAAGATCTTCAGTTTAATGCTCTCTCTGGTCACAAACTCTCGCCCTCGCTCCCGATTCACAACTCTCTCCGTTTACAATTCACACCATCCTATCTTAACACGCCTGCTTGTATGTTGTCGTGACTGGCTAGTTCTTTTTGTTCACTAGCTCGTCACTCATCACACTTGTCTCTCGATGATATCTTTAACGTAAGCATTCACTATTTCACTTGTTTTGCCATAACGCGTCTTGAGGATGTTTCTTGCTCTTTCGTATCCTTCCATCGTGAAAGGTAAACCATCAATTGTTCACCTTACTTTAGGTTCCACTAATTTCAGATAAGATAACTGTCCCGTCGGGGGTGCCTATGGTGTTCTAGAACCATATGGTATGAATATACGTGATGAAACATAGTGCTTATCTCTTATACTATTTTGCTACTTCAACTTTTGGTCTGCGTCACTACCCGTTTTCGCAATTTCTACTGTTTCTATTGCGAAATTTACCACATTTATAGATCTTCTTACCTTAGAGCTCTTCACTTGTAACATCTAGTACCTGAAGAAGGCTGGTTTGGCCAGCCGAAATATTGTAATATTCAATATAGAATCCGACGTTGTGTCAGCTTTGCCGTAGTCCTTGGACTTCGTATTCTAATATAATGGCCACCACCTAATTTGCATAAATTGGAAGATTAATGTGTACAGAGAAACTATTGCTACCACATGAAAGATCGTACCTGAATTAGTAATTGACCACAGTTTGAAAGCTATGTTCAATCAATCAATCAATCAATCGACTTTATTTAGTGAGGGTTACACATGACAGTAAAATTAAACTGATAAACTAGTGGCCCTCTCTAAGCTATGTATAATATTAAACTATGGTAATATATAATTTTATACAATACTATGATAACATACTAATACTAATAATCATACATAACTAGCAGAAATGGAACATAAAAAATTCTAAAATATAAATTTCTAAAATTCTTAAATTACACTAAAATGTTGTTAAAAATAGTAATAGACGTTCCTGGAGACTTAAAATTATTAATTAACTACAGAAGTACCGACCCACTCCTCTTCCCCGTGTTAAAAACTATAAAGAGAGGGCAACATAGGTTCAAGTTAGAAAACCGAGTGTTTCTTTCATGAATATCTGAGTTTCTGACTAAAAGTGCATTAATATAATCTGGTGTATTACCATTTATCCTCTTATAGGCTAGAGCACATCGATTTATATAAGCTTCTGTGTAGAAAGGTACCCAGCCTAGTTGGTTAAACATTGTCACTGACGGGGTAGTGCGTTCCACGTCTAGTATGATCCGTGCAGCCCGTTTTTGCATCCTTAGGACTCTTTCCAGACTCTCTTTACTACATGATGACCATATCGAGCTTCCGTACAGTAAAAGGGGCTTGGTCACGGCCAGATAATAAAACTCCCTTTGGCTCTGTTTCAAATAAGGGCTTATGTGACGTAAGAGCCCTAGACGTTTTGATAATTTTTTGCACAGCTCATCAATGTGAACATCATAGTTTAGATCTTGATCAATGTTCACACCAAGTAGTTTGTGGCTGTTGACTTCAGCAATTTTAGCGCTATTTAAGCTAACCTCTAGGCTTTCTACACCTCCAGGCTTAAAATTGCTGTCGAGTTATTGGCATTTTAAATGTAGAGAATACATGAAAGCGAGACTGGAAAGGCCTACATAAAAATCTCTCTAATTTCAAATAGCTGTAACTTTACAGCCTTTTATGCTACAACACTCAAATTCTACAGGATCACCAATGTTGGTATGCTGTTTCGCACGGCAAGGATTTTGTTTTTCATACATTGAACATGTGGCTAAACTGTTAAAATACAGAGACCACGCCCTTATGAATGAAGTGTTTATAAATATAGACCAACATTTGAAAAGTCAAGTTTACTTCCAGTTTTGAAAATCGTCACAGTCCTGTTGTTTTGTGTTATAGTTTCCAATATAATTTGTTTGTGTAAAGTTTCCTTTGTAGTTTTCCTGTTTAGTTTGATAGTTTCACAAAGCGGAAATAAACAAAACAAAACAAAAAGCCGCTAAGCATCACGGTTGGGCCATGTTCTTTAACTAAACCCATCATTTCAGGTCGGCTAACTATAGTTAACTTTTCTCTCTTCTTGCCGCCGTTGTCGGAGCAACTAACCACAGTCGAGCTTACTACGGTAAACCGTAAAATTCAGGTCACACTAAAATTAACACTGAATAAATGATAAGAATCAACAATGTTTTATTTGTACTTATTTTTTTCCCATTATTTAAAAAGCCGACGAATTAAAATTCGACGAAAGCCCGATTTACACGACAAGTATTTTGGGCGCGGCACTCTTTCAATGTTGGTCGTCGGGCCGATAAGTATGGTACCGGCACTCTTGATTTACAAGCCAAAAAGTAAGAGTGCCGATAATTTTATAGGGCGCGGCATTTTTCATTTACACTGCAAAAATCGAGAGGCGGTCCCAAACTTATCAGCCCGCGGGCCCAAATTCAGGAGTGCTGTGTCCAATGCTTGCCCTGTCAATCAGGCTCAAGTCGTGCCACTGCCGTGTCCAGTTTAATTCAGTTTGACACGAGAGTAGCACGGCGTTTGAAACGTCCCTTAGAGTTTTTATTAATTTCGTACAAACTTGTGTAGTGACAATTTGTTAGTATTGTCAGGAGCGTAGCTAGCGTCCATCTCACATACTATATATTTGAGTTGGCGTATTTACACCTTGGGCTATTTAGAGAACCAGGTTTCATTGTTTTATAGACGATGTACCGCATTGTTAATATTTCTTTGCTCGGGTGCGAACACTGAACGCATGCCTGAACGGCAAAGGCTATTATTTCCGCCGTTATCATTTTTTTCGAACAAAGAAAAGCATTTATTCGTGGAAAAAAAACATCTAGGAAACATATTATTCTTAATTGGAAAAAGAATCACCCAAGGTGTAAATACGCCAACTCTCACATATCTCTCTCATTTCTAAAGCTTTTACCTTTATGTTACTGTTACGAATATCTTGACCTCATCTTCTTGAATAAGGCAAAGCTTGTAAACAGTGTGAATTTAAGCATCTTTCTATGTTCGATGGATAACTATCCTATGTCACCAAAATAGTTATTACTCGGGCTACCCGAGTCTAAACCTACAGGCCGTGTTGTTTTTGTTTAATGTAGGAAAATTGTCTACTTCCGATCCCGTTAACCAATCAGCTCACACTGTTCAAGTGCACATACTTGAACACCGAGCCGTTTGGCGCCGCATAATGTCATGTCAACCGGAAGCCACAGACTGCGGATATATTTAATTCAAGATTTTTACTTTAATCGTACGGAGAGCTTCGGTGACAGTACAATTCCCTATCAGCCACTATATTATTGGTACTTTCGTTAGAGTTGTTAAACAAGAATCCTCTCACGGGCGAGGTTTTGGTTCGAGAAAGGCTTCCAACAGTTCCTTTATAGTACTGTAATATAATGAGCAGACTGACGTTTTGGGAATGAGGGTAAAGCTTTTAATTAGAGATAACCATCAGGCATTTCAGTTAATAATCTTTAATCCAACAAATACCAATATGGACTTCTGATAGAATACAATAATATAACAATAGTAGTATAAGACTACGAATTATTAAGAGGTATTACAACGATCATATACAGATAATATATCATAACAATATTTTGCAACTAATTTCGTAATGGACTCATCATGTATAGCAAGAACAGCAGATCAAGTTACACAGAGGCACACGAATTGTCCACGAATACAATTAACATGACTGTAGATACCCTGGTTGCAGAGGTTTTCTAGAGAGAACAGCCGTGGAGAAAGAGCCGCGAGGCGGAGATTAGCGAGCTGCGATAAAGAGCCGCAGAGCCGCGTACGAAAACGTCCGGCCAAACAAGAGCATATAACAATGGCCGGACATTTTAACCTGACATCGGCATGATAGCATCCAAACAAGAGCAATAATAACCGAACCTGACAAGAGCGGTAACTAGCATAACAAGAACATGTCACCTAGCCTGACAAGAGCATAAATTAGCATGACACGAGCAGAACATGAGAATCATCTTGATCGGGGATGAGAACGTAACACGAGCACAACAGGAGCATGACAAGAGCATGTCATTCAGCCTGACAAGAGCGTGAATTAGCATGACACGAGCAGAACATGAAAATCGTCTTGATCGGGGATGAGAACGTAACACGAGCGCAACAGGAGCATGACGAGCATATCAAGAACATGACAAGAGCGTGAAACATTGTTCAGCCGTAGCCATACAGAAAGCAGTCACATAATCTGCAAAAATTAACAGAGAAAAGAAGAGGTCAAAAATTATCGTAAACATCATTGAAAAGTGAAAAAATTCGATTAGATTATAAACAAAGACACGTACTACACATAATAGGGACCTTTAGCAACCAGGACGGCGACGGCAGTGACGCGACGGGACGTAGAAAAGTGTTTTCTCCCGATTGGAAATTTGGTGTTTACTGTTTTTCGCTCCACGGCTTAGTCCAATTTTGGCAATTCCTTTCACTGCAGGATTTAAGCCGTTTTATATGTTTTATATCAGCTATTGTATGCAATTAAATATTTAAAGTGTGTGTGTTGCATGGAGCTGATATTAGGGACCTTTAGCAACCACGACGGCAACAGCTTGGACGACGGCATAAAACAATAGCCTTAATTACAAAATACAACACGTGAAAATGCACGCAGTCGCCTACATTTTCACCATTCTTTGCAAAAACACGACGTGAAAACCCCAAATTGTACGTTTTAAAGACGTTCGGCGTGAAAGGAATTCTATAGTCATTATATTTTTCGAAAATCTGCTGTGGACACGAGGGAAAATAGAAGAGGAAGTGTTTGAGTAGTGTTTTCTCCCGAAATATGGTGTTTGCTAGCTAGTTCCTTTATTCGCTTTTAATTACGTTTCACATCCAGGTCTTCGAAAAATATGATAAGCATAAAGTTTTGCTAACGGCGAACGAAAAACAGAGTGATTTACGTTCTTTTGCGTTCTCTTGTAAACGTAAACTTTGGGATTTTCACATATTTTTTTTCCAGACAATGGTTGAAATGTAGGTGACTGCAGGCATTTTCACGTGCAGTTATTGTATTTCGTAATTAAGTGTATTGTTTTTATATGCCTGCGTAGCATTAACGTTTCTGGTTCCCCCCCCCCCCGCTTTTTTGGCCGCACGAGAATAGGGCAAGCGGCCAATGATCTCCGAGGAAACGACTAAAATGTCGCATTTGTGTACGTACCTTTACATTAGCGGTTAAAACCGCTGCATCAAGACTATTCAAAATTGATGTATATCACAAATGGATTGCTTACCTCTTCCCTCAGCCCTGAGAACGGTTGCTATCAGCCTTGTCGTTCGCCAGTCTACTTCCACTTCACCGGCCGGCCTGGGCCTTGCAATCGACATTTTGTTCTTTGGCAGAATTAACACTCACTTTAGTCAGAATCAAAATAGAGGCAGGCGTACAATATATGACATTTTGTAACAGCTTGGACGTCTCCCGTTGGACTCAAAACTCAGTAACGTTTTAGAGTAGATCACCTTAGTTTTGGATCAGTTCAGTTGCAGTCACTCAGTGGAACTACAAAATGAGCGCCAAAAACGCATTTCAGTAACCGTAATTGACTCAATCATCACATCTCGGAGTTAAGCCAATGAAACTTAAATTAACTAGGGCTATACTCTGGTAAACGATATCAACTATGGTTCAAATATGCATTCTTTCATTTGACCCCACATTCCTATATATAGTTATATACTCAATATCAGTTACTGTTTATTCAATACTGCACCTACGGTGGCCCATAGGGGACATGCTGCATGTTAGACGAGTTGCTGCAAGTAAGAAACAAGTTGCTGCAAGTAAGAAACAAGTTGCTGCATGTTAGACGAGTTGCTGCATGTTAGAAACGAGTTGCTGCATGTTAGAAACTAGTTGCTGCATGTTAGGTGGGCTGCTGCATGTTAGACGGGTTGCTGCATGTTAGAAACGTGTTGCTGCATGTAAGAAACGAGTTGCTGCATGTTAGGCGGATTGCTACATGTCAAAAACGAGTTGCTGCATGTTAGACGAGTTGCTGCATGTTAGAAACGAGTTGCTGCATGTTAGACGGGTTGCTGCATGTTAGACGATATGCACTGCGCGCGCAGTTAGCCGATTGGGACTGGGTTCTAGAAGAGCTTATTTACCTGGCAAACGGCCACCTTGATTATTGTAAGTAAAGTAGACTATGTAAAGCGTAGTCCACACGAGCAAGTTTTCCTTGACAAGTTTTCCCTTGACAAGTTATATTTGCTCGTGTAGACGACGAAAAATGACAAATTTTGCCTTGACAAGTCTCCTTGTTGAAAAACTGGCGTGCCAGTTATTGAACAAGGCAACTTGTCAAGGAAAACTTGTCAAGGAAAACTTGCTCGTGTGGACTACGCATTATTCGCTATATTCGCTAAGAAAATCACTGATAACGGTGTGCATTGTGTGTGGCGTTGACAGCGATTGTCATGCAGACTTCTGCTATAGTTGTGGTGCAAATTTGGAAAACAGTACCGACTCCACTGACTCCCTGATAAAATTGTACTTTCATCGTGGATATCGCTACGACGACATTGTTGGTTAGCTGCACAAACTTGGAATATCGATGCACTTGAGGACTCTGGAAACGGGAAGTTACAGGAAATGGGCAGTGGGCTTCCACCCCACTGGTGCATCATGATAAAATTTGATCACAGGCGCAGTACCAAATCTAACAGCAGGAGACTATTAGTAGCCCCTGTAATGAAACATAGAACGTTTCCAAGTGTGAGCTTTGTTGTAGAATGTTCGTCACCAATAGTACTCAACAGTTCCTTTCTCTATTTCTTCCAAGAAGTGGTTAAGATTAAACAGAATCTCCTCTTCTTTATCCCGTTTTATCTTTCCCACCGGGGAAAGTTCTGCCTCAAATATGCTATCCAAGATCTCTGCTGTGAGAGGTTCAGTGTTGCCTTGAAACAGCTTTCTGCACTGTCTGGTTCGGATGTAACCTTAGAACACTGAGGACATTGTGCAGTTCCAAACCCTTCATAAATTGGTTTAGCTCGGCCTGACATGAGGAAACTGTCTAATTAAGTATATAATACATCTCTCAAATTCATCCTTGTCAACTATCTGTATGACTGAGAGGCTTACAGTATCCGGCGGAAAATCTTTCGTTAAAATCATATGAGGCTGCATCTTCAAACTCTTTTGAGTCAGTCTTTCATTAATTTGTGCCGTACTTCATAATCTGGCACCTACTCTGCATATGCATTAATCTTGTAGATATCTCTACCCAAAATATAACTGGTAATTAACACTTGGGGGAAAACACTTTGGTCCAGGGGAACCCTGAAGTAATGACATTGCTACGCACTGCCCATATAAGAAATATTCATTATTTTGTAAAGAAATCATATTGTGAGAAAAACTTTTCACCCTTCTTCGCCAATCATTACAAATAAAAAAAACAGACGAACAAACAAGGCCGCCGCCAAAACTGCGTGGCTGCTAAGTTAGGGTCCAGTCTCTTCTTGGCTTACCACAGGCAGCCCAATCTCTACCATTAGCTGAAACTGAAATTAGCATATGGGTACGAAAATAGAGTCAAATTTCAAGCGATTTACGTGTTCAATAAAATATCTCAAAACTTGGTCATATAAAGACAATATGATCTCTTATGTTCCTTCTACTGTTATTTATTTTGTGATTTGTCGAGGGAAAAGGCTTAATTGTTTTCAGGTTTTTTTGTAACTACCCCCACCACCTTAAAAAATGTAAAATCACAAAATAAATAACAGTAGAAGGAACTCGGGAAGGAACATAACATTGTCTTAAAATGAACTAGACTCTATTTTCGTACCCATATGCTAATTTCACTTTCAGCTAATAGTAGAGATTGGGCTGCCTGTGGGCTTACGTTTGACCGGCGCGCGCAGTGCTTATCGTCTAACATGCAGCAACTCGTCTAACATGCAGCAACTCGTCTAACATGCAGCAACTCGTCTAACATGCAGCAACTTGTTTCTAACATGCTGCAACCGGTCTAACATGCTGCAACTCGTTTCTAATATGCAGCAACCCATCTAACATGCAGCAACTCGTTTCTAGCATGCAGAAACCCGTCTAACATGCAGCAACTTGTTTCTTACTCGCAGCAACTTGTTTCTTACTTGCAGCAACTCGTCTAACATGCAGCAACTTGTTTCTAACATGCTGCAACCGGTCTAACATGCTGCAACTCGTTTCTAATATGCAGCAACCCATCTAACATGCAGCAACTCGTTTCTAGCATGCAGAAACCCGTCTAACATGCAGCAACTTGTTTCTTACTCGCAGCAACTCCTCTAACATGCAGCAACTTGTTTCTTACTCGCAGCAACTTGTTTCTTACTTGCAGCAACTCCTCTAACATGCAGCAACTTGTTTCTTACTCGCAGCAACTTGTTTCTTACTTGCAGCAACTCGTCTAACATGCAGCATGTCCCCTATGGGCCACCGTACTGCACATATTATAAGAATCGGAGATAATTTCGATCCCATGCTAAAATGTCCGGTTAGGCTAAATAAAGAAGTCAAAATACCCATCATTGCTTTTGATTTGGCTATATGGAAGTTGATCCAATTAATGGTCAAAGCTACTAGTAACGAAACTACCAAACCTAAATCATGAACATGTGTTTTATAATTCGTACGTGCCGGTGCACGCTATTTAATTTCCATTTTGTGTGACTGTCATGCCCATTTCTTGTCTGGCTCATTTCAGGTTCGTGTCAGGCTGTAAGGTCTAGTAGTTTTATAATTCGTAACGGTGCAATGCACACTTAATTTAAATATTGTCGTGCCCATTTCTTGTCTGGCTCGTTTCAGTCTCATGTCAGGCTGTGAAGCCAGGCTGTTCAAATTTTAAAATATTCCAAATGCTGTTGTGCTCTTGTTGTGCTCGTGTTAGTCTGTCGTCAAACCTAACATGGCCATGACATGAGCATAACATTTGTTTGACTCTCTAGCGCCAACCTGACAGTTTTTTTGTCAGGTTCGTATTTGGCCGATATTTGGCTCTAGCAGTAGTATTCCTGCCGGATTCAGGCCTGATTTTGTCTCTGTCAGGCTCGAAATTTTCGTACGGGAGACTGAAGAAAGAACAGTAGTGAAATATAGTGATAGCTCCATTACAGGATAGACAGGATACAACTTATAATATGTGATAAATATAAACATTGAGACAATCATCTAGTAGTACTCGGAACCTGCAGTATACCCGGCCTGGGCAAATATCGATGAAATCGATGACCATTACAAGCAAATAATAATATAATGTAAAAATGTATATTGAGGTAAAACCAACAAAATTAAATTATCGATAGTAATCGATAACAATCGATATCAATCGATATCAATTACTCGATTGATATTGGAAATCGATGACCAATCGATGAGATGAAATTGATGACCAATCGATGAGATGAAATTTTGTGGTCTTTATCGATTGTCATCGATCGATCGATTGGATTTCCGATGATCGATTTTCATCGATTGCACAGGCCGGGAGAGTAACGGAACAGCAGACTAAATTGTAAACGTGTGTTACATGAATAAGACAATAAGTAGTGTTTACAGTAAAAGACTCAACTTCTTTGATTTACATACGAGAAAAAGAAAAATATTAAATTACATATACCACCCCTCCCTAGTGAACACATCCTAGAATGGAATGTGTGGAATGTAAAGAATGTACCAACAAAATTTTACAGCCAGAGTTAAGGCTGCACCCAGCCTCTTGTTTTATAAGAGCTTCCCGAACTTGGAATACACTTCCACACGAACTGCGTAAATTAGATATATCTTTACCGAAGTTTAGATCATTACTATTTAAATATTACGTGTCTGCCATCACTTCTGTATTTGACAATTCTGTATTTGACATCGAGAACCCTACCCTGGGTACCAGAGGTTCTACTGTCTCCCTTCGCGAAAGTTAGGCGCCGAGGAGCGAAGCGACGAGAACCTCTGGTGGCACGGCTTGCCAATCTCACTTCCGTGTTCGAAGTTGGTACATAATTTGTACCAGGCTTATTATTGGTTAGTTATAATTAGAAATAAAATCCGTCGATATGATTGGCTAGATAACCAAGCGATTGGGTTTACATTCAATCAAGATGACGACGAAGACTCCTTGCAAAAGTGTTTCTCTGAGCAGTTTCTGTAACATTCAAGTCGCCTTTCCCAGAGATCGAAAGTCTCAAACCTCAACAAGAAGAGTCAATTTTGAAATTCATGCAGAAGATGTTTTGCTGTGCTGCTAACTGGTTGGGGAAAGTCTTTGGTGTTAAGTTTGAAATGATTCCCGCGTTATGTTCGATTCGTTCTTGAACTATGAAATTGAAATTTATCAGAAAATTTGGAAAAAGAGTCGCAGTCTCTTAAATCACTCGGCAAGGCATTCCATGTTTTTGCTCCATCGTAGCTCCAACTTTTCTTTAGAAACTCAGTTCTTGGTTGAGGCATGACCAGTTTGGTAGAAGAGCCTCGGAGGTTATAACTGCAATAACTAGTTTTATCGAGTCTCTGAAAGAGATTCGAAAGTCGTGTTGGAGCTAGACCATGGAATGTCTTGTACATAAGGTTTGACTTCATTTGCGTCCTCTGCTCATTTAGATTATGCCACTCAAGGGCGTCAAGGGCGATTTGGGACTGTCCGGCTTCATTCAGCCGCTTCATTATAACTCTCGCAGCTCTATTTTGTAGCTTTTGTAGCCGTTCTGATAGAACGCTGCCTATTGGATCCCAGACGACGCAGCAGTAGTCAAAGTGGGGTCTAACTAGTGCGTTATAGGCTGACACGAGCGTTTGGTGATCAACAAATTCTCTAAGCCTCCGTAAGGCGCCAATTCCTGACGAAATCTTTTTTAGCTATATGGTCGATTTGATCTTCCCATGTAAGAAACTGGTCAATTTGAACACCTAGTGCCTTGTAATTGTTAACCCGTTTGACTGGTTGGCCGCCGATGTTCACCTCGGGTTGCCTTGGAAGATTACTCGGTTTTGGCGACGTTAAGGCTTAGTTTATTTGATGACAGCCATTTGTTCAGATTAATTAGATCACGATTTCCTGTCGCCTCTATCTCCTCCTCAGAAACTGCCATTGTTATAGTTGCGTGGAATCACACACTAGAGAGCTGGAGAGTCGAGGAATCAAGGCAGGTTTCAGTGGAGTCTTTTGCATTTATATTAGACTGCGAACAGTCCCTTTATTTTTCTTGATCTCTGGTCACGAAAAACTCATGGTTTGGCGTCTGTTAGTAAAACCGTCTCCCGGTTAGCTCAGTGGTTAAGCTCCGGTTGTTGAGCGGGAGGTCGCGGGTTCAAACCCCGGCCGGACCAACACTCAGGGTCTTAAAATAACTGAGTAGAAGGTGCTGCCTTTGTGAAAGAACTGCAAATGGTTAGACCTTCACGTCTTCTCGGATAAGGACGTAAAATCGTAGGACTAGTGTCCCAATTAGTTGCAAAGCTGAATACATTTTACACTTAAATAAAGTTACTTACTTACTTACTTTGGCCGAGGATTTCATCCGCTCTCGGCGAAAACATCGTTTTTCGAGTTTTTCGTGACCAAGAAAAATAAAGGGACTGTTCGCAGTCTACATTTATATCTGAATTTCGAACACACAAGTAGTCGGCACGTGTAGCGCAAATCAGTGGTGCGGAGCAAATCAGTGGTGCGGAAATGTGTAAAGCTAACAGACGTCATGACTGCAAAACCAGTTATTCGAGAAATGTGATACTCGTTCTATAAACATAGACGTGAGATTGGAGCTTGCTAGCGGCTCTTATGGGTGTTTTTTTTTCTAATTTGTTTTGGATTGGGCTACCTGTGGCGCGCGGTCTCCTCGCTCCATTTTAACCGCGCGCCACAGGTAGCCCAATCCATAACAAAATAACAAAAAACACCCATAAAAGGCCATAAGAGCCACTAGCAAGCTATGAGAACCCTAGGACTTGGATCGAAATCTGTATGTCTGAAATATCACCAGGCAAAGACAGTTAACCGCACCTCTTTAAATGCTGCTTTTAGGTTGAATTAAGTATTGTAATTAGGACAATTATTGTATAAATTTTGTTTTTCATAGGAAACCAATGTAATTGGCTCCTGGCCTCTATGTTTTGTTTGTTGTATATTTTTCTTTATTCTATTATATATCTTTTATTATGGCCGAAGTAAATAAAAAAAACATATTTCACAAATTGAAGTTAGTTTTTTATGTGTCTGTCATAACATGATCAAAATAGCGTCTTCGCCATTTTGGCCATGTTATGACGAAAATCATTGTCAATATTAGGACACATAAAAAACTAACTTCTGTTCAATTTGTTTTTTTACAACAACAACAAACTAAATAGTCAATTTTACAACAACAAAACACTTTTTGCTTCAAACGAGTGTGTACAAACTGCCTTTCGAGTCGAAAAGTCCAAAACGTATTAAAACACATCTTTATGCTTTCCCGAGCTATATAAAAATACCTAAGCTACCTGTTTGTTTCTACTTAAGAACGCTATGTAAATATCCTGAAAAAGAGATTTTAATCACGAACGAGAAGATTATGTATTTAATTCAAGACCATTTCTCAGTTCTAGTTCTAAAAGATCGGTCGAACTTATCACAATGTCGATCACAAATTAGCCGAAAATGTTTTGTTCGACTCATGGAAGTTTGACTCACCGATTAACTTTTCCCAGTGAGGAAATGCTTTTAAAATCCTCATTTTCTTGCTTTTTGGAACAGATGTATACACAACTGGATTCACAAATTTGCGAGAACATTGGCGGTTGTTGTAAAATAAGATATAGTTAAGTTGGGGCCATTAATCGCTTCCGCTTCCGGTTAACCGCGTGGCCCTGGGTATGAGGGCATTCTCGCATGTCACATGATGACAGTCGAGCGAACAAGCCAAGCTGTTAGAATGTTCTCTTGAAATTGTCTTCTTTTTTCGCCTCTTCTGACCTCCTAAATACAGCCTAAAGGTAATAGAAGGTAAGCTACTATGCATTTTCATGTATTCTACGTGTTTTGGGAATGTTTGTTACGCTTTCGAACCAAAATTGGCCGGTTAACGCGGTTTTAATCCGCGTGTTTGCTGCAACAATTATCCCGCGTTTACCTCTGACACTGACAGTGTATACACAAACATATAAAATTTCTTCTTTCTTTAATAATTCTGCGTGTACACGAATGAGAACAGATTTAGGGAGACACAGTTCGGATAAGAACATATGTACGTGTTGTGGCTGTGCTGTTATAAAAAAGAATGCGTTGTAAACTTGACTTCACTCGTTCTCAAAATTTCCAGATTGTTCTTTTGCTCGTGTAGTGCGAACTGCTGCATTGAAAAAGAGTCCAAGAATGTCCATGAATGTTTTAAGTATTCAGCTGATAAAAACAGCTGATCTTAAGTATAGTCTATCGCATACCAGTCCACTCATAAATTTAGACTTCTACCCGGCGTTACAATCGATGAAGTCGATGATCGATTAAAATCCATATAAAATTAATCGATTGATATTGATAATCGATAACCAATCGATGAAGCAAACATTTGTGACCTTATCGATTGCAATCGATTGCCCTCTAATACAATCGATTATCTTCTTATTTTATGAGAACTTTGTTTTCCTGCTCTGACATAATTCTAAACCCGATGCTTTCTGTGATAAGCATGGAAACAAGAGATCAACTGTGAGTGTCTTGTCTTGAACTTTTATGCAAATAGTTAATGACAATCTACCTATTGACTATTAATGTTGATAAATACAAGTTTGTAGTATTTGGCAGTTGTCGAAAGCTCAGCTCATTCAATAGCTTATCATTTGAGATCAACAGGCATTTATTAGAACGTAAAGAAACTTTCAAGTATTTAGGTGTAAAACTTAGTATGGGGCGATAAGAATAATGTTGTACTTTTGGAACATCTTAAAAATATTACAAAATAATGCCGCTAGAATTATACTGGACCTGTCTAAATATTCCTTGGCCACACAAGCTCTTGAACAGTTGACATGAAAGCCACTATCTCTCCGCCGTTGCCATCACTGCTGTATTGCCATATGTAAATGCTTGAACAATTTTAATAGGTTTGACTTTAATCTTATAAAGAACAATGATGTACATGACTGTACACTACTACAATACATGCCGCTGTCAGGATCTTCATCCACCACATGCACGCACCAACTGGGGCAAACAGCATTTTGTTTATCATGCCGTCACTGACTGGAATAGTCTCAATCTTGAAATAAGATGATCAACAAGCTTGAATATTTGTAAGAACTTTCTAAAACAATAGAGTATTTGAAATATAATACTATATTAATAATTTTAGATGTACTTTTAGCTTTTTAGATATTTCTATTACCCTTAGTTTTATTTAATATTTACAGTATTATATTTTTAGTTTTATGTTTCACAGGGCCTACATGTATCTGAAAATCGTTTCGGTGAGGGAGCTTTCCTGTTAAAATATTGTTATTATTGTTATAATTTCATAAACACATATGTAGTCATAAGCCATATCATGATTGTTGTGACCTCTTGCTAAAACCAAGTCAAGTTTGAAGCAACATTTCCCCACTTTTCCTAAATGTTTCTAGCTCTCAAATCCCTTCAGCTTAAAAAAAGCTTGAGGATATCGTACATTGTAGTTCTAGACATTGACAGTTTTGAGACTGAAAAATTGGGGTATGGCCACCATCTTGATTGTAGATTTCTTTCCACAATATTTGAAGGCTCCAGTATGGCAGACAATGAGGGGCAAATTTTGAAGAAAAAAAAATCAGTTATAAGCTGCACCCCTACTTTGGGGAATTTATTTTCACAATTTTCAAAAATGGTGCAGCTTATAAGTGGTAAACTACAGTATTTACATAGTTTGAAGCCAGTGAGTTGCATCCAAAAAGACCCCTTTGCATCATTTTTATGCATCCAAAATGAAAAATATTGCATCCTACACTGTAGATGCAGTGACGCACTCTGGATAGAACACTTTTTAAATGTATATCTCTTCAGCATTGGTGGTGTTACTACCAGGTACAACCAGTACTCACCATGACAACATGTTATGGGCAGTTAGTTCATATTTACTTGTCTGTTGCTGAAGTATACTTGGTAATGAAATTTAGTGAGAAACAGATTACACTATTCAGACGTCAGCATAATTATAGCATCAGTGATATTTTATATCCGTGTCACAGAGATCATGAGTATGATTATATATTTGTGAAATCTACATTGTTCCAAGCGAGTGATCTGATAAAATAATTCTTACAGAGCTCTTAGTCGTAAAAAATATTCCCCCCCCCCAGAAAACATTGCCCAACCCCTCTCAAAAATATAATGGTCCATCCCTAATTGAGTAAGGAGAAACAAGTTCAAGTGGTTAAAAGTAAATGCACTATAAACACAAATCCTAACTCAACCATAAAACTTGCACTAAACATTTCAAAAATAAATTCTCATGTAAACGACTGGTTCTGGCTCACCTAAACTTGTAGGACTCACCTAAAGACAAAATTTGTCAGCTTTTGAGATTGAATATCCACTTATTGTGGCATAGTGGTTATGATGTGTGCTTAACAACCTCATTTTTCATTTGTTATTTACCTGTGAACCCTACATGTTAATGTACAGTATCGGCTGGAATTATTGAAGCATTTACCGCGGTTTTACCGCGTCCAATGACCGCGGTAATACCGTGGTTTGACCTCAGAATGACCGCGGTAAAACCGCGGTCAACTGCAGTAATTAGTTGGCCACGGCCGCTAAGATTTTTATCACGCCGAAATCATTGACTTTAGTATGAATATAAGATAATACAATGTATGTTCATGTAGCAGTCATAATCACAAACGTGTGACTGAGTTTGGCGCGATGACTCGGGGTTCTTTTCATTCTTTATTCAACACCGCTGTGACACAATACTTTAGAATCTTTTATTTTCGCTTCATTCAGAACTCAAACGGCGGGTAGAGAAGCACTCATCTGTGAAACTAAGACTTTAGAATGTTTTATTTTCGCTTCATTCAGAACTCAAACGGCGGGTAGAGAAGCACTCATCAGTGAAACTAAGACTTTAGAATCTTTTATTTTCGCTTCATTCAGAACTCAAACGGCGGGTAGAGAAGCACTCATCGGTGAAACTAACACTTTAGAATCTTTTATTTTCGCTTCATTCAGAACTCAAACGGTGGGTAGAGAAGCACTCATCGGTGAAACTAAGACTTTAGAATCTTTTATTTTCGCTTCATTCAGAACTCAAACGGCGGGTAGAGAAGCACTCATCGGTGAAACTAACACTTTAGAATCTTTTATTTTCGCTTCATTCAGAACTCAAATGGCGGGTAGAGAAGCACTCATCGGTGAACCTAAGACTTTAGAATCTACATGTTCGTGTACCTTGTTTTGGTAATGGTTAGTGTAAGTTTTATTGGTTTGGGTTAGGATATCTGTTACTGCATTTAATTTTAACCACTTGAATTTTTCTCATTACTCAATTTACTCATTACTGCATTACTCATTTTAGTAACACATTTTAACCCCTGCTGTTTGAATCCCACAGGTTTATTGGAGCTCTGAGTGAAAGATGAGAATAAAATGATGCTTTCAGTTTCAGGCGAGCGAGAATGTCTTAGAAATGGCTTGGAATGTGGACTTCTAATACTGGAACAGTGCTGCCATGTAGGTGACTGCAATAATAATAGGTACAAATAAATGAAAAATAACTTCAATGTTTATTATTAGTACATATATATATACCACACAGTGAATATCACTTTTCGCATGCTCTGATTAGCTACTCAAACAGTGAATATGATTTCATATTCACCTCCGAGGGAAGCAGCAATCACTTTGTGCAAGTTTGTGTTCATTTGACAGAAAATAGAATAACTATTTGGTGCTGGCTATGGTACAGTACCGCCCAGAAGTATGTTAACATCTACACATGCATTTTCCGCGTGTACTGTAGTACATGCGTGTATTACACTCATTTGAGTGTAACTGCACGTGTGTACTACACGAGTGTATTACACGTACATGCATGTACATGTAGTTTTGCTTTGTTATGCAGTTTATTGTTCAAGTTTCCATGACATTTGTTTGTGTTGAAACTGACTTCAACAGGATAAATGCTTCATGTACTGAAACTTTTCAAGACTGAGCTGGGAGTCCGACAAGACTCATACCTGGTTTACTTTCATATGTAACTGCATGATCTTCATTCAAATAAACACTGTTTGTTTATTAATTTTATTACAACATGGCCCTGTATGATGAAACTTTAACATGACAAGCGGCGCTTCATGCACTGAAACTTTTCAAGATTTAGCAGGCTGCTAGAGTCTATTTTCATTTGGCACACTTCAACAAACACTGTTTAATTGTTTATTTATTACAACGTGGTCCACTGTGTGATGAAATTTAACATGACAAGCGCTTCATGCACTGAAACGTTTCAAGATTTAGCAGTTTATTGTCATTTCACACTTCAAGCCAGCGTCTTGTCTGTTTATTCTACGACAAATGCTAATACTGCCGGCAAAAGTTTATTACATGTACATGTATGTATTCATTCGCGTCTGGGCATGATTAGTGCACATAAAAGTTGAAAATGAGCCATTATGTCAATCAAACAGTCGGCGGTCAAAAGGTTAATTAAGCAATTAGCATGTCACAGCAACAATGTTTTTGTGTTCTTGAGGCTTGAAGTGTGACATGAAAATAAATGCTGTATTAGCGTTCGATTGCACTACATGTACATACATTGTACATTGTATATCAGCGGTAGTTCTGAGTGGCCTCTGCTCAGCAAACATTTTACATGTACACAGAGTCACTTCATACTACCAATATATTTTTATTCAACCAATACATTTAATTATATAAGTTACAGCAAGTTTTAGAATGAATGAATTATTTTCAAACCATCAACCATATCATTTCTTTAGAATTATCAAAATTTTGCCACTGTTTTTTTGCCATTTAAAAAAAAGTTATACCTGTAGTTTTGCTAAACAATAACGAAAATATACATTTTTTTCTTAATTCGTTTTGTTGCTTTTTTGTAATGGTGTATGGTCAGAAATTATAACTAAACCATTCGAAGGGTGCGTTTTACTGGCCTTCAAATGTACTCATCTATTGCTTTTCTACAATGGCTTATGCTGTTGACTTATCCACGGGAGCTGTTGGGTACATTGTATGTTAAATTAGCTCCATCCAGCTGAAAAAGCAAGTTTACTGAACTGGCAGTGAACAGCTCAAATGAACTTTCCCATGGGCCGAACTTCACTGCCATTGATGTTTCAATTCGTATTAATTTTATGAAGTTTGTTGACTAACTTGGGAACCCAGTTATCAAACTTATTTGGAATCGACTGTATACAAAAGTAGCTAACACAGTGCTGGCAAAACAATCCAACTATTGAACAACTGAAAAAATACACTTTGTATTTAACGTACGCCAGAGCCTTAAACCGGACCAGCACGCCTCATGTAATGAGGCCCTTAAAGACGAGTACTTAGAGTTACACTTACCTCCTCACACTTCTTCCCTTTCTTTGGTTTTGGTTCACTCCTTACAGATTTGGTCCGCTTTTTCTGGATGGGGGTTCTGGGACATTTTCTTTCTGTTCTCCATCAAGACTTCCCTGATATTTCAGGTCGCTTAGGATATCTTGTTCTTTCCTTCTTAGTACTGTTGGATCATCTAAAAGTAATCACAGGACAAGACCCAGTTAGTGTACACTAATTTGGTTACCATTTCTTTTAGACAGTAGATTGGTCGCCTTTCAAAGAAAATTATCTGCTTGTTAGTGATCTGGCAGATAAAATATATCATCATCTAGAAAAGCAAAACATAACTTACCATCCAAGGCCATGATGTCTGCATCCAGCATCTCATGTCTGTATTTAACAGTGACTGTACTTCCCATGTTACATTTCGAACCATTCTTGACGTCTACAATACAAAACGTTTTGTTGCAGTGCAATACAGAACCAGTGTGTGGCTTGGTTCTTTGGTCAGTTGCCTGTAACTCATTTTGACGTTGCTTGCTTTTAGTACATGTAGATTTTCGCTTTCGATGTTCGCTCTTCAATATCAAGATAGATATGATACTTTTGAGCTGCGTGTGTATGTATGTAAAGCTTGCATCAAATTTACATTTGTTAAGATGAAGACAAAAGGGTGTTGAGCCTTTCAATTCTAAAACAAAAGCCAGCTACGAAGATAACTCCTCAATAGATGATGCAATAAGTCAAACGGTAAATCAGTTTTAGTGATTTGACTATAAGTTTGATTACGCACGAATAGTTATTTTAATCCCAGGTTATTTAACAATTAAATAAAAGGGATTACCAGGTTTTGGACATCCTTCCCCGCCTGGAATAGCTTTAAACTTGGTAATTGTTCCAAACTTAAATCGGTTCATGATTCAAACATTATAGAAACAATAATGTAATGCGCCTGACGATTGAGTTAAAATTGAAAGTAAAAAGAACTGTTCTGAGTGGCGAGGGGACAAAAGGATGCTTATGATCACCGACGAAAACAAAAACACCAGCAAGCACCTACAATGTACATTAAAACTTATAATACCTCATTTTGATTGACGTGTACACATAAACTAAAATAACTCTACAATAGCTGGCTTTGTCTTACTGCCGATGTATATTAAGGTTAAGCTGCCACACTTGACTCATTTTCAATCTTGAAACTTATCAAACAGGACTCAAACATCCGAATACATTAAGTTGCGAATTATTTCCTTTGGAAATTCTGCTCTTAAAGTTAAAGATATTGTTGCATAGTAAAAACATTTCTATTACAAGTCAAACCGCTGGAGTTCTAATTTTCAGGATCAAACACCTCCCACACTCGTTGAAGACATCGACAATGTCCCAATTGCTTCTGGGGAGACTGTTCGTCCTTGAACTTGAGGAACCACAAGTTGAAAATATCATGTCCATACGTGAACCTCCACCACGACTTCTCATACATGTAGTTGAACGAGTTACAGAACCCCAAGACTTTGATCATGATGAGGTGAACTCACCGACATAATGTAGAACTTTCACAAAGTAACAGATTGCAGTACTCAATTAAACACTGAACTGTTTGTGAGTCAGAACCACAACGAACTGACTCTGTCTCATAACACTGGTTCTCCAGGCCCTCTCGACCACATAGGAACTTATTTCTCTGTGCACTACCAATTCATTGCATTCCTTGTCCATTACAAGAGAAATACATTTCTTTTTTGGGTTCTCCAAGTCTCATCAAGAAACTTGCGATTCTTTTGCATCTTTAAAAAAATTGCATAGTGTATTACTTATAATGACCAGGCAAACATTTCTTGTCCATTTAGCTAAATGCTGGTTCATGTTTCTGTGAGTTGTCAATTGCATGTCATTTCCTCCCAGCATGCAGTTGGAGGTGGGTGTCGGAAAATGTGGTAGAGAAATGCAGTGTTAACTCTTACCAGTTCTGGCATGTGGCAGACAGAGTAAGCTAGTTTGCAAGTGTTTATTATTTTTTCTCTGTTACCTCTTTTTTTGCCATTAACCAATCAGATTGCACTGAGCACATGAATGCTGCAATGTTTGGAGTGGTGACTGGACACTAATATTTTCGTGTCAACACTATTTTACAAGCTAGTGATGTTTTAGCCCATTCTTAGCCATTATTTTGCTGAAACCAAAGGTTTCTTCAACTAAAATGGCAAACTGTTGAGTTTTTCTAGGGCTGACAGGAGTGTTACAGGCTTTGGATGGAATTTTTTCACAATTTATGAAAGGAGATCTGGTGCCATAAAAAAATGCATGTTGCCCAATGTGGTGAAATAATTAGAACTGACATTTGTAAGTATTACATGGTAGATTGGTCTGTAATTTAAGACTCCAACTTTTTTTTTTGGTTATTGAGGATTACTCTAAAATCAAACTTTGTACATGTACATGTAGAACAACAAACCCTAAATATTCATATTAAGTGGAATTTGTCATTCTAAAATGTTTCATTTTCGTGTGATTCTAGATATAAAAATTAATGTTTAATTGGAGTCATAAACTTACAACAACAACTTTTATTAACATTTCCTACCATTACAGTAGAAATACATGTACTTGCTGGCCCACAATTAGCTTAAAAGTACATGTACTATTTGAGGCAGGGGCAAGAACACACATACATGTAGACTTATACATGTAGTTGGTAATCTCTCAACAATAAGCCATCTCTTCTCTTGCCAATCTTCTAATAAATTTAGAAATAGTTGGCTTCAGTTGGCAAGCTCTGGTAGTCTCTTCTCTATCTGTATATGACACTGAGCCATGTCAATATCACCAAGGGATATATTTGTGGCTCCCATCTTTTTGAAAGATAAAGACAAATATATTCTGTCTTGCCGATTCAGTTTCCTTTAGTACTGTTATACCAAGTATTTGGATATCGTACTGAGAGCTGTAGTTATCCAGATCGTCGATGGCTCTGCAATAATTGCTATCCACCTTTCCGATTTTGGTAACATTTTGGCTGTTTCTTTTTGTAGTTCACTGTAATGAAGCATGTTTGTGTTGGGGTTGGTTTTGTTCTGCATTTGGCTTTGGTAGAGAAGTAACTTCTCAATTTCCCCATTTAAAGCACCTATCTATCTGCTCTTTTAATTACCGTATTCACTCACGGATAAGCCGCATCCCAAGTTTAGAAGCTTGTTTCAGGATTTTTTTTTTTTTGGAAGAATATCAAACGAACATGCATTTGAATAAACCTTCATCGGACTTTCAAACTGGAGAAAACTCGAAAGTTGTACCTGTAATTTCAGCTCTGAAATAGTATAAACTTCATGTCTACATACTTAGATATATAATTTATCTTTTCATAGTGTTTGTTTACCAGGATCTTTTCATTCAGGTCAACTTTTGACCACTTTTAGATCGAATTTTACATGTCAACGAAGCCAATAACATGCTCACGTTCGTCCGTAGCTTAGTAACCAGGCACCTGTTGGAAGAGAGAGACCTGGACACTAAAAGTTTTGTTTTTGCTGAACGAAGTCAAAACAAGATGGAGCTCGAGTAGTTTGCGTTTTCATCAGCTGTCTGTTGCTATCATGCCTAACAGGATATCCGGAAGCCATCTGTTAGAGAAAAAAACTTGTTACTCAAAGAGAGGTGGAAGATCAGTTCAACAAATTTGCTGTTAAATTGCAAAGCTGCAAAGAAACATTGTCCCATTTCGCGTGGTATTTAAAGACCCTTTAGCACGCCCCGTGATACTTTGCGCGAAACCAGTGTTTTTGTTTTGATTTCGACGAGCGCCGAGCGACGAGCGCCTAATTCAACAAGTAACTCGACAAGTAACTCGACATCCGTCAAAATCCGTAAGTAAAACGGCAATTGCTGATTTACAGCAATATATCTCCGATATTCTGACGAGTTTGTACAAAATCGATGTTTTCCGTAATCGTATGCAAAATGGTTTGTTTTTTGTTGACGTAGAGAGAGCCGTTATGGGGCGCCTTCCCAAGAATGAATGAGGGCCATTGAATAAACCAGGCCTGAATTGGAATTTAGTTTTTTTTAGCATAAAGAAAACTGGTGAATCTGGAGCGGAGAAGTTTGACCCTTGGCGAAACCCGAGCTCAATATGACGATCGATCCCGCATATGCGTGCCTATAGTAACGAAACTTCATGCTGTCCTTGCTACTTCACAGCTCGCTTATAAGGCTTCTGCAAACCTTTACTGGAAACCTATACTTAAAATATTAGAACTAGCATGAATATGGAAGCCTCAACTTGCGAAACAAAATAATAACGAAACGATTAGCGGTCGCTTGTTTAGTTCCCTGACCGACACGGGACTCGCGTTAAAGTTTGCCGCTAAGCGCAAATCATAACAGTAAATAAACTTTAGCTTCTGTAGTTTCACACTTTCGGTAGATCCTTGTGTAGTTAAAAGTTTCGGCTGAAATTATTGCAACTGTTTGAAGTCCTGGCATGTTTTTCGAAAATTAAAATCTCAAGTTCTCGGAGTGTGAATTTTCACGTGCAATCAGTCAGGCGTGAACGTGACAGTCTGACTTTTGACGAGTCTGTCAAATCGCTGAAACTTTCTGGGAATGTGAACACAGTTTTGAAGCCAATTCGTAATGAAAAGACTTGCAAAAAACTCTATACGCTTACTAGAAAACCTCTACTGGGAATGTGGTATTCCTGTTGAATGCAAATTGCGCTTTAATACATTGAAAGTTTTCCAAAAGATTGAAGTTCGAAATTAGCATATTACAATCGTCTCATGCCATCAACAATCGCTAAACGCACGTGCAAGTCAAAGACGCGGGATCGAACTTCAAGTCAAATCTAAACCGGGAATTTTGAATGATCTGCAAAATCTGGCAAACCAAATACATGTAATCAATTAATAAATACTGCCACAAACAAAATCAAATGGTAAAAGACATCTCAATGTCTGTGAAAGTAAGTTACTTATTTTTTTTTACAGAAACGCTGTCGAAATAACTTGCCATGCGCAAATTTTATTTAAGCTTATTAAAAAAGCGTTCATTTCTATTCGGATCTCGAAGTTCTTTCATTGCATTGGTCTTGAAACTTTTTGCGTTGTTTAACTTCTAGCCGTTGAGCCGAAAAGTGGGGCATCAACTTCTTAAATGTTTTGTGTGTTTTTGCGGTTGAGCGAAAAGAAGCGGGTTATCAACTTCGTGCAGGTTCTTTCAATGTTCAAGATAGCGATCGAACCAGGTAAACTAAATAATTACGAATCAGGGTTTTGTACAATCAAATCAGCAATTGCTGTGCCGTGAAAAAAGGCAAAAGGCAATATCGTTTTTCAAAAACAGCAATAACGTTTTTGAAAACAGCAATATCGGCGATATTGCTGAGCAGCAATTGCTCTTAAAACAGCAATTGCTGCTCAGCAATATCGGGACAATAGCGTGAAGAAGTTTGCGTCTTGACTGTACATGTATTCATTAATCAAACATCCACAAAGGTAGAACTTGGAAGAGAACTTGATGCAGGACGTTTAATTATTCAGCGCGTTCTAGGATTTTAAAACTGATGCAATGAACACTTATATGCATTTCATACGAGATTATAGAACGCAAACAGTTCGATTCTTGATCAAAAACACATCAACTAATAATCTAGATGAGGAATAAGTCAAGCAACAACATACAGCAATAATTTTATTTGCTCGCTGAGGAGAATATTATAAGTGTGTGTACTGTTGTCACATTGTTCCTTCCTATCGGAGCCTAACAGCGGAATAGCCTATCGGTTATTATACTGAAGCATTATAGATGCTTCGATATAGCCCTCGAGAGCTAGGTCTTGCCTGTCGCCAAATGAACATTGCAGTAGCGAAAAGACACGTTCTGCTGCGGCTGAAGAAGGCTGACACAAAGTTATACGTCTTGCCATGTTTGCCCAGCTTGGTAGGTCGTTCTCATGTCTCATCCACCATTCCACTGCATCTACATCCATAGTACTTCCATCGGCTGCTGCAAGATATCTGGGTAGCTCCGCTACCAAATCGTCTACATTTGCTTTCTCCACAAAAGGAAAGTTCCTCATTTCTTGAACATTAGCAGCAGTTGGCCGAAGATCATTCACTCTTCCTGGGTGGCACAGTCAAGCAACTTTGAAGCATGCTAAGTTGTTTGATAGAATTCGTAGCAAACTTAGAGGTGAAATAATCGAACCCTGGCTGCACACACCCCAAGGCGTATGCATTCAGCTGTTGGGCCAGAGCCGGATTACCTTGAGCTTGAGCAATGTCAGCAGATATTCGTCTGACATTTGGCATGTTCTGTAGCTTTACAAATTTCTGGAGCTGTATGATGGTATCGTAAGCTTTCACGGCTAAGAAAGTGTCCCCTTCCAAGTTGTAAGTTGCCTTTACAAATGGCTCTCCAGCATCAACAGTGGCAGCTAACTGCAGCTTTAAATGAACCTCATCCACACCTCCAATGATACCAAGTATCTTCTCTCTCGTGGCTGGTGCCAGGTCATTGTTTTCCAGCAGAAATGGCAGGATGTCTGGGTAACAGAGGAACAGATCGTTCTTCAGAACTTCCCATTTACTCCACCATCTTGTATTTGAGCATGTCTTTGGGTTCTTTCCAGTGCGGGCTTTCCAAAGTAGTCTTGCTCTGGGAGAATGAGAAAACAGAGAGATCCAATTGTTGGCGAATCTTGTAAGGAGTGGCATGACAAACTTCTCGCCTACATGGTCTAGTGTATGGGAAAAGCATCCAATATCCAGGATTTGAGGATACATTACAGCCACAGTTCTCATAGCAGCTACGTTTACAGATGCTCTGTCACGCATAGTTGCAAGGACCAGTTCAGAAGGCACACCATATTCTCTGGCTAACACATTCAGCAACTCCCTTGCCAGCTCCTCTCCTTTCCGTGATTTCTGCAAGAGCTCCAATCTAACTAAGCGTTGTTGAATCTTCCAATCTTTGATAAATCTAAAAACTATAACAAGTGCTTCGCCTGATCGTGTTGTGCCATCAAATATCAAGGAGAGCTCACGTCCTGTAATTTCCTCCTTGATTCGTTTCTTTTCTTCGTCTACATGTACTACAACAGGAATTAACTGTGCCATATTTGTGCGATTTGTCAACCTCAGAGAATTCTCTTCAAGGAGCGGACGAAATATGTCCAATTTATTTAAAGCCACTCCAGCCTTTAAGAAAGTAGTGAGCACTTTGATACGGTAAACTCTACAGTTCATTTCCAGATTTTCTCCGACTTCATGCCGTTCCGTGTCCCTAGAGCGCAGCATTTCGGCCAGGTCACGATCTCTCTTCTTATCCTGTAACCGTTTCACACCTGCTACATGTACGTGCTTCTTGCTTTTGATGTGCGTAACCACGGTAGAACGTTTTACACACAATGTCTCACGACAAGCTTCACAAAACAACGCATTATTAGATATTTTGAGGTTTTCGCCAGGGAGCTCTGCTAACCTTTCTCTTGGTGAAACGTTCTTGGGAGCGCACATGGTTTTTGGCGCCTGCTTTCTGTGAGAAACACTAGGACTGTTAACTTTTACTTCTCTCTTCCGTCCGAGAACAGACTTATCCGGGGCTCTGAGTGTATCCAAAATTGTTCGACCTGTTGAAGAAGTGCTAGTACTGCTAGTTGCTGTTGTGCTTTCTGTAACTACTAAAGTGTGAGTTGTAGTTGTGGCCATTGTTGTTGTTGAGGTCAAGTTAACCGAATCCGGCTCTGCCATATTGGAATTGATTTGTGATGCCACTGGCTATATGGGTTGCAGAATGCAGGCTCCCATTATATTAGTGCTGACTGTACGTTTGTATGATGTGGTCGCATTCTAGTAAGTACGATGAGTCGCGGCCCTTATCTGGAATCATGAGATACAATTTTTTTTTACTTCCGCTAATTTTCCCGAATTCTGCTCGAATTTATGCTCGGAGGGCAGTTTTCTGCCGGCAGAATGCTCACTGCCCGAAGTGGCCAATTCTGCTCGAAATTCTGCCGGCAGAATTTATCTAAGCCTAATCGACAGTCCGTGAGTGAATACGGTACATGTAATTATTCTCTTTCCTCAGTGGTATAGTATCACCCACTGTAATGGTAGAGTAAATATCTGCCCAAGTACTTGGCTAACACTAGAACTCCATGAATGTATTCACCTTGTCCTACTCTTGGTTTAAGTAAATCAGTAGCAACCCTGCCAAAATATTATAAAAGTGGCTGCTTTTACAGTAATAAAGAACCTACATGTATATTTCAATTCAAAGCTTATATAATATTCTTTTAATACATTGGCATAAAAAAACAAATGAAAAATTGAAATGAAAAACAATTAAAAATTAGCATCACAAAATAATATTTTTTAACATTTTCCAATTCTAGGAATTTATGAAAAAAGACTTTTCTGACATTTTCTTCAGTTGTATAACCTATTGAACGGTAACACAAATGTATTATGATTTGAATAGTAACAACTAATATATTATGATATTTCAAACCCTTGACAAACAATGGCAACTAATCAAACCAATTTGGTAATATTTAAACCCTTTGAGAGCAGATAATTAGGAAATTACCATTCACATAGTCTATTACTTCTGTCTAAACCAATCAGTGTCGATGTCTTTGTGTCATTTGACTCCAGGCTCTAGCAGCAAGATGGCGACCTCTTGTACTGTGAAATGAGTTCAAGTTTTAGCTTCAATATAAGTTGTCCAAATACTGTGACTTTATTTTGTTTCAAGCAATAAGTCTACCCTTTGGAAATCTTGCATGCAGTAATACATCAGTGATGGGCAAGTGCGATTTTCTAGTGCTTGCCCAATGTAATTTAGCACTCCTCCTGATGAGTGGACAAGTGGTTTCTTTGAACCCTGCAAAGATTTGTGTCACATCTGCTGCACTTCACAAATGACTTCCTTTCTAGTCTGTGACTCCACCAGCGGAACGTACAGTTACGTTTCACATTACTGTACTCAGGCATGAGACAGTGGAACAGCATTCCTCTCTTCAATATCACCAAGCTGATAGATGAGTTCTTCAGTTAATTCAATGCCATTTATTGAATAAAACAAAACTTTACCCTTCCAATGTGAATAAAATGTTTGTTTTTCTCAGGCAGTTGTACTTTCCAATGTGCTGATCAGACTTGTCAACTCCCCCATGTATTTGTTCTAATCAGCAATGGTTGGTGGGTTGCCTGATACTGAGGCGGCAAAATACATGTACACCATTCTCCTTTAGTTGGCAATGACAACAACCGAAAGCATTGCCAGAGTGGGAGGTGGACATTAGAGACACAACTTTGTTGTCCTTCCATTGGACTGTAACTACACATACCTCTTCATCCCCCTTCCAACATGTCACCATGTTGAACTCCCTTGTTCCTGGAAAGCCACTTCGATTCTGCAATAGTGTTCCCAATCCTAAAACAGCATTTGTAAATAAGTCCTTCAGTAGAAATTATCAAATATAATCTATAACCTTTTCTAAACAAAGGCTGCCATAAATTCATTACATTCTAAGCCATGCTCAGGTCGATTCCTTGCAGTCTGGCCTGTGTAGATGTAAAAGTCAACAGTAACCTGTCACAGCTTCGGCAAGCACCCAAAGATTGAATCCCCACTTTGCTGGTTTGTCCTGTATGTATTGTCTCCTGCCAAAACGTCCCTTATTTCTCATCTCCTTTCATCCTTGAACAGTGTTCTCTTGGTTGATAGAGTGATTTGCATACTGTCTTCATATGTTCATAGAGCATTTTGTCACCCTCTGCAGTTGGGTCACAAATCTTCAGCATGCCAGGAGTAGTCTTGAATCTAAGTTATTGCAAGGATGCCCAAAGGCCATGGTACAGTGACTTGAAGGACCAGAATCTCTCAATATTTGAAGGGCCATGCACCATCTGCTTTCAGATAAGATCTTCACCTCTGTACTCTTGCATATTCATTTGTGAAGTCACAAATTTGTGAAATAATGGCCAGAGGGAAGAACAACTTGAAAAATGAGGCTGTAGTTGTGTACTGGCAAATGCCATCTCTTATAATCACATGGGCTATGTGAATACCAGGAAGCCTTGAAGTTGTAAAATGGGGAACATTCACTGGACCATCATCAGGATCATTATATCCTTGGTTGTTTCTAAAACAAATACATAAAACATAAATACATAAAATTTATTTAATGTCAAGTAAGTCTGCCTGTGAAAAAGCACACGGGAAAAAACATACTTCCAGTCGCAAAGGTAGCGGTTAACCCTTATTTGGCTATAAAATGTTAAATGCTGCAGTTCATAAGTTATCATATCATGCCCAAATTTCATAGCAACAACAAGTTTATTTTCTAGCATAGACTCGTATTACCTTGATCACAATAAGTTGAATTGTTGCCTGGCAACAGCATTTTTGTGACAAACTCTTGGTACCTATTAACACCGATAACTGGAATGTGAACTGAATTTCCACTTCTAACTTTGTAAAGATACTGTACAGGGTGGTATCTATCAGTTTTAAGAATGTCAATTTTGTTTTGTTTATTTTAAGGTAGCACCTACGGTTTCCATGGTAACTAAAGCTTGAAGCGTAAAATCAAAAAAATGATAATTCATTGCATATACAGTCCCTGTCAAAAGTTTTTCAACCGTATACGGTACCGTATGTGCTTCGGTAAAACGAAGATTCGGTAACCACATGTGGTAGATTTCGTTCGGTAAACTCCATTCGTTTTAAGACCGAATTCGTTTTACTGAAAGTGGTAGAGTCACCGATTTCGTTTTAGTGAAAGTGGTTCGGTCACCGATTGTGTTTTAACGAAAGTGGTTCGGTCACCGATTGTGTTTTAACGAAAGTGGTTCGGTCACCGATTGTGTTTTAACGAAAGTGGTTCAGTCACCGATTTCGTTTTACCGAAAGTGGTTCAGTCACCGATTTCGCTTCACCAAACATTGCAGGTCAAGACAGTCTACAAGTTGTTACTTGTACATGTAGTTCACTGCTTGCAACTAAAGTGATTTTTACAACGTTAAAACTGAAAATGCTGAAGTTTAGATTTCCAAAATGATATCTCGTTTTGTCTTCTTTGAAACGATATATCAAATTGTCGGCGAAGCGTCAGGTCGGTGTCCTGGTGCTATCATCGAAAAACTTATTTGTTTTGATCGTGATTTGTACCGAGAAAGCCGCGAAGTGGCTAAGAGCATTTCTCTCCTTCCTATTTCTTCTGATAACCTCACTGATAAACTGTACTGAAAAAAAAGGAACTGCTGTGAATATATAACCTTAAACTTACGCCACAAACTAACAACCGCCGTTCGTTCATAATCTAGCGGCAAACTTTTAAAGCGGGCCCCGCCAGTAAGCAATAATCAACAAACGAACTTTAGCTTCCGTAGTTTAACATTTACGAGAGATTCCTGCGTTGTTCAAGGTTCCGACCAAAAGCATTGCAAATGTTTTCGGATTCTGGAAAGGCATGTTTTCGAAATTAAAACATCAAGATTGTGCAATTGCAATCAGTCACGCGTGAACCTGTCAGTTTGAGTTTTGACAGGTCCTATGTTTGATCGATCGAGGACCTGAGACTTGTTTGTTTCACATCTGACATCAGACCAATCGCTGCAGTCCGGTCTCACAGCAATTATAAACCGCAATGCCAATCACAAATTGACGAAGTGATGAAGTAAAAAACTCCAGAAGATTCGGTGCGATCTCACGGCAAAATAACCAATAACGAATTAAAATATCCAAAATGTATTCACCTGGGTGTTTTTATTTGACAGAATGGACTCAAACCAGTTTTCGCATTAGGTGAAAACTGTTCAGACCGTAAATAAAATACAAAACTTTGAAAGCATTTGATTCAGTAGGAAGATATCAAGATAATTTTTGGTGTGATCTCAAAGCAAAACAAACACTGCTGTCAGAGCTCATTGATTATTCAAAAATGTCACACTTCTGTTCGAGCAATTTGAGCAAAATAAAAAGAATTCCAGAATATTCTATTTGGTAGACGTTTATCACTTGCCAGTATTAAAAGTTGAGAAACTTTCCCGCATTATTTAACTCTGCATTCTGCAATAAGATCACATGTTCCGCGAAGTTCGCGACATTCTTGTTGTGTGAAAAACCAGACAATTAGTTTCCACGGCTGAAAGCACATGTAAGCACCAAAAAGCTCTTGAATCTGTTGAATTGAAAACATACAGCGTACGCAACGACTTTTAAAGAATCGTGAAGGGATTGAGGGATAGATTAAAGTATGAAAGTACAGAAGTCTGTAAAGTTTATCAGATGAATAAAAACGCCGAACTTTGCTACAACTAAACTAGAATTGATCACGTACGTAGCGCCATATTTACATAACATGATGACTATCCGAATTCATTTTACCGAAGGTGGTCGAATCACCGAATTCGTTTTACCGAAGGTGGTAGAGTCACCGAATTCGTTTTACTGAAGGTGGTAGAGTCACCGATTTCGTTTTACTGAAAGTGGTTCGGTCACCGATTGTGTTTTAACGAAAGTGGTTCGGTCACCGATTGTGTTTTAACGAAAGTGGTTCAGTTACCGATTTCGCTTCGCCACATTTCGCCACATTCATTTTACCGAAAGTGGTAAACACATGTGGCACATGTGCCACATGCTACCACATGTGGTTCGTACGGTGTGAAAAACTTTTGACAGGGACTGTATCTCCATTAAATAAACAACTGCTGAAAATTTGATTCAAAAATATTAAATACTCATTGAATTATCACTGTTAACATTTAGAATATTAGAAAATGAAATATATTGATTTAAAGTTCAAGTTCTGGTAATTTAGATGAATATTAGCAATTTATATCTTGATTTTTGAACTTTCAAGCAAACTGTGTCTCCAGGTTTTGAAAATGACTAGTCTTTGCCATTTCTGATAGCTTGGAGATGATTTTAAGAAGTTAAAATGGTTCTAAAGTGACCTTTGAGTACAGTACAAATGTTCAGAAACTCAATTTGTCTTTGTTTTTTTTGGTGGAGCAACAACTTCAAAGACTGGCAGAACAAATGTCAACGGAACATTATGTGAGACTGATACAGGTGGGGACACTAAATACTCCGGGCCTTTTCAGCTTCTTAGTTTTAGTTTTGAGCTCAGGTTTAGAGTTCAGGCCAAAAGTTCCTGAACCATAAGAGGCATTGTCTGCCTTGTATTTCTTTTTAGCCCTTAGTGCTTGTCTCCGCTCTTTGTACTTTTGGGTAACCTTGTATGCAGCATTGCTTGGAGTTCCCCTTGCGGTGAGCTCTCATTGCATTGCTTCCAGGGTTAACACCACAAGACTTCACAAGCACTGCTTTGCTGCCTGCACCTGTATTAAAAAACCCAACTGTTTCACAGACAGCAAACTAAAGCAGTTTTTGGGACATTTCTGCCACAGCTGGCTATTAACAGCTTCATTCTGATTCTGTTTCAGACTCTTTAGACATCGTCCCAGTAAATCTTTATCAGTGAGCCTTGTGAATGTTTTTTTTTCAGTTCATTTCTGAACATTTCTGGGAGGCGCTTGCTCTCGTCATATGTGTTAGTATTATTTACTTTGTCTTTCCAAAATTTGCACCAAGTTTCCTTGTGTTTTGGGCAAAATTTATGTTGTTCCTCTAGAGGAATGTCACTAGCTTGAATCATGTGGTAGTAAATTGCGCCTATGCTATTTACCATCCCATTCATCACCTGGAAAAAAACAGCTTGAAAAGCATGCTCTTTGGTGTGGGATATACCTGTATGGCAGGTGTACCCCCTGGGGGCAGGCTATAGGTTTTGATAATGACTTCACTTCATTCGTATAGTGTTATGGTCAATGAAAATTGTTGTCTAGTCATGCACTAAATTTGTTGACATAATTTATATAGTTGGATTTCAGATATATTATTTCACAGTGATGTTGGAATGCCTCTAATAAATTCTCAAACCAGGTACATGTAACTTTTCGAAAAATCCAATCTAAATGTTCAGCATAAACTCATGAGGAGTTCTATTCTGTTTTTCCCCCTCAACATTTTGCCATTCTGCTGAATCCCTTGTATTAGTTTTGAGTGCTATAAAAATGGTAAATAAACCAGGTAATATCATCATTATTATTAAAAATAGCAGATGAACTAGTTGTTTTCTTCATGGCAAAGCAAGACAGTGCACTACACAGCTCTGATGTGGGAGGTGGCTCTGTCATACCAATAGTAGGTGAAATCTGCTTGGGGTCAAAGGCATCTGTATCACTCCAACGAGAAATTTCATCTTTGCTGTTCTGAAGAGGTGCATGTTATGGTCTATTGCAGCAAGGTACTCAGATTCTCATGATAACGTATGAGTACCTTTTGATGAAAACAAAAAGACTATTATTGTAAACATTCAAGTTTCTCAGTAGAAGCGATAAAAAGGCTTATTGAATTGAATTCCCTGAAGACTAAAAAAATGAAATGATTTCAAAACTTCTGTTTGGACCAAGGTCTGCAATGTCTAAGGAGCTTTGGTATTCTATTTTTTCCTCTATCACCCAACTTTGCTCTGTATGTTTTTTGGAAGGACCCCTATGTGCTATTTATTAGGAAGCTGTCATTTTTTTTTTTTTTTCAAAACCCACATCAACTGCTGTAGAATCTTGAAGTTGTGCTTGGTTAGCTCTATACACTAAAGCAAAGGAAAAAAAATTGCGAAGTAATACAGAGGTTCTGTAGAAAATATTAAACACAACATAAATAAACAGGAACTTCGAATTCACAACTTACGCTGCACTGCTGGAAGACTTCCCGGGAAGTTGATGGAGTAGAAACTCTGCGAAAAGACTGTTGGTTTTCTCTGCGTAGCCCAGGGCCTACTATACCAAATACGGACGAGCAAAGTCTTATTTATCTGACACAGACAGGCAAACGCAGCCTTCCACCGCGACACTGCTGCAACTCTGCCATTTTGCCTCTAATCAAAGCTAAAATAAACTAAAATGGCTTACGAAAAAACAAAAATAACCCAATGCAGATCGAGATGAATATTCAAACTCAATTCAAAGGCAGTTTGGAATAATCAAGATGCTCTCTAACAAAGGATGGAACAAGATTCACGAAGACGAATATCTTCCTCTCAAAACTCAGGGTTTTCAACTACGCGAAACTCAAGAGGCGCGCAAAGCATGCTAGGCGAGAGATCCAGGTCTTTAATAATGCATTTTCTCAAATTCTCATACAAACCTTCTAAAAATCTAATCCTGAAATTCAAAAAACCCTACCCATTTTCAAGCCCAAATCATTGATAGAACAAGTCTAAATACCCTATGCTCAATGTCTTTTGTGATAATTTTACACAATTTCTGACAATTTGTAAGGGCTTTTCAAGTGATCTTTCAAAGTTGTGGGGTATTCTGAATTCTGTTTTCTGGTGATTCTCAAAGAAAAGAAAACAGGGTCATGTGTGAAATAAGAAATAGAAGAAGTGCGAAAAGAGCACTAGTCGTGTACTTTACTTGCATCTTTGCACGGTCGACATTCGAACTTTAAATTCACTTCCTCTACCATGTTCAACGTTTCATGAGTTATTCCCACGAAGAGTAAGTTCGGAACATCAATTTCCACAACAGTGCTGCTGTTTGGCTTTCTGAAATGAATAATTTCACCTACATGTATCAGTATCAAGTCGTAGCCACCGCCAAAACCTCCAAACGGGCAAATTTGAAAATGACATCTAACAACCTAAAACGGAACCATTATTGCTTCTAGACTAGAATTATATATTTGCTAAACTGTCCAAAATGAAGTAAAAGTGATGTGTTTCATCGGCATCATACGTCCACGTACTCGCAGGAGGAAAAAGCATCAATTTTGGCTCTTCAATTTTCATCAAACTATTGTCATTACCTTTTCTTTTCTGATGAAGAATAAGAATGTGATGATTCATAATCTTCAAGCGAGGGAACGTATTCTTCATCTTCTGTGATTTCTTCTGAGTAAGAAGAAGCTACCGACCTCAAGTGATCCGACACTGCTTTGGCGGACACGAATCGCTTCCTCTCAGGTTCGGGAGAAAACCACACAAATCCTTTCTTTCTTGCTCCTGAAAAATTCTCGATAACTAACCAGCCCTTATCCCTTACCTCCTCATTACGTATCTGTAGTTTTCCAACCTTTGACGGAGGCTGTGGACGAGTTCTTTTCTTCCCATGACTGTTCAGCTAGACGCGAAAAGACCACGACCGAACACATGAGAAGGCGAGACAGTAAAAACCGCTGGAAAATACATTGCGTGCGCTCCGTTGCCAAGGATGGCATCATTGTTTACAGTTTGTTTATAGCTATCGGAAAGGATGAAGATGAATCGACTTTTCTTGTGCTTTCCGGTGCGCAATCGTGAAGCTTTGATTGTACATTCGGCTTGTATTGACAATAACTCTATAGATTCAAGATGGCTACTGAAATCCGATACTTCTAACAAAGATATAGGAAGCAAAACACACTGGACATTGCATGTTTCTTTGTGGCCAGCCATAAGTTTAAGTCTCCTTCAAGATGTAGAAAATGAGCACTAGCACAGTGGCAGCTCACTAATACTAGAAAATGGTGGTCTGTAGTTTACGACCCCAATCGAAAATATTGTATTGAGAATTTAGCCTGAATTTCAGCCATCTCCACTGGATTGTTATTGAGAATTACAAATATATGACTTTATTTCACATGTATAACGACTTATTACTCGGGCCAGGCCTTCGGCTGGCGCGAGTCAGAAATCGCAAGTGTTATTTTTTATTTGTGTCGCTGGTTGGCGCCGTCGACCAATCAGATTTCGACTGGTCACGTGACACCTATGTTGCCCCAGCCACAGGTTTTTCAAGATGGCGACGAGTGGGAGTTTTGACTTAGCACAACCTTTAATATCAGCTGTTTTTTTGTGTAAACCAAAGGTTCCTTCAAGTGCAATACCAAGATTTTTGTCTTTTCTAAAGCTGAGAGGTGTTTCACGGGCTTTGGACGGGAATTTATCACATATCCAGATCCACTCAAGGATCCACTCGTGACATAGATGGCTAAGATCTGATCAACACTAATAGTAATAGGACTAAGAGTGAGACAACAGTTTGTAAATGTAAGTAGCTAAACTGAACATGATAACTTTTATACCAATTGACTGTGGTAGTGTTGTTATTCATTGTTATTAACCTCTCGGAAAGTATAGTAGAAATGACCCGATTTCTCGCGATTTCTCAGTTCTCGATCTGATAGGGTCCTTTTAAAATATTATATGCACATGTTTTTATAAATTCGGGAACGAAAATCTAGCAGGATATGGCGTGAACTCTACCCTGGGTACCAGAGGTTCTCACTTCGCAAAGCTTAGGCACAAAGCTTTTTCACCAAGGAGCGAGGTGACGCTTGCTCCTCGACACTTTGTCCTCCCTTCGCGTCACGCAGTTTTTTGTTTGTCGACGATAATATTTGATACGAACGGGCTTCAAACTCCGGCTTTGTCTTCTTTTTATTTTGCTGAACTCCACAGAAGACCTTGAAATTACCGTTCAATAAATCTTCCTTATTTATCCTAAAGAAAGCTTTGATTTTATATACCCTCGAAGAAGGAATTTATTTTACTTTCTTCACTTCGCCTTCTCTTTCCGTTAACAATAGGGAATGGACAATCTGAAATCTACAATGAACCTACAATGAACCTACACTGTTTACCGTCTCGTTTTTCTCGGCCAATGGAAACCGAGATACCGTGGCGCTGTAATCGGTTCGGCGGCAGAGGTTTCTTTGTATTAACATTTATTAGCACAAGTTTCAACTATTCTCTTCTCTTATTCCTAAATTCTAAAGTGTATAGTTTTTACAATGGGGAGCTGGGGTGGTGCAGTGGTTCATCACCAACATTTGCTGAATTTCTTTGTGCTTGTGAATTAAGCTAATTTTTGATTTTTTGGGTAAAATCACTTTGATAAGTTATGATTTAAAAATAGGTAATTTGTCTCTACCAGCATGCTTTTGTATAATAAGTGTTGGTGGTGACATCACATCATTAGTACTAATTTGGGCTTATACCCACCTCATAATTGTATTTCTTATTATGCCTTATTACTCTACATTTCCATCATCTTATGAGAAAATAATATTGTTGTTGTTAGTAATGGCATCAAATATAGTAGCAAATGGCCCAATTCCTCAGTTCTTGGATCTGACCATTCCAGTTCAGCATAATAATAATAATAAATGAGTTTATATAGCGCCTATACATTGCTGTTCTAGGCGCTTTACATGAATTTCTACAGAAAATGTCTGTATATATATATTAAAAATTAAAAATGTGACTAACATAACTGATGAAAAGAAATAAGCAAATCATTACATTTCTCTAGACTATTCGCAAGAATACTAAAAATAAGCAATAAAAATGATGAATTAGCAATAGGCCTTCTTAAAAAGAAACGTTTTTAATTTTAACTTGAACGTTTCAACGTTGGAAGAAGCACGGATGTCTAAAGGTAGCTTGTTCCAGAGCCTGGGAGCCGCGGTAGAGAAGGCGTGTTGACCATACGTTTTCATGTTAAAGGCAGGCTCAACCAGACGAAGGTGGTCTTTAGATGACCTCAAGAGTCTTTTCTGTCGGTAAAATGTTAAAAGGTTTTTAAGATAGCGTGGACCGAGACTATTTAATGATTTAAAAGTTATAAGATTTATTTTAAAAATGATTCTGTACTCGATTGGGAGCCAGTGAAGTTCTTTTAGAGTCTCCGTGATGTGGTCATTTTTTCGAAGACATGTCACAACTCGAGCAGCTGCATTTTGAGCAGACTGCAATTTCGCTATATCACGTCCTTGGGCCCCATGAAGAAGAGAGTTACAAAAATCTAGTTTTGAGCTTACAAAACTGTGGATCAAAACTTCTGTAGTTTTCTTGTCAATATATTTTCTTATTTTAGCAATATTACGAATGTGGTAGAAGGCACCCTTGACAACAGCATTTACATGTGGTGAAAAAGACATAGTTTCGTCAAAAAGTACCCCGAGATTACGTGCTTTATTTGTCGGTCTAATAATTTTCTCGCCAACAGTCAATGATGGAAGTGTGGGAGTTGGGCGAAATTGTGAGTGCAAGAGAAGAAGTTCCGATTTGCCATTGTTTAATTTAAGCTTATTGGCAGTCATCCATAGTGTAATGTCAGATATGCAGCTCTCAAGGCGTTGTTTAGCAACTTGAAAATCATGGGTGTTTTTACAAGAAAACGACGTATATAGTTGTGTGTCATCAGCGTAGAGATGAAATGATAGATCGTGCTCACGAATGATATCACCCAGGGGAGAGGTGTATAGCAAGTACAATATTGGCCCCAGTACAGAGCCCTGTGGCACACCGAAATGAAGGGGGCGCACAGATGATGAAGCATCGTCGATTTGGACAAACTGTGAACGATTTGCAAGATATGACTCAAGCCAAGAAAGTGCTTTTCCTCTCACAGCGAATCTTGAATTTAGTCTTTTTAAAAGAATGGTGTGGTCCACTGTGTCAAACGCTGCGGAGAGGTCCAGCAGCAATAGGAAGACACAGTTATGTTTATCAATGGCCTCAAGAACATCGTTCTGGACACGCAACAACGCAGTTTCACAGCTGTGGTACTGCGTATATGCAGATTGAAACTCCTCACTCAGTCCATTTGAGTTCACATAGTCCCATAGTTGCGTAGCTGCCACTTTCTCATTCGCCTTGGATATGAACCTCAGGTTTGAGACAGGTCTGAAATTTGGGTAGAGCTCCGTGTCGAGTGACTGCTTTTTCAGCCTTGGAGATATGCTTGCCAATTTCATAGGGATAGGAACTTTAGCACTCTCGAAGGAAAGATTTATGATGTTTGCAATGACCGGTAACAGATCCGAAAAGCAAGACTTTAGGAGAGTAGAAGGAATTGGGTCCAGGGAGCATGATTTACGAGCCATTTTTTTAATTAGGTTACTAAGCTCCTCAGCTGTAGTTGGTTCAAAATTAGCAAATTCACATGTTAAGGTGGGATTATCAAGATGATTGAATTTAGAAAGGGCGGTGTCAGACAGCTGTATTGAGTCAAGATCATTTCTAATAGTCGCTATTTTTTCTCAGAAAAAATCCACAAAATTGTTACAGAGCTGAGTTGAAGAATCACAGGTGGGATAGCTTTTTTCAGGTTTAAGGTTTAGCATACGGTCTATTGCGGAAAAAAGAACTTTATGATCAGATTTATTCTCAGTGATAAGGTTAGCATAGAATTCCATTTTGGAGGATTTTATGAGTGATCGTACAATTTTACATTGATCTTTATATAGTTCCTGGTGAATAGTTAACCCTGACTTCCGCCACCGTCTTTCATACTTGCGCCGCTCACGTTTTGCAGAAGCAATGTTGTCATTGTACCACGGAGCTGATGGGCGCAAAGTAACAAGACGTTTCTTTAAAGGCGCATGGGAGTCAACAAGACCAGCGAGATTAGACTGATATTGGTCTAGTAGAGCATCAACATTGCTTGCAGGTGAAGTGAAAATTGGCAGTGTAGATAGTTCATCGCGAAATTTCTCAATGTCAACGCAGCACAGTTTTCTGTAAGTCAGTTCAACTTTAGAGGCAGTTGGTTTAGTTAATTTTAACCTGGAGTGTACTGCATAGTGATCAGACAGGTCAGGATCTTCAACCTTACAGTCCAAGACTGTGTCTTCACTTGCTCTAGTAATCAATAGGTGTAGTGTGCCTTTTCTTTTGTGCGTTGCCCCTTTAACATGTTGGACCAGGTTGTACGAGTCCAACATATCAAGAAATTTAGCCGCCATGCGATCACGAGATGGCTCATTCACATGAAAATTAAAGTCACCCATCAACAATAGTCTTCCAGAAGTAACTGAAAAATGTTCCAGTAAATCGTTGAAGTCTTGGAGAAACTGAGAAGCAGTAAATTTGTTTACTTTCGACGGGGGAGGTCGATAAACAACAGCAACTCTTAGAACTGCATCAGGGGTATTAACATTGACTTCCAAGTGTTCAAAAGAGGAATACTTGGTACTCAAAATCCGTTCAATTTTAAGACACTTGTTATAAAGCAGGCCTACGCCTCCCCCAGATCGTTTGGTTCTTGGTACGTGTATAAACGCGTAACCACGAGGGATGAGCTCATTTACTACACAGTTAGATTGGCCGTCAGATTTCGTCCACGTTTCTGTGATACCCAGGATGTCGAATTGATTATCCACAACATAGTCTTTAATAAACAGCGCTTTATTATTGATGGAACGCGCATTAAGAAGACACATAGACATATGGCGAGCATTGGTCGCTTTAAGAGGTAACCGCTGTATAGTAACCAAGTTATTTGGGTTCCGTGCCTTAGACATAGGTTTACAGCCTAAGTCAAAACGTGAAGACTTGATTGTTGGAATTGGCTGATTAATGGGGCCTGGGTTCAGTTTGAACACCAAGTCACCTATGAGAGGACAGCGGAAAGAAGCAGTTGAGTTGTTATAATAAAGACTGGGGCGCATGTGTCTCTTTAGTTTTAGACGTATAGAAAACATAGGTCTGTGTGAGATAGAGCCATGTTCAGGACTTGATGATACGTCCAGAACGCCATCAGAGAGTAGGGTGATGAGAAGAAACGTGGAAAAAAGTGTGTGTCCACGCATTATAAATAAGAGGGTATTTCAAAAACTAAGATCTATTTATAACAGCTAAGCAGACGTTAATAAAGGTTCTAAAATTGTTGATTTAATTAATAAAGTACTTATTTAATAGTTTATTATTTCCACTTTGAGGGTTGGGGGAAATATAATTATTATTAGGTATTTTAATTCTTATTATTTTTATTATTTTCTACCCTATTCTTGACTTCTAATATTTTTAATTTTATTTTTTTGATGAATATAAAAGGTGTGTCCCGCGGGTTGTCCCGAGAGCCACGCGCGGGTGGAAACAAATGCAGGTAGCAATATGTAAATTTGATGAGGTTGAAACTTTATGGATGATTGATTTCTTTCAAACCAACCAGGAATAATTAACAAAGAATGGGAAAAAAATATATTTATCAAGTCAAGAAAAAAAATATCTATACCAAGAAAAGGAAGAGTGACAGCCTTGTAAAAATCAAATAAATCTGGCGGAAATAAGATCAAGGAGACAGCATATAATTGATATGATTCATATGATTCAAGTTAATAAGTTTTACCGAAGAGTGGTGCGCTGTGAAGTATATTGTGAAGTCCCAAACTTGTCTTTCTTGTCTCCAACTCTTGAGTTTCCAACTAAAGCTTGTAAGTAGCTTGTAAAACGGCGAAACCCGCGGAAAAAAGGCAGTCGGTGGTTCCACGAATACTTAGATATTGTTCGATATGATTCAGGTTAAGTTTTACCCAAGAGTGGTGCGCTGTGAAGTATATTGAAGTCCGAAACTTGTCTTTCTTGTCTCCAACACTTGAGTCTCCAACTAAAGCTTGTAAATAGCTTGTAAATAGCTTGTAAATCAGCGAAACCCGCGGAATAAGGCCAGTCGGTAGTTCCTCGAGAACTTAGATATTGTTTAGTTGTTGTGGAAGCCAAGAAGAAGGTAGGTCATACCAATGTCTTGAGAAATTTCAAGATCGGAAGAGCACAGAAGAAAACGTGACCGCGTGCTCTCGTACCCTCGGTTCGAATCACCATCGGCACTTTCACTTGGTCAGGAGTACCAGTACGTTTACAGTGCGACTACTGAAAGCAGGGCCAGTTAGACAATGAGAACCAATCACATTGCAGAACGAAAACAAAGCATTACAACTTCGGTAACTTTAGCCAATCAACAGATAGCAAAGAACAATGCTACTTGACTTGGCAGAAATCTGAATATGCTTTGTTTTCGTTCTACAATGTGATTGGTTCTCATTGTCTAAGTGGTCCCACTTTCAGTAGTTGCACTGTAAGAATTATTCGGGAATTAAAATTAAACTTGCTGTGACCCCAATGATAGAAAAGAAGGAGTGGAAATTGCATGTTTGTTTGTGGCCTGCCATTATAAGTTTCAGTCTCCTTCAAGATGTAGAAAATGAACACTAGTGCTGTGCTCACTAATATTTGAAAATGGTGGTCTAGCTGTAGTTTACAACCCCAATCGTCTCCTCTGGTTCGTTATTGAGAATTACTCAAACATCTAGACAGATCTAGATAGATGACTTTATTTCACATGTAGAATGACACATTCTAGATATTCACAAGGAATAGCCGAGAAACATTATTTGGAATTACTACTCAAATGTTAACCATTGCACTTCAATCAACAACACCCATACCAACTTTTTATAATTCTAAAGATCCTCAAGGAACTATTATTGAAAAGAAAGTAATATTAAACTACATAATTGAAAGAAATTGTGGCTGAAATGTACATGCACAGCATGTATATATGTGTGTTGTGTGTGTATTTTGGCTCTATCATTTCCAAACCTGACCCCCACCCCCTCCTTTCTGGGCATACATGGGGCATTTTGACATTTGTAGTGCCATTATATATAAATTATCACAAGAGCATCAGTAGTGAACCAATTCTCGGGCTCCCCTAGCACAAACCATATATGACAAAATATGCTAGAACTATATGTATCCAATACCTAGTTACTAAGAGGATTTCAAATGAAATCTTCAAGTCTCATGTGGCCCGAGTGTAAGCCCAGATGGGCTCTTGTTCACAATGAATAGCAACATTATGTGGAATTTGTTGTTCTATTTTGCTTGATTTCTCGTAGTCGTACTGCACCTGATATAATTACAATGCATCAAATTTGAGTGACTCGATATCGTGCAGACTACTCAAATAACCATTGCACTTTAATCAACAACATCTATACCAATTTTTTTTTATAATTCTAACGACCCTCGAGGAACAATAATATTGAAAAGAAAGTAATATTAAACTACAGAATTGAAGGAAATTGTGGCTGAAATGTACATGCACAACATGTATGTATGCGTGTGTTGTGTGTGTATTATGGCTCTATCATTTCCACCCCCCCCCCCCCCCTCCCCTCTCCTCTCCATTTTGTTGACACAAAATTATGCTAGAACTCCTTGCAGTACATGCTATAGATGGCCCGAGTTAAGGCCACTCAGGGCCTCTTGTTTACATAACTTAACACAGTGAAAACTTCATTTGTGGGAAAGCATTCCAACAGGCTCACAATAATATTTCAACTTGTTCGAGTTGAAGGATCCAGAGATTTATTCAACATGACCAACACCACATGAGTGACCAAAACGTGAGCAAAGTTTTGCTGAAATAGTAGTAAATGGCCCAATTCCTAAGTAGTTCCAGGCCAGCGTTGGCACTTTCAGTCAGTCACTTTGTGACATGAGTAAGAATTCCCCAGTGATCGAAAAAAATATAGTGGAAATCAGATGTTTCATTATAAATTTAAACGTCCTTCAAGATGAAACATAGGGCCCCTTAGTGGATGGTCAGTGAGCTATTTTGGTATATACTAAAAATCACGTGACCAATGACATCATCGTTACATCATCACCACTACGTGATGTGTGGGAACCCACTACCATGTCTGTCCAAGTTTGAACTGTCTGGCATTAGATATGAGGGAGATATGGGCATGTACTTAAAATCATGTGACCGATGACGTCATCATTACGTCATCACCACCAATTGATTTGTGTGGACCCAGTACCATGGCTGTCCAAGTTTTGAACTGAGTGTCTGGCATTAGAAACGAGGGAACATTTGCATGTACTTAAAATCACGTGACCAATTTCGTCATTGATACGTCATCACCTCTAAGTGATTGATAGGGATTCACTGCCATGTCTGTCCAGGTTTGAAGTGTCTGGCACATCGCGCAGAATGGCGCGACACATCCGGGCATTTTATTAGATGCAGGAGCGCTAAATTCAAAGCCTACACAATGAATAACGATGCAAATAATAGAGGAATTGGACTAAAAGTCTTAAGTGAACTAGAAGTTTTGCTTATTTATGGTTAAATGAAATTTGCTAGAGCTTAGGTACCACCTGGCTTTTGAAGAAGAGATATCAATGAACAATTTCGACCCAATTTCAACTTATTTGAGTGAGTATAAGTATTATCGGTTTGACCATGAATTTTGGGTTTTTTAACTGTTTCTACAGTGGAATATTCACTTTAGCTCACTTTGAGGCCAATTTTCTCGCTAACAATCGTATTTTCTACTTAGGTACCACCTGGAAAAGTTAGTTTAGTATGTTACTTACTACCAGCCGTGTTTTCATAGTAATCTGACCAGTATTACTATTATCGAAATCAATATTTTCAAGCCAAGTCTTAAAACCTCGAATTCGCCTCCTGTTTTGAAGTTTGAATATTCCCGCGGGACTTCTCTTGGGCTCTCTAGCTCCTCCTTCACGAACAATAGCACACCCGCCGCATGATTAGCCATTGAAATTGACACAGAACCAAAGCTCAACATTATTGTTAAAATAACACTTGCGCGTCATGAGCAAATCTCGAACTACGTTTAAATTAGTTCAAGCTCCAAAATGAGACGTAACTCATGTTCGTACGTACTCTAGAAGTATTTAAAAGCTAAAAAAATCGCCCAGCCGAGTTGGCGGCAAAGTACTTTCAAACTGAAGCTGAGTAAAGGCAACCGCGACAAAACAAATCTTAGTGAGCATTAAATAAAAACTATAAACTTAGCGCGTCAAAAGCAAATTATAACGTTGTATTCAGAATAATCCAAGCTTCAAATTGAGACGTTGCTTATGTTCGTACGTGCTCTACAAGTACTTAAAAAACGCTAAAAAAGTCTCCCCGGCGGAGTTGGCGGCAAAGTCCATTCAGTCTAAAGTTGAGTAAAGGCAAACGCGACAAAACAAATCTTAGAGATCATTAAATAAAAACTATAAACTTAGCGCGTCAAAAGAAAATCATAACGTTGTATTCAGAATAATTCAAGCTTCAAATTAAGACATTGCTCATGTTCGTACGTGCTCTAGAAGTATTTAAAAGCTAAAACCATCGCACCGGCGATCTCAAAGTTATAACTTTCTTCGTTTTATACGATTCATAGGAAAAAAAGTAAACCAACACGATTCTTTAATTTCTCAGAGAAAACTAAGCGGCGATTCGAATCATGGATTTAACCCAAAACTTTTTCAAAGACAAGGTATCTTAAACTTTGAATTGATAAGTTTTAAGTCTGTATCTGTGTAATTGGCCCACCAAGGAAATAACAAGATCGAACAGACGAAAGGCTTTGCTTTTGAACTTCAGGGCGGTAATAACAACGTTAGTTAGTGTGATGACCTTCTTTAACGAGCTTTGGGAGTCCACTATTCCCATGAAGCGAGCAGTTGACATTGATTGACATGTGTTTCATGTGATGTGGGAGTAGAGTATTCCCAAACCGATTTGTCAAAAGCCAATCACAATCGCTTTCCCGCAGAATAATTAGCAATGTTATAATTATTCCGGCCTCACTTTAACCTCTCGGCCGTAAGTACATGTCGCCGAGAACAATAGAATTCTGCGCGATGATTAGATGGGCACCGTCAATACATCTTCTCCAGCATGACCAAATCTTTTCGAAACCTTGGACAGCCATTCGGAAAGTCGTCGTTGAGTCACAGAAAAAAACGACAAATAAATTATCCCGTATCCACCTAAACCCAATAGCTCGTTCTGAACATGCGTGCATCCACGAGTTTAATTACTATTGTGTGTGGAATAAACAAGCTATCATTGCTTGATTACGTCTGGAACGTTCGCTTGATAATGGCTAATTGTGTTGATGCATGCAGTCTAAGTAGTTCTGTAACCTTCCAATCTAAACAAGGATTGTGTGACAAAGTTATTATTTGGTGTAGCTAAATCAAATTGATCTTCAAATCAAAATGCCCCACTGAACTTTGAAATGACATATCGAAGAGATTAAAATGAGTTTTTATCGGCACAGAATTGAGTTTTTGGTAATCTAACGCTAGCCAAATGTAACTTGCAAACGTTTTATCAAATATAAACAGTGCTTGACCTGGAGGTCAACTGGCTGGAAGATCAAATAAAATACGTGTTTTTTTTTAAAACAGGCTTATTATTTTTCTCACTGGTATTCTTGAACGTTCTCTATCACGATTTCTAACTGCAGTCAATCTTGATTTGTGCCTCCTACTCCTAGATTGATCAGTATTCAAGCCTTTACTAGATAACAATACAGTGCTCAGCTGTTCGCGTTTGACCTTCAAACCCAAACTATTTGACATTTCAGTGATATTTACCGTATTATTTCTCGAACTGATCACATTGTTATTCTGTATATTACTAAGCTTTTCCATTAGCTTTTGTTTGGCTATAATATGGCTCTGTTTAGCTTTGCTTTCCTCACTTTCCAAAATCTTGGCTTTCATTCCCCAATGAGCAGGGGCGATATCGATGTTAGTTAACATCTCCTCTTCGTTCAACTGATCTTTAAGCTTATATTCACCCTGACGAGTAAAGAGTGCAGCACGTTCTATCTCTGAGCCAAGGGATGTATTATGACAGTGCCATGAGACTCGGGAAGCTGTGTCGCGAAAACAGTTCAGTGTACATTACCATCTCTATCTCAGTTGCATCCAAAACGTTCCCAAATCTGCCGGCACAGTACATTTCAAGACATTAAATTCTGCTTAGCTAAGCCAAACGCACTTATAAATTCCCGGGCTTCTCTCGTAAATACGACACACGACCAAATGTCTGTTTTTAACAATATAGTTGTAGTGATAAATTAATTATGTTGATGAATGTTATGTGAGCACCGAGCTTCTTGATAGTAGTAGTTAGTTCTTCGAACTTGTTCTGAATACTGTTGATATTTAAATGGCACAATAAAATATCCTTGTTGGCGTGTTTTCTGAGAGATTCAAGATGTATGTTATCAGGAGTATTATCCGGTTCCGTAGGCTGTTGAACAGAAGCACTCTCTGGCATCTCCTGTAATTCTACAGTCGATACATTTACTTCAGATGCAGCAGTGACATTTTGTTCTTGAATCGAACCCTCCAGAAAAAAGGAGTCGCTGAAGGGTGGTAAAGCACACGTTGTACAGGTCCACTCGATGTCTGGCCTTTCGAGATAGTACTGAAAGATTGAGCGTGACATCTCTAAACACTTGGTGTGTGACCATGTATTGCAACCCGAACACAAAATGGCGTCCTGGTTGTTTCTGACGGCCTTGTGACATTCACCACATGGATACTTTGGTGTAGACTTCTTATTTTGAGGACCAGGGTTCTCTGAGACATCACCGCAAGCCAGTAATTGTCTCTCCAATTGGAAAGTACTGATGCCCTTGACTGTGTATTGCACTCTACTAGTCAAGTAGCGTTTCGCTCGAGTCTTGCCGAGAGCGCCAGGAGCTAAGCGGTTTTCACTGGCCGTTCTCATCAATGAGGGGAAAACTGAGCCCGTTAACTGTGCGTACGACTTCCGTTCAATGTCAAGTTGCCCTGACATAGCCAGAGAATCGACGTGTAAGGCAAATAAGCATACTTTCAACCAAAATACTGCCCAGCTAAACTTGGCGTGACCGGCCGTCATCTTGCTTCTTTGCTTTTTCAAACGCCCTGTAAAAATGCTTTTTCAAACGCCCTGTAAAAAGAGGTGTTCTTACCAAAATAAGGTACTTGTTTTCTTCTCTTACATTTGGCTCCTTCATTTCTTTGACTTGTTCTGTCAAACTTACATTCTTCGTCTTAAGACGGGTACCACCATTAACCTTGATGAAGACTCAGTCTTCTTCTGTAAATTTTAGCCACCAGGGACCTCTTGGGGCATCTTCATATGTTGACATGCTTTTCACGTATCCATTTATCGTACGGTATAGTGACGGCATCGTTCAGTTTGTTCGACAGCAAGTCTCAAAGCAATAATGGCTGAATAATAGGAGGTGAAGATGGCAGTCCAACATATCAGTTTAGGTGCCATCAACCTCTTTTTTCGTGTGTGCACCTGGTCATTATGCTTTTTCTACGCTGAAATTTAGCTACTATGATATCGCAAACCAGGTACTATGATACTATGATACCAGGTACTATAACTACGATATCACAAACCAGGTACAGAAAAGGATACCAGTTTCCAACGTTTCGATTGACTCAATATTAACTTCTTCCGAGCAGGATGAGTTAAGTTTGATTTTGCCTTTCTTAATGCCACAGAAGATCTCTCGCTGGCAGTCCTAAATAATCATTTTAAATACTTTGTTAAATTTCGCCATAAAAGGCTTTCTTGCTTTTAAAAGGAAATATGTGCCCATCTTGACAAGTGTGGCAAAGATAACAAACTAAAAGAAACCTACAAGCTATGCTAAAGTGGTATACAATCATCAGTTACACTTGATAGTCTGTCAAATTCCTACAATAAGGTACATACGCATGCATAATATTAAAAGTATCAAAACCAATAAAATGTACGGTATTAGGATATTCACTGAAATGTTTGAATACATATCATCATGACGATTTTTGACTGGGTTTATATTCATTTGCTAGTTTTAAATATAATAAAAGTGCATTTTATATAACATAACGTAACGTGACGCTTTAAAAGTTCAGAAATATAAGGAGCTGTAACTCCTTGCAGCCGCTTAAAGGCAAGTGTACATTTGGCTACTTTGACTTCTTCGTAAAATGGTAGCCAGTTTAAGTTGTTAAACAGCGGAACTGATGGTGACTGAGGTTTGGCGTCTAAAATAATTCTCACAGCCCTTTTTTGCAGCCTCAGCACCCTAGCTAGATTATCTTTATTACTGCAGCTGGACCATACTATACTGGCATAGGTTATTACTGGCTTAATTACTGAGGTTTAGTATAACATTCTCTGCTTTACTGGAATACAAGACTTAATCATATTTAAAATGGCAATGCGCTGTGCAAGTTTTTTGCATAGTTTATCAATGTGTTCAGAGAAAGTTAAATCCTGGTCAATCTCTAGTCCTAAGAGTTTTACACATGGGACTTGATCGAGGTGTGTTCCATCTACGGAGAGGTTGATCTGTCTATTTTCAGGGTCCATCTTGGCTGGGTCCATCTTGGCTGCAATGCGTTTTCCTGTAATAAGTAATACTTTAGTCTTCCCTTCGTTTAGTGGCAGTTTATTTGCAATTGCCCAGTTGACCACACTAGAGATGGACTCGCCTAAGACGTCCTTCAAATGTTGGATGTCACAGTAGTCGGAAGAAGAAGACAAAGTTGTGTCGTCAGCATACAGGTCAATATTTGATGTATTCACCTCCAGCGGAAGATGATTTATGAAGATGATGAAGAATAGCGGTCCTAAAATCGAACAGTGAGGTATTCCATGGGGGATACTCTGCATATCAGACTGAACACTAGACAAGGAGACACACTGAAGTCTCCCTTCCAAATACGATCGAATCCAAGCAAGAGAGTATTTATCTAAGTCATATGCTTGCAGCTTGGACAGTAGAATGGCATGATCAACCATATCGAAAGCTTTCCGATAGTCGACTAAGACCATGCCGCTGACCCGATTTATGTCGAGTTCAAACAACAGTTGGTCTATGATCTTGATTAGCGCCGTTTCTGTGCTGTGATGCTTACGACAGCCAAATACCCTTTGAGTTTCCTTTGTTATTTTCAAAAGAGGTCTTATAAAACTTCTGCTTTGCATCCTTTATCTTGTTTACAACCCTATTTCTGGCGATCTTATAAAAGGCCCAGTCTTCACTGTTGTTTGTTCGCCAGGCTTTTTTAAGCAAGGTGTCTATGGTATGTAACTTGTCAAGTACGTCTCTGGTCATCCATGGCGCCTGATTCTGACAGGCAGTGCGTTTTTGACGCCAGGGAGCATGCGAATCGACGACTTCGTTGAAAATAGACTCCCAGGTGTCAAGCATGTCGTCAACATCATCAAAGATATGTATTGTATCCCAAGGGGCCTCTTGAAGAGTTAATTTAAACTCTTGCTCGTTGAAGCGCTTCATGTCTCGATAAGTGAAAGTATTGTTTACGGATGACGCAGGTAGATGGTCAGCCAATCCGATATCTTGGATCTGAATGTTTGAAATCCGTTGGGAGTGATTTGTGTAAATGTGGTCAAGACAAGTCCCACTGACAGGGCGAGTGGTATAATTTACAACTTGATCAAAATTCATGCTTTTTAAACCCTTGCTCAGCCGATGTTTCTTGAAGGCTTGCTTGTTGTGAAAATCAATATTAAAATCTCCAAGCAAGATGATCTCTTTGTTCATCATATACACGGTTTCAATGTTCCTTTCAAGCTTAATATCTTCCTCTTTGGTAAACGAGGGAGGACGATAAATTCCTGATATAAACAATGATCTATTTGATCTGAGCTTTCAATGTCTGTTCTCCTCTTAACTCGTAAATTGCTGTTTACAAACGCCATAGCTCCACCCCCACACCTTCCACTCCTATCTTGCCTGAACATCGAAAAACCACGTACACTGAACAATAAATCACACACTTTAGGTTTCAAAAATGTTTCAGTAAGAAACATAATGTCGACTTTTTTCCAGTTAAGAAAGTTTAATCTGATCAAATTTCGTAGTGGTCAAACGATTTACGTTCCAGTGGCTAATTCTTAATCCGCAAGTAGATAACCCAAGGTCGAACAGTGGGTAAGGATCACAGTAGTCACCGTCTGATGTCGAAGGTGAAGCAGCACTACTAGTAGAACTTTGTGTTGAGGCTGTCGAGCTGAATGAGTTGTTGCCTCTCACCACTGTGGCCAGAGTTTGAGCCCCGGAAACGTGAGCATGAGTTTGGTAGATTACCCGGGTGTTTCTACGGGGTTCTCCGGTGTTTATCCCTCCACAAAAAAACAACATGCTAAATTCCATTTCGATCTGTGTGGGTTTAGCCAGGTACTGCCTTTGATCAGCCCTCAACATTGTTACACATCCAGTTGCAATATTAGTATTTTTATTTATTCATGAGCTCACCACTTTATTCATGAGTCTAAGACAATAGATAATGAGAAACCACCGCACTTTATTCATGAGTCTAAGACAATAGAACCGTGACGTCATTGAATTAATGAGAGCTCACCAAAAATTAACATAGCTCACCAAAAAACAGGATAATTCGGTGCCTCTCATACTACTACAGTGAGCTCATATTTGAAGTGTATGGCGGGTGATTGCCGTCAAAATTACACTTTTGATTTTGTGGAACGCATTGAATTTAGCAGTGAGTCAAGTTTGATGCAACTTTGAATTCTATGGTGGTACTTTGAATTTTCTATGTCTTGGTCTTCCACTGTATCTCGAATTTTCGGAAATTATTTGAATTTTCGGATACACTAGTGAATTTAAGGAAACATTGAATTTTCGGATATACTTCGAATTTTCGACTACAGTTTGAGTTTTCCTTTACATCTCGAATTTTCGGACACTTTGAATTTTCCGATATACTTTGAATTTTCTGGTACACCTTGAATGTTCGGATAGACTTGGAATTTTCGGATGCACTGAATTTTCGGATACTCTTTCATTCCATCGAGTGAGCCTGGTAACTAGACAGGCCTCTATCAAGCTCTCTGTTCCACTCTTCAAACAGAGCACTGTCCATCCAACTTTTCTTCTGCGATCGGTATCGGCAGGGGATGTTTCTAACGCCAGTGAAACACCGTGGTCTTACAGATTTGCCAATAACAAACATGGGCAACTTCTCGCCCACTGCATTTGCAGCAGCCATACCAGTCAGTCTTATTTTGCTGTGCTTACCACCCACGCATTTCTCAGACTTCAAATGCAAAGTTTAGTTGGGAAGAGCTTGATAAACAAGCCAAATTCGTCAGCATCGAAAATGTTTTCAAGCTTGTAGTTGGAAATAATTGTTGGCAGAGTTGTCTCGTCCCAAGATGCGGTCATTTGAGGGGTGCATGACTTTCCTTCTCCAGCAACAGTCTTAAACGTGACAGTGTGTCTTTTTTTCCAACGGTGAAGCCAGCCATCGGAACCCTTAAAACCATCAATCTGGAGCTCTTTCGCAAAAAGAACTGCCTTCTCTTTAAGCAACGTACCGCTAACTGGAACATTTCGCTCTCTTGCATTCATAAACTACTTGTATATCGTTTTATCTAAAGATTCAAAACTTGCGCCTTTCAGCTTCAGTGTCTTTGGACTTTTACCATTCTCGAAAGCAGCTGAAATCTTCTCTTTGCTCTTCGCCCACGTGGATAAAGTGTTCAAAGGAACGCCATACTTTTTTGCTACCTCTTTCTTTGCTACGCCCTTCTCAATATCTTTGAGAGCTTTGTATTTCACCTCCAAAGATTTAGTAGCAATCTTACGCTTGAGAGACTTGTCCGACATTACCCAGCATTATTGTTGAAATTCCTCAATGAAAGCGTACTGCATGATGCGGGTTTTCACTGCAATAATCGGAAACAATGGCCAAACTAAAACAAAAGGGTCTTTGTACAATTTTACAAGGTGTGAAAGTGACCGTCAAAGGAACATCCGGTTTGACTGTAAAACACTACACAGTCCAGTATTAAAATAGCATTTGAGAGCTGTTTGGAGCTGCAACTTGACGTTTACCTAATGGCTTCCGTGCAAACGTCTGAAAATATCGTCTTTTACAACCTGGATTCTTTTATCAAAGGATATCATGTGTACCAAGAAGTTTGGTCCCGGAGCTTCTTGAGGAGCTAAACGCTGTACCAGAACCAAGCAATAGTGTCGACAAGTATGCGGTATGTGTGCTACATTCTGGCGAAGTTGTTGGACATTTAATGAAAGGCAAATCTGGCCGTTTTGCAAAGACTATTTTCTACTTTTTGCGGGCCAATAAGCAGAACTCCTGCACTGTGGTGGTAACTGGCAAGGCAGTTAACCGTGGCGATGGAGAAGGCATGCAAGTGCCGTGAACGCTGCATTTCAAGGGACAGAAGAAATTTATTGACATTTTAAAGAAACAGCTAAGCGGCAAAGCTTGATGAAAGCTGGTTGAATGGATCCTTTGTTTCCCTTTGATTCCTGCTGGCACCGCTTATCACGTACAATATTCTCACAGGACTGAACTGACACGTTTTATGTAACGTAAAACCAAGAAACTAGAGAAGTTGATACAAAGAATACATGCTGCTTCAAAATAAATTCAATGTTCTGAAGTAGGTTTTGTCTCGTTACGTCTTGATAAACGAGGTTCGAGTTCTCGAGGGTAAAATTATAAAGAAAACGACCTGAAGGGAAATAAAAATTGCTTCGAGTTAGCGGGAGGTTCGAGTTATCGAGGGTTCGAGTTACGGAGGGTAAAATTACATTAAATGTATGACGCAAATCCAGGGAAAATCAATTTTGGTTCGAGTTAGCGCGAGCTTCGAGTTCCCGACGGTTCGAGTTATCGGGATTCAACTGTATATACTTACCAGATGATTCTGCCTCGAGATCCGATAAATTTCGTTCAAGTTCGAGGGCCAAAAACGCCTGTTCCGTTTCACGGAGCGCCTGACGAAAAGCATTGAAGGCCTCATCTTGTTTGAAACAAGTTTGGAACACTAAATGAGTAGCTTTAAGTCCTCCAACGTGTGGGTGGGCCGGGCAGTTGTCCACAATAAGTGAAATTTTCCTGCCTGCTCCCACAAACTTTCTATCAAGCTCTCTGATCCACTCTTCAAGTAGAACACTGTCTATCCAACTTTTCTTCTGCGATCGGTATCGGCAGGGGATGTCTCTAACGCCAGTGAAACACCGTGGTCTTGCAGATTTGCTAATAACAAACATGGGCAACTTCTCGCCCACTGCATTTGCAGCAGCCATACCAGTCAGTCGTATTTTGCTGTGCTTACCACCCACGCATTTCTCAGACTTCAAATGCAAAGTTTTGTTGGGAAGAGCTTGATAAAACAAGCCAAATTCGTCAGCTTTGAAAATGTCTTCGAGCTTGTAGTTGGAAATAATTGTTGGCAGAATTGTCTCGTCCCAAGATGCGGTCATTTGAGGGGTTCATGACTTTCCTTCTCCAGCAACAGTCTTAAACGTGACAGTGTGTCTTTTTTTCCAACGGTCAAGCCAGCCATCGGAACCCTTAAAATCTTCAATCTGGTGCTCTTTCGCAAATAGAACTGCCTTCTCTTTAAGCAACGTACCGCTAACTGGAACATTTCGCTCTCTTGCATTTATAAACCACCTGTATAGACCCATTCGAAAAATGGCTGCCGCTAATTTGCATAATATTGATATTCAATATTTTCTGAAGAATTAACTAGCCTATATGAAAGAGCGAGTTCATGTTAGCAACATGTAGCTCTTTGATAACAGAAGAATATATCCTTACAAAGCAATCAACGTTTGAAACTCTGAAGAAACATGAAAACGAGGCTAGTCAGTACTGACGTCCTGAATCTCGTACAAAACTCTCTTATTTTGAACCTCGGTAACTTCGCAACACTTGGTGCTATGCTCCTTAAATTTTACAAACGTACTCATTTTTGCATGCTCTCTGAAGTGACAGTGTTTATTTTAGTACCAACATTTCATTACAACCAAAGCGTGGTGACACCTTTTTTCGAATGGGTCTATATAGCTTTATCAAAACTTGCGCCTTTCAGCTTCAGTGTACTTTTACCATTCTCGAAAGCAGCTGAAATCTTCTCTTTGCTCTTCGCCCACGTGGATAAAGTGTTTAAAGGAACGCCATACTTTTTTGCTACCTCTTTCTTTGCTACGCCCTTCTCAATGTCTTTGAGAGCTTTGTATTTCTCCTCCAAAGATTTAGTAGCAATCTTACGCTTGAGAGACTTGTCCGACATTACCCAGCATTATTGTTGAAATTCCTCAATGAAAGCGTACTGCATGATGTGGGTTTTCACTGCAATAACCGGAAACAATGGCCAAACTAAAACATAAGGGTCTTTGTACAATTTTACAAGGTGTGAAAGTGACCGGCAAAGGAACATCCGGTTTGACTGTAAAACACTACACAGTCCAGTATTAAAATAGCATTTGAGAGCTGCTTGGAGCTGCAACTTGACGTTTACCTAATGGCTTCCGTGCAAACGTCTGAAAATATCGTCTTTTACAACCTGGATTCTTTTATCAAAGGATATCATGTGTACCAAGAAGTTTGGTCCCGGAGCTTCTTGAGGAGCTAAACGCTGTACCAGAACCAAGCAATAGTGTCTACAAGTATGCGGTATGTGTGCTACATTCTGGCGAAGTTGTTGGACCTTTAATGAAAGGCAAATCTGGCCGTTTTGCAAAGACTATTTTCTACTTTTTGCGGGCCAATAAGCAGAACTCCTGCACTGTGGTGGTAACTGGCAAGGCAGTTAACCGTGGCGATGGAGAAGGCATGCAAGTGCCGTGCACGCTGCATTTCAAGGGAAAGAAGAAATTTATTGACATTTTAAAGAAACAGCTAAGCGGCAAAGCTTGATGAAAGCTGGTTGAATGGATCCTTTGTTTCCCTTTGATTCCTGCTGGCACCGCTTATCACGTACAATATTCTCACAGGACTGAACTGACACGTTTTATGTAACGTAAAACCAAGAAACTAGAGAAGTTAATACAAAGAATACATGCTGCTTCAAAATAAATTCAATGTTCTGAAGTAGGTTTTGTCTCGTTACGTCTTGATAAACGAGGTTCGCGTTCTCGAGGGTAAAATTATAAAGAAAATGACCTGAAGGGAAATAAAAATTGCTTCGAGTTAGCGGGAGGTTCGAGTTATCGAGGGTTCGAGTTACGGAGGGTAAAATGACATTAAATGTATGACGCAAATCCAGGGCAAATCAATTTTGGTTCGAGTTAGCGCGAGCTTCGAGTTCCCGACGGTTCGAGTTATCGGGATTCAACTGTATATACTTACCAGATGATTCTGCCTCGAGATCCGATAAATTTCGTTCAAGTTCGAGGGCCAAAAACGCCTGTTCCGTTTCACGGAGCGCCTGACGAAAAGCATTGAAGGCCTCATCTTGTTTGAAACAAGTTTGGAACACTAAATGGGTAGCTTTAAGTCCTCCAACGTGTGGGTGGGCCGGGCAGTTGTCCACAATAAGTGAAATTTTCCTGCCTTCTCCCACAAACTTTCTATCAAGCTCTCTGATCCACTCTTCAAGTAGAGCACTGTCTATCCAACTTTTCTTCTGCGATCGGTATCGGCAGGGGATGTCTCTAACGCCAGTGAAACACCGTGGTCTTGCAGATTTGCCAATAACAAACAAGGGCAACTTCTCGCCCACTGCATTTGCAGCAGCCATACCAGTCAGTCGTATTTTGCTGTGCTTACCACCCACGCATTTCTCAGACTTCAAATGCAAAGTTTTGTTGGGAAGAGCTTGATAAAACAAGCCAAATTCGTTAGCTTTGAAAATGTCTTCGAGCTTGTAGTTGGAAATAATTGTTGGCAGAATTGTCTCGTCCCAAGATGCGGTCATTTGAGGGGTGCATGACTTTTCTTCTCCAGCAACAGTCTTAAACGTGACAGTCTCTTTTTTTCCAACGGTCAAGCCAGCCATCGGAACCCTTAAAATCTTCAATCTGGAGCTCTTTCGCAAATAGAACTGCCTTCACTTTAAGCAACGTACCGCTAACTGGAACATTTCGCTCTCTTGCATTTATAAACCACCTGTATATAGCTTTATCAAAACTTGCGCCTTTCAGCTTCAGTGTACTTTTACCATTCTCGAAAGCAGCTGAAATCTTCTCTTTGCTCTTCCACGTGGATACAGTGTTTAAAGGAACGCCATACTTTTTTGCTACCTCTTTCTTTGCTACGCCTTTCTTAATATCTTTGAGAGCTTTGTATTTCTCCTCCAAAGATTTAGTAGCAATCTTACGCTTGAGAGACTTGTCCGACATTACCCAGCATTATTGTTGAAATTCCTCAATGAAAGCGTACTGCATGATGTGGGTTTTCACTGCAATAACCGGAAACAATGGCCAAACTAAAACATAAGGGTCTTTGTACAATTTTACAAGGTGTGAAAGTGACCGGCAAAGGAACATCCGGTTTGACTGTAAAACACTACACAGTCCAGTATTAAAATAGCATTTGAGAGCTGCTTGGAGCTGCAACTTGACGTTTACCTAATGGCTTCCGTGCAAACGTCTGAAAATATCGTCTTTTACAACCTGGATTCTTTTATCAAAGGATATCATGTGTACCAAGAAGTTTGGTCCCGGAGCTTCTTGAGGAGCTAAACGCTGTACCAGAACCAAGCAATAGTGTCTACAAGTATGCGGTATGTGTGCTACATTCTGGCGAAGTTGTTGGACATTTAATGAAAGGCAAATCTGGCCGTTTTGCAAAGACTATTTTCTACTTTTTGCGGGCCAATAAGCAGAACTCCTGCACTGTGGTGGTAACTGGCAAGGCAGTTAACCGTGGCGATGGAGAAGGCATGCAAGTGCCGTGCACGCTGCATTTCAAGGGACAGAAGAAATGTATTGACATTTTAAAGAAACAGCTAAGCGGCAAAGCTTGATGAAAGCTGGTTGAATGGATCCTTTGTTTCCCTTTGATTCCTGCTGGCACCGCTTATCACGTACAATATTCTCACAGGACTGAACTGACACGTTTTATGTAACGTAAAACCAAGAAACTAGAGAAGTTGATACAAAGAATACATGCTGCTTCAAAATAAATTCAATGTTCTGAAGTAGGTTTTGTCTCGTTACGTCTTGATAAACGAGGTTCGAGTTCTCGAGGGTAAAATTATAAAGAAAACGACCTGAAGGGAAATAAAAATTGCTTCGAGTTAGCGGGAGGTTCGAGTTATCGAGGGTTCGAGTTACGGAGGGTAAAATTACATTAAATGTATGACGCAAATCCAGGGAAAATCAATTTTGGTTCGAGTTAGAGCGAGCTTCGAGTTCCCGACGGTTCGAGTTATCGGGATTCAACTGTATATACTTACCAGATGATTCTGCCTCGAGATCCGATAAATTTCGTTCAAGTTCGAGGGCCAAAAACGCCTGTTCCGTTTCACGGAGCGCCTGACGAAAAGCATTGAAGGCCTCATCTTGTTTGAAACAAGTTTGGAACACTAAATGAGTAGCTTTAAGTCCTCCAACGTGTGGGTGGGCCGGGCAGTTGTCCACAATAAGTGAAATTTTCCTGCCTTCTCCCACAAACTTTCTATCAAGCTCTCTGATCCACTCTTCAAGTAGAACACTGTCTATCCAACTTTTCTTCTGCGATCGGTATCGGCAGGGGATGTCTCTAACGCCAGTGAAACACCGTGGTCTTGCAGATTTGCTAATAACAAACATGGGCAACTTCTCGCCCACTGCATTTGCAGCAGCCATACCAGTCAGTCGTATTTTGCTGTGCTTACCACCCACGCATTTCTCAGACTTCAAATGCAAAGTTTTGTTGGGAAGAGCTTGATAAAACAAGCCAAATTCGTCAGCTTTGAAAATGTCTTCGAGCTTGTAGTTGGAAATAATTGTTGGCAGAATTGTCTCGTCCCAAGATGCGGTCATTTGAGGGGTTCATGACTTTCCTTCTCCAGCAACAGTCTTAAACGTGACAGTGTGTCTTTTTTTCCAACGGTCAAGCCAGCCATCGGAACCCTTAAAATCTTCAATCTGGAGCTCTTTCGCAAATAGAACTGCCTTCTCTTTAAGCAACGTACCGCTAACTGGAACATTTCGCTCTCTTGCATTTATAAACCACCTGTATATAGCTTTATCAAAACTTGCGCCTTTCAGCTTCAGTGTACTTTTACCATTCTCGAAAGCAGCTGAAATCTTCTCTTTGCTCTTCTCCCACGTGGATAAAGTGTTTAAAGGAACGCCATACTTTTTTGCTACCTCTTTCTTTGCTACGCCTTTCTTAATATCTTTGAGAGCTTTGTATTTCTCCTCCAAAGATTTAGTAGCAATCTTACGCTTGAGAGGCTTGTCCGACATTACCCAGCATTATTGTTGAAATTCCTCAATGAAAGCGTACTGCATGATGTGGGTTTTCACTGCAATAACCGGAAACAATGGCCAAACTAAAACATAAGGGTCTTTGTACAATTTTACAAGGTGTGAAAGTGACCGGCAAAGGAACATCCGGTTTGACTGTAAAACACTACACAGTCCAGTATTAAAATAGCATTTGAGAGCTGCTTGGAGCTGCAACTTGACGTTTACCTAATGGCTTCCGTGCAAACGTCTGAAAATATCGTCTTTTACAACCTGGATTCTTTTATCAAAGGATATCATGTGTACCAAGAAGTTTGGTCCCGGAGCTTCTTGAGGAGCTAAACGCTGTACCAGAACCAAGCAATAGTGTCTACAAGTATGCGGTATGTGTGCTACATTCTGGCGAAGTTGTTGGACCTTTAATGAAAGGCAAATCTGGCCGTTTTGCAAAGACTATTTTCTACTTTTTGCGGGCCAATAAGCAGAACTCCTGCACTGTGGTGGTAACTGGCAAGGCAGTTAACCGTGGCGATGGAGAAGGCATGCAAGTGCCGTGCACGCTGCATTTCAAGGGACAGAAGAAATTTATTGACATTTTAAAGAAACAGCTAAGCGGCAAAGCTTGATGAAAGCTGGTTGAATGGATCCTTTGTTTCCCTTTGATTCCTGCTGGCACCGCTTATCACGTACAATATTCTCACAGGACTGAACTGACACGTTTTATGTAACGTAAAACCAAGAAACTAGAGAAGTTAATACAAAGAATACATGCTGCTTCAAAATAAATTCAATGTTCTGAAGTAGGTTTTGTCTCGTTACGTCTTGATAAACGAGGTTCGCGTTCTCGAGGGTAAAATTATAAAGAAAATGACCTGAAGGGAAATAAAAATTGCTTCGAGTTAGCGGGAGGTTCGAGTTATCGAGGGTTCGAGTTACGGAGGGTAAAATGACATTAAATGTATGACGCAAATCCAGGGCAAATCAATTTTGGTTCGAGTTAGCGCGAGCTTCGAGTTCCCGACGGTTCGAGTTATCGGGATTCAACTGTATATACTTACCAGATGATTCTGCCTCGAGATCCGATAAATTTCGTTCAAGTTCGAGGGCCAAAAACGCCTGTTCCGTTTCACGGAGCGCCTGACGAAAAGCATTGAAGGCCTCATCTTGTTTGAAACAAGTTTGGAACACTAAATGGGTAGCTTTAAGTCCTCCAACGTGTGGGTGGGCCGGGCAGTTGTCCACAATAAGTGAAATTTTCCTGCCTTCTCCCACAAACTTTCTATCAAGCTCTCTGATCCACTCTTCAAGTAGAGCACTGTCTATCCAACTTTTCTTCTGCGATCGGTATCGGCAGGGGATGTCTCTAACGCCAGTGAAACACCGTGGTCTTGCAGATTTGCCAATAACAAACAAGGGCAACTTCTCGCCCACTGCATTTGCAGCAGCCATACCAGTCAGTCGTATTTTGCTGTGCTTACCACCCACGCATTTCTCAGACTTCAAATGCAAAGTTTTGTTGGGAAGAGCTTGATAAAACAAGCCAAATTCGTTAGCTTTGAAAATGTCTTCGAGCTTGTAGTTGGAAATAATTGTTGGCAGAATTGTCTCGTCCCAAGATGCGGTCATTTGAGGGGTGCATGACTTTTCTTCTCCAGCAACAGTCTTAAACGTGACAGTCTCTTTTTTTCCAACGGTCAAGCCAGCCATCGGAACCCTTAAAATCTTCAATCTGGAGCTCTTTCGCAAATAGAACTGCCTTCACTTTAAGCAACGTACCGCTAACTGGAACATTTCGCTCTCTTGCATTTATAAACCACCTGTATATAGCTTTATCAAAACTTGCGCCTTTCAGCTTCAGTGTACTTTTACCATTCTCGAAAGCAGCTGAAATCTTCTCTTTGCTCTTCCACGTGGATACAGTGTTTAAAGGAACGCCATACTTTTTTGCTACCTCTTTCTTTGCTACGCCTTTCTTAATATCTTTGAGAGCTTTGTATTTCTCCTCCAAAGATTTAGTAGCAATCTTACGCTTGAGAGACTTGTCCGACATTACCCAGCATTATTGTTGAAATTCCTCAATGAAAGCGTACTGCATGATGTGGGTTTTCACTGCAATAACCGGAAACAATGGCCAAACTAAAACATAAGGGTCTTTGTACAATTTTACAAGGTGTGAAAGTGACCGGCAAAGGAACATCCGGTTTGACTGTAAAACACTACACAGTCCAGTATTAAAATAGCATTTGAGAGCTGCTTGGAGCTGCAACTTGACGTTTACCTAATGGCTTCCGTGCAAACGTCTGAAAATATCGTCTTTTACAACCTGGATTCTTTTATCAAAGGATATCATGTGTACCAAGAAGTTTGGTCCCGGAGCTTCTTGAGGAGCTAAACGCTGTACCAGAACCAAGCAATAGTGTCTACAAGTATGCGGTATGTGTGCTACATTCTGGCGAAGTTGTTGGACATTTAATGAAAGGCAAATCTGGCCGTTTTGCAAAGACTATTTTCTACTTTTTGCGGGCCAATAAGCAGAACTCCTGCACTGTGGTGGTAACTGGCAAGGCAGTTAACCGTGGCGATGGAGAAGGCATGCAAGTGCCGTGCACGCTGCATTTCAAGGGACAGAAGAAATGTATTGACATTTTAAAGAAACAGCTAAGCGGCAAAGCTTGATGAAAGCTGGTTGAATGGATCCTTTGTTTCCCTTTGATTCCTGCTGGCACCGCTTATCACGTACAATATTCTCACAGGACTGAACTGACACGTTTTATGTAACGTAAAACCAAGAAACTAGAGAAGTTGATACAAAGAATACATGCTGCTTCAAAATAAATTCAATGTTCTGAAGTAGGTTTTGTCTCGTTACGTCTTGATAAACGAGGTTCGCGTTCTCGAGGGTAAAATTATAAAGAAAACGACCTGAAGGGAAATAAAAATTGCTTCGAGTTAGCGGGAGGTTCGAGTTATCGAGGGTTCGAGTTACGGAGGGTAAAATTACATTAAATGTATGACGCAAATCCAGGGAAAATCAATTTTGGTTCGAGTTAGCGCGAGCTTCGAGTTCCCGACGGTTCGAGTTATCGGGATTCAACTGTATATACTTACCAGATGATTCTGCCTCGAGATCCGATAAATTTCGTTCAAGTTCGAGGGCCAAAAACGCCTGTTCCGTTTCACGGAGCGCCTGACGAAAAGCATTGAAGGCCTCATCTTGTTTGAAACAAGTTTGGAACACTAAATGAGTAGCTTTAAGTCCTCCAACGTGTGGGTGGGCCGGGCAGTTGTCCACAATAAGTGAAATTTTCCTGCCTTCTCCCACAAACTTTCTATCAAGCTCTCTGATCCACTCTTCAAGTAGAACACTGTCTATCCAACTTTTCTTCTGCGATCGGTATCGGCAGGGGATGTCTCTAACGCCAGTGAAACACCGTGGTCTTGCAGATTTGCTAATAACAAACATGGGCAACTTCTCGCCCACTGCATTTGCAGCAGCCATACCAGTCAGTCGTATTTTGCTGTGCTTACCACCCACGCATTTCTCAGACTTCAAATGCAAAGTTTTGTTGGGAAGAGCTTGATAAAACAAGCCAAATTCGTCAGCTTTGAAAATGTCTTCGAGCTTGTAGTTGGAAATAATTGTTGGCAGAATTGTCTCGTCCCAAGATGCGGTCATTTGAGGGGTTCATGACTTTCCTTCTCCAGCAACAGTCTTAAACGTGACAGTGTGTCTTTTTTTCCAACGGTCAAGCCAGCCATCGGAACCCTTAAAATCTTCAATCTGGAGCTCTTTCGCAAATAGAACTGCCTTCTCTTTAAGCAACGTACCGCTAACTGGAACATTTCGCTCTCTTGCATTTATAAACCACCTGTATATAGCTTTATCAAAACTTGCGCCTTTCAGCTTCAGTGTACTTTTACCATTCTCGAAAGCAGCTGAAATCTTCTCTTTGCTCTTCGCCCACGTGGATAAAGTGTTTAAAGGAACGCCATACTTTTTTGCTACCTCTTTCTTTGCTACGCCTTTCTTAATATCTTTGAGAGCTTTGTATTTCTCCTCCAAAGATTTAGTAGCAATCTTACGCTTGAGAGGCTTGTCCGACATTACCCAGCATTATTGTTGAAATTCCTCAATGAAAGCGTACTGCATGATGTGGGTTTTCACTGCAATAACCGGAAACAATGGCCAAACTAAAACATAAGGGTCTTTGTACAATTTTACAAGGTGTGAAAGTGACCGGCAAAGGAACATCCGGTTTGACTGTAAAACACTACACAGTCCAGTATTAAAATAGCATTTGAGAGCTGCTTGGAGCTGCAACTTGACGTTTACCTAATGGCTTCCGTGCAAACGTCTGAAAATATCGTCTTTTACAACCTGGATTCTTTTATCAAAGGATATCATGTGTACCAAGAAGTTTGGTCCCGGAGCTTCTTGAGGAGCTAAACGCTGTACCAGAACCAAGCAATAGTGTCTACAAGTATGCGGTATGTGTGCTACATTCTGGCGAAGTTGTTGGACCTTTAATGAAAGGCAAATCTGGCCGTTTTGCAAAGACTATTTTCTACTTTTGCGGGCCAATAAGCAGAACTCCTGCACTGTGGTGGTAACTGGCAAGGCAGTTAACCGTGGCGATGGAGAAGGCATGCAAGTGCCGTGCACGCTGCATTTCAAGGGACAGAAGAAATTTATTGACATTTTAAAGAAACAGCTAAGCGGCAAAGCTTGATGAAAGCTGGTTGAATGGATCCTTTGTTTCCCTTTGATTCCTGCTGGCACCGCTTATCACGTACAATATTCTCACAGGACTGAACTGACACGTTTTATGTAACGTAAAACCAAGAAACTAGAGAAGTTAATACAAAGAATACATGCTGCTTCAAAATAAATTCAATGTTCTGAAGTAGGTTTTGTCTCGTTACGTCTTGATAAACGAGGTTCGCGTTCTCGAGGGTAAAATTATAAAGAAAATGACCTGAAGGGAAATAAAAATTGCTTCGAGTTAGCGGGAGGTTCGAGTTATCGAGGGTTCGAGTTACGGAGGGTAAAATGACATTAAATGTATGACGCAAATCCAGGGCAAATCAATTTTGGTTCGAGTTAGCGCGAGCTTCGAGTTCCCGACGGTTCGAGTTATCGGGATTCAACTGTATATACTTACCAGATGATTCTGCCTCGAGATCCGATAAATTTCGTTCAAGTTCGAGGGCCAAAAACGCCTGTTCCGTTTCACGGAGCGCCTGACGAAAAGCATTGAAGGCCTCATCTTGTTTGAAACAAGTTTGGAACACTAAATGGGTAGCTTTAAGTCCTCCAACGTGTGGGTGGGCCGGGCAGTTGTCCACAATAAGTGAAATTTTCCTGCCTTCTCCCACAAACTTTCTATCAAGCTCTCTGATCCACTCTTCAAGTAGAGCACTGTCTATCCAACTTTTCTTCTGCGATCGGTATCGGCAGGGGATGTCTCTAACGCCAGTGAAACACCGTGGTCTTGCAGATTTGCCAATAACAAACAAGGGCAACTTCTCGCCCACTGCATTTGCAGCAGCCATACCAGTCAGTCGTATTTTGCTGTGCTTACCACCCACGCATTTCTCAGACTTCAAATGCAAAGTTTTGTTGGGAAGAGCTTGATAAAACAAGCCAAATTCGTCAGCTTTGAAAATGTCTTCGAGCTTGTAGTTGGAAATAATTGTTGGCAGAATTGTCTCGTCCCAAGATGCGGTCATTTGAGGGGTGCATGACTTTTCTTCTCCAGCAACAGTCTTAAACGTGACAGTCTCTTTTTTTTTCCAACGGTCAAGCCAGCCATCGGAACCCTTAAAATCTTCAATCTGGAGCTCTTTCGCAAATAGAACTGCCTTCTCTTTAAGCAACGTACCGCTAACTGGAACATTTCGCTCTCTTGCATTTATAAACCACCTGTATATAGCTTTATCAAAACTTGCGCCTTTCAGCTTCAGTGTACTTTTACCATTCTCGAAAGCAGCTGAAATCTTCGCTTTGCTCTTCGCCCACGTGGATAAAGTGTTTAAAGGAACGCCATACTTTTTTGCTACCTCTTTCTTTGCTACGCCTTTCTTAATATCTTTGAGAGCTTTGTATTTCTCCTCCAAAGATTTAGTAGCAATCTTACGCTTGAGAGACTTGTCCGACATTACCCAGCATTATTGTTGAAATTCCTCAATGAAAGCGTACTGCATGATGTGGGTTTTCACTGCAATAACCGGAAACAATGGCCAAACTAAAACATAAGGGTCTTTGTACAATTTTACAAGGTGTGAAAGTGACCGGCAAAGGAACATCCGGTTTGACTGTAAAACACTACACAGTCCAGTATTAAAATAGCATTTGAGAGCTGCTTGGAGCTGCAACTTGACGTTTACCTAATGGCTTCCGTGTAAACGTCTGAAAATATCGTCTTTTACAACCTGGATTCTTTTATCAAAGGATATCATGTGTACCAAGAAGTTTGGTCCCGGAGCTTCTTGAGGAGCTAAACGCTGTACCAGAACCAAGCAATAGTGTCGACAAGTATGCGGTATGTGTGCTACATTCTGGCGAAGTTGTTGGACCTTTAATGAAAGGCAAATCTGGCCGTTTTGCAAAGACTATTTTCTACTTTTTGCGGGCCAATAAGCAGAACTCCTGCACTGTGGTGGTAACTGGCAAGGCAGTTAACCGTGGCGATGGAGAAGGCATGCAAGTGCCGTGCACGCTGCATTTCAAGGGACAGAAGAAATGTATTGACATTTTAAAGAAACAGCTAAGCGGAAAAGCTTGATGAAAGCTGGTTGAATGGATCCTTTGTTTCCCTTTGATTCCTGCTGGCACCGCTTATCACGTACAATATTCTCACAGGACTGAACTGACACGTTTTATGTAACGTAAAACCAAGAAACTAGAGAAGTTAATACAAAGAATACATGCTGCTTCAAAATAAATTCAATGTTCTGATGTAGGTTTTGTCTCGTTACGTCTTGATAAACGAGGTTCGCGTTCTCGAGGGTAAAATTATAAAGAAAATGACCTGAAGGGAAATAAAAATTGCTTCGAGTTAGCGGGAGGTTCGAGTTATCGAGGGTTCGAGTTACGGAGGGTAAAATTACATTAAATGTATGACGCAAATCCAGGGCAAATCAATTTTGGTTCGAGTTAGCGCGAGCTTCGAGTTCCCGACGGTTCAAGTTATCGGGATTCAACTGTATATACTTACCAGATGATTCTGCCTCGAGATCCGATATATTTTGTTCAAGTTCGAGGGCCAAAAACGCCTGTTCCGTTTCACGGAGCGCCTGACGAAAAGCATTGAAGGCCTCATCTTGTTTGAAACAAGTTTGGAACACTAAATGAGTAGCTTTAAGTCCTCCAACGTGTGGGTGGGCCGGGCAGTTGTCCACAATAAGTGAAATTTTCCTGCCTTCTCCCACAAACTTTCTATCAAGCTCTCTGATCCACTCTTCAAGTAGAACACTGTCTATCCAACTTTTCTTCTGCGATCGGTATCGGCAGGGGATGTCTCTAACGCCAGTGAAACACCGTGGTCTTGCAGATTTGCTAATAACAAACATGGGCAACTTCTCGCCCACTGCATTTGCAGCAGCCATACCAGTCAGTCGTATTTTGCTGTGCTTTTACCACCCACGCATTTCTCAGACTTCAAATGCAAAGTTTTGTTGGGAAGAGCTTGATAAAACAAGCCAAATTCGTCAGCTTTGAAAATGTCTTCGAGCTTGTAGTTGGAAATAATTGTTGGCAGAATTGTCTCGTCCCAAGATGCGGTCATTTGAGGGGTTCATGACTTTCCTTCTCCAGCAACAGTCTTAAACGTGACAGTGTGTCTTTTTTTCCAACGGTCAAGCCAGCCATCGGAACCCTTAAAATCTTCAATCTGGAGCTCTTTCGCAAATAGAACTGCCTTCTCTTTAAGCAACGTACCGCTAACTGGAACATTTCGCTCTCTTGCATTTATAAACCACCTGTATATAGCTTTATCAAAACTTGCGCCTTTCAGCTTCAGTGTACTTTTACCATTCTCGAAAGCAGCTGAAATCTTCGCTTTGCTCTTCGCCCACGTGGATAAAGTGTTTAAAGGAACGCCATACTTTTTTGCTACCTCTTTCTTTGCTACGCCTTTCTTAATATCTTTGAGAGCTTTGTATTTCTCCTCCAAAGATTTAGTAGCAATCTTACGCTTGAGAGACTTGTCCGACATTACCCAGCATTATTGTTGAAATTCCTCAATGAAAGCGTACTGCATGATGTGGGTTTTCACTGCAATAACCGGAAACAATGGCCAAACTAAAACATAAGGGTCTTTGTACAATTTTACAAGGTGTGAAAGTGACCGGCAAAGGAACATCCGGTTTGACTGTAAAACACTACACAGTCCAGTATTAAAATAGCATTTGAGAGCTGCTTGGAGCTGCAACTTGACGTTTACCTAATGGCTTCCGTGCAAACGTCTGAAAATATCGTCTTTTACAACCTGGATTCTTTTATCAAAGGATATCATGTGTACCAAGAAGTTTGGTCCCGGAGCTTCTTGAGGAGCTAAACGCTGTACCAGAACCAAGCAATAGTGTCGACAAGTATGCGGTATGTGTGCTACATTCTGGCGAAGTTGTTGGACCTTTAATGAAAGGCAAATCTGGCCGTTTTGCAAAGACTATTTTCTACTTTTTGCGGGCCAATAAGCAGAACTCCTGCACTGTGGTGGTAACTGGCAAGGCAGTTAACCGTGGCGATGGAGAAGGCATGCAAGTGCCGTGCACGCTGCATTTCAAGGGACAGAAGAAATGTATTGACATTTTAAAGAAACAGCTAAGCGGAAAAGCTTGATGAAAGCTGGTTGAATGGATCCTTTGTTTCCCTTTGATTCCTGCTGGCACCGCTTATCACGTACAATATTCTCACAGGACTGAACTGACACGTTTTATGTAACGTAAAACCAAGAAACTAGAGAAGTTAATACAAAGAATACATGCTGCTTCAAAATAAATTCAATGTTCTGATGTAGGTTTTGTCTCGTTACGTCTTGATAAACGAGGTTCGAGTTCTCGAGGGTAAAATTATAAAGAAAATGACCTGAAGGGAAATAAAAATTGCTTCGAGTTAGCGGGAGGTTCGAGTTATCGAGGGTTCGAGTTACGGAGGGTAAAATTACATTAAATGTATGACGCAAATCCAGGGCAAATCAATTTTGGTTCGAGTTAGCGCGAGCTTCGAGTTCCCGACGGTTCAAGTTATCGGGATTCAACTGTATATACTTACCAGATGATTCTGCCTCGAGATCCGATATATTTTGTTCAAGTTCGAGGGCCAAAAACGCCTGTTCCGTTTCACGGAGCGCCTGACGAAAAGCATTGAAGGCCTCATCTTGTTTGAAACAAGTTTGGAACACTAAATGAGTAGCTTTAAGTCCTCCAACGTGTGGGTGGGCCGGGCAGTTGTCCACAATAAGTGAAATTTTCCTGCCTTCTCCCACAAACTTTCTATCAAGCTCTCTGATCCACTCTTCAAGTAGAACACTGTCTATCCAACTTTTCTTCTGCGATCGGTATCGGCAGGGGATGTCTCTAACGCCAGTGAAACACCGTGGTCTTGCAGATTTGCTAATAACAAACATGGGCAACTTCTCGCCCACTGCATTTGCAGCAGCCATACCAGTCAGTCGTATTTTGCTGTGCTTACCACCCACGCATTTCTCAGACTTCAAATGCAAAGTTTTGTTGGGAAGAGCTTGATAAAACAAGCCAAATTCGTCAGCTTTGAAAATGTCTTCGAGCTTGTAGTTGGAAATAATTGTTGGCAGAATTGTCTCGTCCCAAGATGCGGTCATTTGAGGGGTTCATGACTTTCCTTCTCCAGCAACAGTCTTAAACGTGACAGTGTGTCTTTTTTTCCAACGGTCAAGCCAGCCATCGGAACCCTTAAAATCTTCAATCTGGAGCTCTTTCGCAAATAGAACTGCCTTCTCTTTAAGCAACGTACCGCTAACTGGAACATTTCGCTCTCTTGCATTTATAAACCACCTGTATATAGCTTTATCAAAACTTGCGCCTTTCAGCTTCAGTGTACTTTTACCATTCTCGAAAGCAGCTGAAATCTTCGCTTTGCTCTTCGCCCACGTGGATAAAGTGTTTAAAGGAACGCCATACTTTTTTGCTACCTCTTTCTTTGCTACGCCTTTCTTAATATCTTTGAGAGCTTTGTATTTCTCCTCCAAAGATTTAGTAGCAATCTTACGCTTGAGAGACTTGTCCGACATTACCCAGCATTATTGTTGAAATTCCTCAATGAAAGCGTACTGCATGATGTGGGTTTTCACTGCAATAACCGGAAACAATGGCCAAACTAAAACATAAGGGTCTTTGTACAATTTTACAAGGTGTGAAAGTGACCGGCAAAGGAACATCCGGTTTGACTGTAAAACACTACACAGTCCAGTATTAAAATAGCATTTGAGAGCTGCTTGGAGCTGCAACTTGACGTTTACCTAATGGCTTCCGTGTAAACGTCTGAAAATATCGTCTTTTACAACCTGGATTCTTTTATCAAAGGATATCATGTGTACCAAGAAGTTTGGTCCCGGAGCTTCTTGAGGAGCTAAACGCTGTACCAGAACCAAGCAATAGTGTCGACAAGTATGCGGTATGTGTGCTACATTCTGGCGAAGTTGTTGGACCTTTAATGAAAGGCAAATCTGGCCGTTTTGCAAAGACTATTTTCTACTTTTTGCGGGCCAATAAGCAGAACTCCTGCACTGTGGTGGTAACTGGCAAGGCAGTTAACCGTGGCGATGGAGAAGGCATGCAAGTGCCGTGCACGCTGCATTTCAAGGGACAGAAGAAATGTATTGACATTTTAAAGAAACAGCTAAGCGGAAAAGCTTGATGAAAGCTGGTTGAATGGATCCTTTGTTTCCCTTTGATTCCTGCTGGCACCGCTTATCACGTACAATATTCTCACAGGACTGAACTGACACGTTTTATGTAACGTAAAACCAAGAAACTAGAGAAGTTAATACAAAGAATACATGCTGCTTCAAAATAAATTCAATGTTCTGATGTAGGTTTTGTCTCGTTACGTCTTGATAAACGAGGTTCGAGTTCTCGAGGGTAAAATTATAAAGACAATGACCTGAAGGGAAATAAAAATTGCTTCGAGTTAGCGGGAGGTTCGAGTTATCGAGGGTTCGAGTTACGGAGGGTAAAATTACATTAAATGTATGACGCAAATCCAGGGCAAATCAATTTTGGTTCGAGTTAGCGCGAGCTTCGAGTTCCCGACGGTTCAAGTTATCGGGATTCAACTGTATATACTTACCAGATGATTCTGCCTCGAGATCCGATATATTTTGTTCAAGTTCGAGGGCCAAAAACGCCTGTTCCGTTTCACGGAGCGCCTGACGAAAAGCATTGAAGGCCTCATCCTTAATGTTGTTTTTTGACTTGTCATTGTATTTCTTTATCACCCATTTTTTTTACACTGGCTGCCACTTTCCGGTGTTCTTTTGAATGCATCACGGAATATGCTCCGGATGCAAATTTGTCATCATCAACATAGAGAGTTAGACACTTTTCTGTTTTCCACTCTTTGTTGAGTAAGTCAAATGACTCCAACTTCAATACTGTCTTTGTTCTGGAGGCTGGCTTAACAAATTTTCCTGCATTCAGAAGTTGCTCAATAGACACCGAAGCTGGGTAGCTTTGTGGAACCTCTGATGCTTTTGTTGCGCAGCAGGTTCACTTGTGAACTTTGCACACTTGGCAGGCTTATGGTGTACCTCATTATCACTACCAGCTGACATTGGCAAACTTGTGTATTGCTCATCTTCTATTTGTTCTAAATTGGCCACAAATCTAACAAGGTATACCTAACAAAAGACACAATGAAATACTATTAGATCCCATGTTCCACGAAAAAGAGAATAAAAACTAATTAAAGAAACTGTATTCTCATTTCGATGGTGGGCATTCCATATCATATCTCTAATATTTTAACCAATATCACATTTCCTATAATTTCCATCTGAAAACCCCGTACCTTTGATCCTTGGTTTAATTTTTTTTATATTGGGAGCAATCAGGAAATTTGAAATAAACAATGAGGCATGCACGTCTTTTAAAATCCTAAAGATAACATTGCCTTTGACAATGCCCAACCCGGGGCTGACCTGTTACAGCAAATGCCCCACCCTGAGGGAGACAAAGTTGTAAAATGCCAGACAAATGCCCGGGGGAGGGGCATGAGTGCGCTTGGAATTGACAGGGCCATTATATGTTGAGGGCAGAGAGGGGTTCATGTCATGAAAGAGAACATAAACTACTGTAAATTGCCCTCATAACTATTCCTACGTATATTGAGATTTAGGTAACTGTGATGACAATAGTAAATAGCCTGGATTCCGGTTTCCAAAATAGAATTTTGCGTGATTCCGGATTCCAACCCTATGGCCGATTCCAGTCAAAATTTCGTGGGTCCGGAGTAACTTACATTTGTCGAGACTACGCTGGCAGTTCCGTTTTTAAAGTAAAGACATTTTCTTAATTTTTGTTAGGATCTTCTCTATTAATGTATATTATACCGATCAAATCTATTTGACGCAGTTGCCATCACCTAGTCTTTGCGGTGAGGAATCTGGTTTATGTTTGTACACAATGGCCCCTTGTTTGACACCAGCACATCGCACGAGTGTGCCGGATAGCCAAAGTGTTCCGCACAGGCAATCTTAAGGTTTTCTAGCGTTAAATCATCGTTGGAAAACTCGACAAATTCTCGCCGATACCCGTCGATACGTTTGCTTATTGCCAGGCTCTGCTGTAAGCCGTTGTACGACAATCTCGCTTGGAGCCGTTCCTTTAGCACCTTTGCGGGGTCGTCACAGTGTTTGCTGCGTTCTTTTGTTGGACATTTTTGCTTGAAGGTTCTTCCATACTTGGTTCATTTTTGGTGGCATCGCGGACCAAAGACTTATAACCCAACACCTCTTAGTCTTGGGACCTCTTGTAAGTTTGCTGGTGGAAGGAAAGCGTGCAAACTTCACACTTCATACAAATGGGGTCACGCGTGCGTCTACCACAGGAAACCCGTAAAAGGCGGGAAAGTTACTGAAATTGGTGCAAAGCATCCTGGTCTATGATAACGATAGGACACGTGGAAAGAACGTTGTTTTTTTCACCTTTTTTTTTCAATGTTGATGTTTTTCCGATGATAATTTTCCAAAGAATTTGTTTTTATTACTTCATAATTATGTTTTCTTTGTTGTAACGTTTTTTAATTTGTTTTCCAAGTATTTTTTACTTAATATTATTGATTTTTATTACTTTATTATTTTTTTACCTTACCTATTTTAAAGTGCCTATGAAGCTTATTTTTTTATTTTAGATATCAATTCTACATCAAGTGAATAGTAGAATGGTAAAATATATCTTGCTTTGAATGCTGTGCCGCTGAGTTAAGGACGTTTTAATATCCAAAATGCTAATTACATGACTTTAGGGGAGGCATGAATTATTATACATTTTTTTTATTACAATTAAACATTTTTTTTAAATTATCAGTGTTATACCCATGGTTGAAATAAAATGATGTTAGAAATTTGTTTTCTTATATCAGTAGAAACGCCCATTCACAACCACTAAGAAGTGATTGCAGATGCCTCCCCTGACGTCATGCAATTAGCATTTTGGATATTAAAACCTCCTTAACTCAGCGGCACAGCATTCAAAGCAAAATCTATTTTACCATTCTACTATTCACTTGATGTAGAATTGATATCTAAAATAAAAAAAATAGCTTCATAGGCACTTTAATAGCTTGTATTTTTTGTTTCTTTCCTTTTTCATTGTTTTCTTCGCAATAACAATATTGTAGCAGTTCCACGCATTGATGAAACAAAATTTGAGAAAACTCCCCGGACAAGCAAAGCGTTACCGTCTTTTGACAATTCGAGTAAATATCCTGATGAAAAATGTCTGTCTTTAAATAAATGTGAACAGTTTTGAATGTCTTGACTTATAAGTTATTCAAGGGGATGGACCTGTTCAGTTAAATAGGTAATCAAATGACTGGAAATTAATGTGGATCTTGAGGAAAGTTTTAACAAATTCAACAGGTATAATGCACATTGATAGTTTAACCATGTGGTGCATAGCATTCAGATGCATGACCAAGGCCTATTCCACAATACTGACTAATCAGTAACGTTGGTGATTATACACTCCAGTGTTACCCCTGTGTATAAACTGCACTCCAGTTCCTTCAGAGGATATTTCAAATTATTCTTCAAGTGAGGTCAAGGCTGCCTACAGAATATTGAGTGTCCATTGTTATTGTAGAATAATGTCTGATCAATGTTGGTAGATTAATTGTGCCTGTAAGCATACAGTCAGTATCATGCACACATGATCTTTGCCATTGATTAGAGACTCTACATGCACGTACACAGCAATAAAGAGTACTTTATATTTCCCTCACCTTGTGTTGATAGATCAACTCTTAATTTGCCTAAATGAAGTGTTGATATGCATAACGGCAAGGTGCACACACGTGTAGTGTTTAAAAAGCTAAATCTTCACAACTCACACAATACACTGTTAAATATTTCTCTTCAGGTTTGAATATATTCATAGTATCTTGATGTTTGTAGTTTTCGTATATGTTCAGTGAAAAGCATAATCCAATACAGCGAGCAAGCCAACGGAATATTCTATCGCAGATTCACTCGGTTTGTCGACAGTTCAGCACAAATTATGGCCGAGTGGACTGGGGTCTAGAAATGGCGTTTATGGGGCATTTCTCTAACTTTGGATTTTTCTCTCTTCGACAGTTATTGTTAAAAAATAAATTATTTAAAATAATCAATGTTTTCTCAACGTTCAACCTAATCTGACCTAATAGCTGAAGTTCGTTTGCATTGTTGCTCGGGAATTTTCATCTACAACGTTATTTCACTCGATGTAAATAAATGCTTTGATTTGCTTACATTTGTCAGCCGGTGGCAAGCAAGTGTTTTTTCTCCAAGTCGAGCCCATTGTTCGATGGACAACTCCAACACGTGACAGAATCAACCAATCAGATTCGATACAGCTCGGTCTTTTAAAGTGCCTATAACCCCAAAAAATTATATTTTTACATCGATTCTGTATAGAGCCCTGACTAAGAATTCGAATAAATAAAAGTGAGAAACTAAACTTCGACGATTTTAGTGGCGTCAAAATTAGCGAAAACATCCGTTTTGGGCTTCCTGTTTCCAGTTGGAAGTCAGCGCGAGTCTTGGTGAGGGCCTGGAATTATGACGTCAATCGGGCGCATTTTACTACAACTACCAGAATCCTTTGCACGGTTTATTTAGACCATTGTCTTGGTATTCTCAAAGGAGTTGGAAAATCTGAATAAGAAAAAGAATTCAAAAAGGAAAAACGTCCTATTATAGTCTAATCACTAGGAAATAAACTCCATCACAAGAAAGAGCACATCGAAATTAGTAAATTTACCAAGTTTGGTGACATTTCATTAGATATTATCATGTGGTGAGCTTAATTGCAAGAATCGCAGAAATAAGAGATGTTTGTATGGAATTGTACATATAAGGACGCCTGACTACATACACGTCACAGGTCACTAGTCTCCAGGCCCCGAAAGGGAATTGAAAACTGACGGCCACATGTTCTGGTTCTCAACTTTGAAAGGCCGTAAAAAAATTACTGTTGAGTTTAGCCTCCCATTTTTGCTTTAAGTTCTAAATAATGGTTTAAAGTTTCAATTTAAAAAATAATAATTTTTGGGGTTATAGGCACTTTAACATTTGAGCCATTCTTAATCATTATTTTTGCTGAAATCAAAGGTTTGTACGACTGAAATACCAAGATGTTCAGTTCTTTTAGGGCTGACAGGACTTTTAGGGACTTTCGATGGAAAATTCTCACATTTACGAAAGGAAATGTCATCCCAAACGCACAGCGCCTGAACTGGTCTGGCCGGGTCAAATTATATCGACAACATGTAAGTAAACACAAACTTTAATGCAAACTTGCAGTGTTGTCATTTATTAGGATAATGGCTTCAAATAGAGTTGAAATTGGTCCGATTTCTCAGTTCTTGGTTCTTATAGATGGCCAGTACTTAAATTCTCTGGGTTAGGAGTACTTTTAGTTTTAAACATTCGAGCACATCTTAAGTCCACCGCAATTTGGTGTGAAGACAGACGACTCCAATCATCCAAATCGCATGTTTATTTCTGAAATACGAGACATAATTGGGGATCAGTTAGTCTATTATTTATTTGAGAACTAATGATTTATTTTACATTTCAGTTTAGTGTATACTTTTATGTATAATTTAGTTACAACACGATTAATTTTATCTGAACTAAGTTTGGCCCACAACAGAAACTAAGATGGTAGCCTTCCCTGGCTCCAGTTTGCTAACTGCATTGTGGTAAGCTCAGTGGTTAAATGTACCAATCAAATCAAAACATCCCACGGCCCCTCCCCCCAACACACACGCACACCGGGCAACCCCATGGCATTTAACTCGTTTTCGTGCCCAGGGAGTAGGGAATTTGACATCGGTAGCTATGCTTGGGGTGTGGAATTTGACACTTGATGGGAGGGGTGGTGGAGAATTTGAACACGTTTCATGTTATATGTTGCTGCGTGGTTTCCTCGATCGAAATCATGGCGGAATTGGAGTGGGGAGGTCACTTTAGATGACTTCGAAGGACAAAATTCTGCTTTTGTAAGCGACTGACATAAAAACAATGGGACTCCAAAAGCTTTGTGCTGTATTTGAAGGTATTAAAATATAAATGTACATTGCTTACGAATATTTAAACTGTCTGTTAAAAACAAAATGCTGTGTCACAACTAATACTATGTCCCGGGGAAAGGGACATTTGATTGCCTAATACGACAATGGGGTGGGGCATTTGAACAACATTTTTGGCCCGGGGGATGGGAATTTGAACAATCCAAACTCAAAACAAAAATATGCTAGAACTCCATGAACTACATATACATGTATTAACCACTCAGGGCCTCTTGTTAATTTTAAAATGCGACTACTACTAGATATTCCTAGTTCGACAATTTAGCTAGCAGCGTGTCAAAAAATAGGAAAACAGTAAATCAGTGGCATTGTTCACATCATTCTATCAGGTCTTCCTCTGCACTGCTGGCTCTTTGTTTTCAATCTCTGTATCCACATCAGTTTTTCTCTTCGGGAACTTGGTTTTCCTCTCCTTCGCCTTAGCGGATGTCTCGTCGTTGCTGGGATCGTTCTTGGATTGATTGGAGCTGGCGTCGTTGCTGAAAGTCAAGCAAAACAATTGCTTTGATCAATATATATTATGGAAGGTTCTGGTTATCATTCCTTGCAATTTAAACGTTGAATACTCACTGATATTTTTTAAAAACTAATTGAGGTCTGATCATGCACCTAACTGAAATTCAGTTGCACTTAATCTACAAAACGAGAAATCGGCTCAAACGGAGAGTTCTAGACTTTACCCAGCCTAATGAAAAAGTATCGTTGCATGATTATTATGCGATCATGTGCATTTACAATTTCGAGTCCACAGGTTATTTGGGCTGTGATCAATGACAGAATTAAAACAACAAAAAAACATTTTCTGAAAACACATTCGACATGTTGAAACCTTCAAACACACGATTATCTCTCAGCAAGCTAAGGATAACAGCAATATGTTGTGTTCTTGAGCAGGGAAATTAAGACTACATACATATTTCAAAAAAAAATCTTCCAAAAAGACGTACTAGTATTATACCGTTCAACAGCATGTCGTATTCCATTTCCGAAATATTAAATTGGAGAAAAGTCCCCCTCCCCCTTCATAAACAAGTCGTTCTGAATCTAACCTGCTGCCCTTCTTCACGTTCAGCTCGTCCTCCAGAGCATCGGCTTCCTTCACATCGAGGCCTCCCTTGCCTGCACTATGACATCCAGTTTCGTCCGAGTCGTCTCAGCAGTCATTCATTCCATCGCACACCCAGTTTCTTGGAATGCACCTAGACGGGAAAAGGAAACCCAAAAGCCATTAGAGATATCAAACTTAGTTGAAAGCACCTTGGGCTATATAACGTGAAAAGGAAGCCCAAAAGGCATACTTAGTTGAAAGCACTTTGAGCTAACAAATAAATTATTCTCAGGGTGTCTTGAAATGTTATGAGGCTGAAGACCGTCTTCTCTTTTGGGTTTTATTCTACTCACGAAGTAAGACAACAGCAAAGTAAAAGACGAAAAAGAAAACGAAAATGTTTATATTGACAGTTAGGCATCATGGATAGTACAGTCTACACTAGACTTTCTGAAAGTCCTTCTTAGTCCTTCTTAGCCCCCGCACGAACTCGCCTCTCGCTTCGATTCTCGCGCTTGCTTTTTGACCCAGTAATCGCTTACCCAGTGACTAAGCGAGTTCGACTTCGAGCAAGTCTAAGTCTAGACGTATAATACGCAGTAGTGACATGATAAAAATAAAAGCATGACGTTTCTCCTTGGGTAATAATTGGTTTATTTATAAACTATTAGCGTTTACCTGTTGTTATCGCAGCGATAAGAGCCGGCTCCACACCATCAGTAGTATCGTAGACCCATTGGGCGGACACTGCGAGCCTCCTGATTGGCCGAGAGAGGGGGCGGGGCTTAAAATGACGTCACAGCGCACGTGGCGTCACAAGGGCCTGTCCCCCGCTGGTGAACAAAGCCAGGCTTGGGATTGGCCGGAAGTTTAGGGGAATCCCTCCAGGTTCGGAGGGGTTGGAAAGGAGAACAAAGCCAGGCCTGGGATTGGTCGGCCGTGTCGGGCGTTCGGGAGGGGCTCGGCGGGGCGTCGGGGAGAACAAACCCAGGGTTGGGATTGGTCGGCGGGGGTCCCCAGGGGGGTCCCCATGTGTGGAGCCCGGCAGAGACTGGACCCCTTACAACGGGTCCCCCCGCCCACCCCCCTATAGACAGCCCGACTCTGGATCAGTCCCGCGCGAGCTAGGGAACCAAGAAGACCTAGATTTGGGGGACAAGCCGGACAACCGGGATTTTACCCTTATGGTGTTATGTGAAGCAACCACTATGTAATAAGATACCTTGTGGCCTTATGTGAAACAACCACTATGTAATAAGGAGTCCATAAAAGAGACTTGTGTTTGGTAACAACAACTTTGTTTCATAAATTACTTAAAAATAAATACATGGGGGGTGTGGCATTTCACCAACACCAAAGAACAGATATTAATACAAGTGTATTGAAAATAATAAATTATAGGTATCCTTGCAACCAAAATAAAATAAAAAAAGAATTAATTAGGTATCCTTGCAACCAAAATAATTAAAAACTATGTACAGGTCCATCCGAACAAAAAATAATTACAAGAAGTTGTACCCCTCTTGGACACTTCAAAATGAGAGAGAACTAGTTGCCTATAGTCGGCTTATTTTTTTTAAAGATGAAATTAGATAGGCCATAGCCCTATTTTTTTTTTAAAGATGAAATTAGATAGGCCATAGCCCTATTTTGTTTTCTAAAAAGATGAAATTAGATAGGCCATAGCCCTATTTTGTTTTCTAAAAAGATGAAATTAGATAGGCCATAGCCCTATTTTGTTTTCTAAAAATGAAATTAGATAGACCATAGCCCTATTTGGAAATTGTTAAAATTACATAGGCAAACGCCCTATTTTATGGAAATTGTAAAAAGTCATTGTAAAAAATTGTAAAAAATTCCAATGGCGTAAAATTTAAGTAATCCATACCATGCCGTAATGTTGAGCGTTTTTTTCCGAGATTGGTAAATTAGTTAAACCAAACGTCTGTCCATGACGGAAGACTATAATTGCTCCCGAACGGATATACAAATCGTGCCGTATTCTTGCATGGCAATAAAAACAGGTGGGAATACCATCTTGTATCAATACGTGGGCCAGTATAGAAATGAAACAGGCTGAGCACATTGTCTCCCCGCAGCATGGGAGTGGAGGTAATTGGTGGACGGGTAAATCCCCACATTTAAGACACTAAAAGAAAAAGAAAAAACTCAACATTCGACATGAAAATAAATAGTACGCCATTGGAATCGTCCCCCACCCCTCATCCCACACGTATGCATAAACGGGATGATGGGGGCATCGGTGGTATACTATGCCATAGCCACAATGCTTACGGCATGTCGTCATATTCGAATGACACTTGTAGCACCATCGGAATTGGAATTCCGTTATGGGTTCAATGTACAAAGAACATCGAGCAAGAGGGACAGTCCAAAACAGGCGACGGTGTGGAATTTCTTGCCAGGATTCGTTCCACGAATATCCCCCCTTAAATTCCAAGGTAGACAACTGTTTTATCAAAAGTACAGTCGGAAACAATTTGGCTCTGTGTCTCCTCCGCCGGGCTTCGGCCCTCTGCTGGCCGCAAACGTAGGCACCAATTTTACTTAAGATCTCCGATGGTAGACCAAGTGGCCTTAGATAGATAGCATGGTTGTGGAAGTGTTTCATCGACAAATGGGGCGGGGCAGTAAAAGTCTGTTCGGAAAACGAATAAAAATAAATAAATAAAAAAAAATTAAAAAAAAAAAAACCGAATAATGTTTTAGAGACATCAGTTCGCTAGAGGCGCTCTGACGAGAGCGGAGATTCCTCGGAACCTCGAGAAAATCCTATAAAAATTAACCCAATTAAACTTTACTCAACGGGGAAATGTTTGCCAATAAAATGAACGGCTCTGTGAAGCAGAGACCGAACGCTACTACTGTCTTTTAGGGGGAAGGGAGAACATCAACAACTTACTTGAGCCAGGTTCAGGCGGCCGGTCCCGCTGATGTTCTAGAAAAACAAAATAAAAAATTAGTGATTGTGTTTCAAGGCACAAAAAACTTCAGCAGGAACCGCACCTCTCTCAATCTGAAGGGTCCTCGGCCAGCCATTGATAGTATTGTTGTTGGGCACTTCTGTGGAGTGTAGAAATAAAAAGGAAACAAAAGAATAAAAGATTAGTACAAAAGCGTGTTGAATTTCAAGAGAGAATTTCGTGTACGCTTACCTGGCTGAGTATTTGATTTGAAGGCAACAAAGTTCCTACAGCAGCCAGTATTTATGTGGCAAATGAGGGGCTGTGATTGGTGCCCTTTTCTCGGCCTACGATTGGTTCGCTAAGCGGAGCGAGCGCTGTGATTGGCGGGTGTTTCAATCCGGCTTGGGTTCGAATTCAAGTTCAGTGGATTTTGGGTTTTGGAATCGCCAAGGGCACCCCCTTAGCTCTCAAGGGCTTCTACATTTTCCCCTGTTTTTTTCTTCTTCGGCGGTCTGGGAAAGGGTTCCTTTTACTGCCGAAACCTCGTGCACGCTGTCTTACAGGACACCGTACGTTAACCAGCCAATCAGGAGTAGCGCGCCTTTGCCACACACACTCTCATTCAGGAGAAACCCCTAAACTGGGATAAACCGGTTGGACTAGTTTTGTCGCAGGACGCCGTACGTTAACCAGCCAATCAGGAACCGCACGCCTTGGCTGCGCGCCAATCAGGCACGAGGTGTTACAGGACGCCGAAATAGGCCACCAATCAGGAGCCGCGCGCCTTTGCCTCGCGTTTGTCGAGGGGATTTAGGTTTTAGGATTTAGGAAAGAAGGAAGAAGGGCTCCCCCGGGGGTGGGGGGAGACAATTTTGAAGAACAAGTGGTACGGGGAGGGTCGGTGTCTGTCGTCTCCTTTTCTAGGGGGAAAAAGTATAAGGGAGGTGTCGCGCGCTAGACTCGGGGAGAGTACAGAATGCCCTGCGGCGGAGGAGGAGGTCCGTCCCTCAAGTGCCACGGCATTTTGAAACGTGTCCGTTGTCTCTTGGCGTGTTGCGGAGGAAAAGTGATTATTCAGGGCTCTCATTTTGAGGATTATGGGGCGAAAGAAGGAGAAGAAAAAGAATCCTTCCGCGCTGCTCGAGGCGCTGTATTACGACCCCAGCAGCCCTGCTGCCTTTGGGGGTGCTGCCCGTCTGGTGAAAGCGGCTAACGAAGTGGGGGTGACCCGCACCACCACTTTAGCATGGCTGAAAAAACAATTGACCTTTACGTTGCACCGCCCTTTTCGAAAAACAAATTCTGCGAGGGCGTGTGCGCGTGCTGGCCCTCGACGAGCAGTGGCAGGCGGATCTGGTGGACATGCAAGCCACGAGCACCTTCAACAAGGGCTACAAACACATTTTGACCATCATCGATGTGTTGTCCAAGTACGCGTGGGCGGTCCCCCTGAAGAACAAGACCGGGGAGGAATTGGTGCGCGCCTTTACCCAAGTGTTCCGCGAACGGAAACCGTTGCGGTTGCAGACCGATGCCAGGACAGAATTTACCAACCGTAAGTTCCAGGCCATTTTAAAAAAGAATGACGTGGCCTTTTTCGTCACGTACAACGAGACCAAAGCCCAGATTGCCGAGCGGTTCAACCGGACGCTCAATGGACGCATGTACAAATATTTCACGGCCACCGGGAAGAAAGAGTATTTGAAAGTCCTCCCTCAATTGGTGCTCGGATACAGCCGAGCCGTTCACAGCAGCATTCGACGCGCCCCCATCACCGTCACGCCCTCCAACGACCACGAGGCGAGGGCCGTCTTGTACCGGGAAAAGCAGCCGACGCCACTAAAGAGGAAACCGAAGAAACCGTTGTACCGTCCCGGCGACACGGTACGGATTAGCAAAACCAAAGGTCATTTTGAAAAAAGCTACCTGGCCAACTGGTCGGAGGAAGTGTTCACGGTGCGGCAACGGCTGGACTACCGCACCCCTCCCGTCTACCGGTTGGAGGACTTGAGCGGGGAAGGGTTGCGGGGAACGTTTTACGAAAGCGAGATGACGCCGGTGTTGCAACGCCGGCGCGGCAAGAAGAAGAACCAGGAAGAAGTCTTGGTGAAATGGGAAGGGTACCCCTCCAAATTTAACAGCTGGGTCCCGGTCACTCAGCTCCAGACCCAAACGTACGGGTGAAAAAAGAAATAAAAGAGTTTGTTGTCCCGACGGGCGGAGTCATTGTGGAGAAAGAGAGGATGGAGGAAGAGACATTTTACATTACCGTAACCAACCGGACGAGGTCCTATATCTACACCAATGTCCCCAGGTCCCAGAAGAAGAAGAAGAAGACACTTTACATGTACTGTGATTTGGAGGAACCCAGTATTGTGGGGGATACGAAAGCCCCCTTGTTGAGAGTCCTTTTTTCAGGGACCAGCGACGACAACGGTGTGATCCAAGAACGCAACTTTACCCCCCTGTTCTACAGGCGGTTGGCCAAGACGGTGTTTGAGGATTTCGACCTCCTTATAAACGACAAGCACAGGAAATTTGTTTCATTTCCACAAACGGATTGAGTCATTTAGGAGAAAGAGAGGATGGAGGAGGAGGAATTTTACATTACCTTAACCCACGGGGTGAAGTCTTACGTCTCCACCTACGTCAATGCCCCGTCCCCGTCCCGGTTCCGTATCCACCTCCATAAAATGTACGAGTTGTCTCCGGCCTGGGAAATGGCAGTCACGACTCTGGTCTTCCCCAGTCCCCAGAAGAAGACGACCTTGTACATGTACTGTGATTTGGTGGAACCCAGTATTGTGGGGGATACGAAAGCCCCCTTGTTGAGAGTCCTATTTTCAGGACCCGGGGACGGTGAGAGGTCCACGAACGCAACTTTGCCCCCCTGTACTACAGACAGTTGTCCAAGACGGTGTTTGAGGATTTCGAAATCCTTATAACCGACGAGCAAGGGAAACTTGTTTCATTTCCGCAAACCTCTAAGGTGGAAGTGACCCCCCATTTTCGGAAAGCATGAACCCCGACCGCATCTGGATGACGCTGCCTAGCGTGGCCAGCCGGGCTACCTTTCCCAATAACACGGGCTCCCATTTTCGTATCCGGTTCCCGGAGATGTTGGTCTTAGACCGGCAGTGGGAGATGGCCCTCTGCCACCTACAATTTCCACGCGCCTAGGATGAATTGTTCCCTCAAGAACAAGACCGCCAATTCTCCATGATCCACGAAACACTTAGACAAGAAGAAGAAACCTCCTACGCCCTCCTCCCGAACATCACCTTTACTCCGCAGTCTTTCGAAACGGTCACAGAACTGGTCACAGCCCTGCGCCTGGCGTTGTTGCAAGGGGGCTATCATGAAAACATTTACCGTTGTATAACCTATTGAACAGTAACACTAATATATTATGATTTGAATAGTAATAACTAATATTTTATAATATTTCAAACTCTGGACAAACAAGGGAAACTAATCAAACCTATTTGGTAATATTTAAACCCTACGAGAGCAGATAATTAGGAAATTACCATTCACATAGCAAATATTTGATTGGGAACTGCAAATTTATGCAACTGAGTCACTCGAAATTATGTACACCTGTAAATACCCCAAGGAAACTAGTGGCAAAAGCTTATTAGAATTACTGGTGATACTGCAGCAGATAGTTAATGTACTTGTTGAAACAAAGCAGGGTTATAAAAACAAATCCAGACCCATACTTGTCTGAATCCTCTTATCACTTGCCCAACCATTTTCTTAGTATTCACAAAGTATTGTCCTCTCAGTAAAAACATATAGATTCCCCTCCATGAAAAGAATTGTGCATAATTGGAAGGTACGATTCCAACCATTTCTCACTTTGCTAGAGTAGGTTAAAGTTAATCCCTTATAAAGACAACATGAATTCAAAAACAAATTTAAACCTTTTGCGACTGATATTAACAAAAATACTAAAACAAATTCACGTGTGCTGGATACGAACAAAATATCTTCTTTCGTTTTTGTTGTTGTCTCATTTACATTATTATTGGTTTTAAAATATATATTCATAAAAGGTTGTGAGGTAGTAATATGAAGTAGTATAGGCTGGCATTCTAAACTTACGCAAAGCTTTCAAACCTCCAAGAAAGCACAATGATAGACTTGAATTTGTTTTTTTCTCTTTCATTTAGTAAGTTAAGCTGCTGAAACCTAAATTCAAAGACATGAAAATGAAAGTTTGGTTCAGCTGTATCAGGAGAGGTGAAGTATGATAATGTCTCTCCGTGAAATCACAGTTTCAATATCTCTGTACTGGAAATCAGAAGTCAGTCAAGAGATAAAGAACAGATTTATAAATCACTGCAACAATCATGAATCCATGAAATTCATTCAACCGGTGCTTTGCAAACATTAAAGTCATTGTATGACAACTTGACTTTCTTTCTTCTTCACTGGAACCAATTCTTACCTGATTGCTTAGTTTTCTAATAATAAAATCCCATTCCAGCACAGATGTACTGATTGCATTTCAATCGAGAAGAAAACGTTTCCGTTAATCTTCCTACCATGGAAACAGCACGATTATGAACACAATATATCATTGGTTGTCTATTACTTTTGTCTAAACCAATCAGTGTCCATGTCTTTGTGTCATTTGACTCCAGGCTCTAGCAGCAAGATGGCGACCTCTTGTACTGTGAAATGAGTTCAAGTTGTAGCTTCAATATAAGTTGTCCAAATACTGTGACTTTCTTTTGTTTCAAGCAATAAGTCTACCCTTTGGAAATATTGCATGCAGTAATGGGATCAGTGATTGGCAAGTGCGATTTTCTAGTGCTTGCCCAATGTAATTTAGCACTCCTCCCGATGAGTGGACAAGTGGTTTCTTTGAACCCTGCAAAGATTTGTGTCACATCTACTGCACTTCACAAATGACTTCCTTTCTAGTCTGTGACTCCACCAGTGGAACGTACAGTTACGTTTCGCATTACTGTACTCAGGCATGAGACAGTGGAACAGCATTCCTCTCTTCAATATCACCAAGCTGACGGATGAGTTCTTCAGTTAATTCAATGCCATTTATTGAATAAAACGAAACTTTACCCTTCCAATGTGAATAAAATGTTTTTCTGAGGCAGTTGTACTTTCCAATGTGCTGATCAGACTTGTCAACTCCCCCATGTATTTGTTGTAATCAGCAATGGTTGGTGGGTTGCCTGATACCGAGGCAGCAAAATACATGTACACCATTCTCCTTTAGTTGGCGATGACAACAACTGAAAGTGTTGCCAGAGTGGGAGGTGGACATTAGAGACACAACTTTGTTGTTCTTCCATTGTACTGTAACTACTGTAACTCTTCATCCCTCTTCCAAGATGTCACCATGTTGAACTCCCTTGTTCCAGGAAAGCCACTTCGATTCTGCAATAGTGTTCCACATCCTAAAACAGCATTTGCAAATAAGTCCTTCAGTAGCTTCATTGTTTGGTAGAAATTATAAAATAAAATCTATAACCTTTGTAGATTTCATTGCAAGCAATTCAAAGGCATTCAAATGCTAACTCTCAACAATCATTCAAAGTTTAATTATCACAGTTCTTGAAGTGTTCACAATAGTACATTTTCTTTAATCAGGGATTGAATTGATCTATGTTGTAATATAAGTTGATTCGATGTGGATTTCTTGTAGATTTTATATTGTTGATCATGTTGTTGATTTCGATAGTGTTGGTTTGAACTAAGAATGAAGTAAAGCATAATTAACCTATTGTGCATGCCCAAACTAAATGCTGGCATAGAAATCAATTGTAATCTGCATGCTTCTAACATAGATAATCACAATAGCTAATCAATATATACATTCTAAGTAATTATAGTGATCTTACTTTGGTCTCCTGGCTTGCTTGTTCGAGGTAGAATAGATTGATAGAGGTAGATGGTAGCGTGGATTTCTAAGTTTCTAAGTTTTTGTAAGTCGACAAGTAACACATTAATTTTCGTTCCCGAATAATTCTTAAAAGTACTTGTACTCCTGACCATAGTTAATAGAGTGGAATGGTTATGAAACCCGGCAAACTTCAAAGGGGCTAACAAAGGCGCTACGATTTATGTTGGAAGGGGGCAAGACAAAAGATTGTGCAGGGTCCGACATAGTTCATTAGCGTCCCCTGAACGACTGAACTCACACGTTTCTATTGGCTGATTGATTAACACATTGGAATTTCTATTGTGTTTTGTGCAGGGTCACGGTTGAAAAAAGCTAACAAAGACATATAACAAAGAAGGTCGCTGGGTTTCATAACCATTCCACTCTGTTAACTATGTCCTGACCGACTGCAAGTGCCGGATGCTGACCTGGAACGGTCAGATCGATCCAAGAACTGAGGAATCGGGCCATTTACTACTATATTTGATGCCATTACTAACAACAACAACAACAATAACATTTATTTTTTCATAAGTTGATGGAAATGTTTAGTAACAAGGCATAACTGAAGAAATACAATTATGAGAAGGTGGGTCCTTAATATGCTAATGAGTGATATATGTCACCACTGACACACTTATACAAAAGCATGCTGGTAGAGACAAATTACCTATTTTTAAATTCTAACTTGTCAGTGATTTTACAACAACAAGAAAATCTATATTAGAAAATTATAAATTAGCTTAATTCACAAGCACAAAGAAATTCAGCAAATGTCAGTGATGACACCACATCATTAGCATACTGGAAATATAAACCTTTAATCTCGTAGATGCAACACCCAAATCAAGAAATATTCTACTATTTTGGACTATCCACTTCATGTACAATCAATATCAAATAACTAATTTGGGCTTAATTTAAGCACTTTAAGCCTGGAGCCCTTTGGACCCTATGCATAAATTAGACATATAATGCACTTTAAGCCAGGACCACCTCAGATAGAAAACATTGCAAATAAATAATAAATAAATAAAAAATAAAAACTCTGAATTTCTAACGAGACCTGAAACAGCCATAGGGGCTGATCAAAGTCAGGGCCTTGCTAAACTACAGATCAAATTGGATAGAATGTTGGTTTTTGTGGAGCCTGGGAGGAAAACCAGAGAAAAACCCTTGGAGCAAAGGTGAGATACCAACAGACTCAACTCACATATGGTGCTGCAATTGCCAATCGAACGGAGGCCACAGAGGTGAGAGGCATTAGGCGCTTAACCATTGCACTATGCCAGCTCCCCATGTGCCACCCCGATTCCCCATTGTAATTAAGTAGTACATACATGTATTAAACTGTATACTTTAGAATTTAGGAATAAGAGAAGAGAGAAGTTGAAACAGATGCAAATAAATATTAATACAAAGGGTAGCAGCAATCATGTGAATAGAACGAAGTGATTAGAGAAAATGTCAGAAAAGTTGTAAAATTCATAAATATTTTTCAGTCAATTTAACCCTGCTAGCAAAGGTTCTTTTCTCTTACCACAAGAGCCCATCTGGGCTTCCACTCGGGCCCCCTCTCCAGTTCCACTAACGAGGGAGAAAGTAACCTCTGCCACTATCCGAACGGTTTTCTGTTGAGCATGCGCCACGGTATCTGGATTTCCATTGGCCGAGAAAAACGAGACAGTAAACATTGTAGATTTCCTATTGTTAACGGCAAGAGAAGGCGTGGGAAAAATAAAATAAATTTTCGAGAGTGATGTTGCTTTCCTTGAGGTTTGACACAGCTGCTTTTAACGCTACTTCGAACTCGCTCACGCTCATGTTCACTCCAAAAACAGATGACATCTTGAAACTGCAGATTCTAGACTGGGTAGTGTTTTAATAGTATCAGCAGGTCATGTGCGTGTGACGTCGATCTCGAGAAACCGGTTTTTAAACCGGTTAGTCATGTGACTTACCTCCAAAAACGTGGAGCCGGCGAGATCTAAAGAACCGTTCGGATCGTGGCAGAGGTTCTTTTCTCCCTCGTTAGCGGAGCTGGAGAGAGGGTAAGAGGGTAAGCTAGCAGGGTTAGTCGATTTTAGTATATTTGGTAAGAATATAGTTTTCGTTTGAAAAATATTCAATTTTTTATTTTATTTCTTGTGCCAGTTTTTTAAACATACTTTTAACTGAAACGAATATTAAATAACAACACTGCAAATCTGGTAGGTGTTTATGTGTTTTACTTACATTTACAAATGTCGCCATGGTTCACATGATTTAACCGTCAAGACACTTTCGGGCACTTTCGTAAACATATGATAAAATGTGAGAAATTTCGATTCAAAGCCCGGAAAACTCCTGTCAGCCCTAGAAAAACTCAACATTTTTCCCATTTCCGTCAAAGAAATCTTCGGATTCAGCAACATAATGGCTACGAATGGGACAAAACTTCGCTCACGTTTTGGTCGTGACTCGTGGTGCATGGTGTTTGGAGACTTGAAAACTCGTAGGTGCTTTTTGTCGAATTTTACTTTCATTTCATCCCGCAACATCACTACAGATCGAAAGCTCCTACACAGGTACCTCCATAAAATGTTTCCGAGCTTTCTCTTTACGGAAAATTAAATATTTTTGTACTTGTACTCACGGATGTTGTCTTTCTTGATCTTCGGCTGCACTGGCTAGCTTTCGACCCCCGCGTATTACAATCATCGAAACTGCTCTCACAAATTTTAGGGTGTTGTAATCACTTGCTGTTACAATCAGCAAGAGAAACAAGTGCACAGAATTCCGAATGAAGAAAAACGATGAAAGATTGAACGATTTATCCACAACAACAACTAATCCAGTGGCAGTGGTTAATTTGCTCATAGCGGCTTGGGAGAAAAAAAATATGTCCTGCAGACTGCAGTTGACGTAACGATGGCAATGTAAAAAAAAACGTGAGCTGATTGGTTAACGGTCCCGGAAGTCGATAAAATGTCACATGGCCGCCACGTGAACAGTGCAATCGGATTGGTTCGGCGGTTGGCGGCGACTACCGGGTCGACACAAAAAATAATAAAAAAATAAAAATAAAGAAGACTTGCGATTTCTGACTCGAGCCGGCCAAAGGCCTGGCCCGAGTAAAAAGGCTACCGGCTAACCAGAAAACCTTACGGTTTATTTAGCTACTAGGTATAACTACCTTTCAATCAATTATTGATTACGTATTTTTATTATAAAATATATTCTAAATAAAATATATATATATATACTCACAATGCTTATAAAAAAAAAATGAAATTATGCAAAGAAAAAGTTGTTGTCGTTGTTGTTATTTCTCAGCTCCTTCCATCCTTGAACAGTGTTCTCTTGGTTGATAGTGACCTTGAATCTAAGTTATTGCAAGGATGCCCAAAGGCCATGGTACAGTGACTTGAAGGACCAGAATCTCTCAATATTTGAAGGGCCATGCACCATCTGCTTTCAGATAATATCTTCACCTCTGTATTCTTGCATATTCATTTGTGAAGTCACAAATTTGTGAAATAATGGCCAGAGGGAAGAACAACTTGAAAAATGAGGCTAGTTGTGTACTGGCGAATGTCATCTCTTATAATCACATTGGCTATGTGAATACCAGGAAGCCTTGAAGTTGTAAAATGGGGCACATTCACTGGACCATCATCAGCATCATTATATCCTTGGTTGTTTCTAAAACAAATACATAAAACATAAATACATAAAATTTATTTAATGTCAAGTAAGTCTGCCTGTGAAAAAGCACACGGGAAAAACATACTTCCAGTCACAAAGGTAGCGGTTAACCCTTATTTGGCTATAAAATGTTAAATGCTGCAGTTCACAAGTTATCATATCATGCCCAAATTTCATAGCTGTTGCAATGGGCAGTTGTAATGGGCAATTTTTCTCTCATTTTCTCTCACTTAGCACATCTCATATCAACACAAATTCTTATGTTATCCTTTTGTGGTTTGGGTACAAATACCGCTGGACGCACCCATGTAGTTGGGCCAACAACCTTCTCAACAATATCAAGGTCAAGCAGCTCATTGACATTTTTCATTACTCTATCTTTCAATGGATATGGAGTTCGTCTGGGCTTCTGAGCTACTGGCACTACTTCAGGATTGATATGCAATGATAGCTTGTAGTCAGAAAGTTTTCCAACATCCTTGAACACCTTTGGGAACATCCTTGTAATGGTGCTCATGTCACTCGTTATGGAGCAAACACTAATCTCCCCCAAATCTTCCTTTCCAACTTGAAGAATATGTAATCTCTTGTTGGACTACTCAACAAACACCTGCCCTTTCCGTCTGTTACAAGAAACGTTTCCTCAATTTTCCGTCCAAAACACTCAATGCTTGCTTCAAATTTGCCAATTACTGGCAAATGTCCATCACCATAAACACGGAGCTTTCTGTTGTCCGGTTGAAGCTTTGCCTTTAGCCCCCTTTTCTGCAAATCCCTGAACTCTTTTTCTCCCATAACTGTTGACTGTGCCCCCGAGTCAACAAGCATCTTGACCTGAATACCATTGACTTTAACAAGTACAACATTATCCTCACTCTCTCCAGCAAGATTGACAATAAATGCAAATGGATCATCACTCTCATATTCTACTTGGTGGACTTGTCGACCTTGTATTTCTTTCTTGGTGCCTTGTTGGGCTCAATTTACTTTTGTGTATCTGGCTAATTCCTCATTATGACCATCGCTCTCACTCTTACAACATACTGCCCAATGATTCCTTTTTCCACAGTTGGTACAAGTCTGGCCCCGGGCTGGGCATGTTTTATCTCGAGCGAAGTGTCCCAGTTTGCCACATGCAAAACACTTCTGCTTAGCTTTCCAAGCTCCTCCGCGTTGTGCCACGTTTCCTTGATTTTGGACGAAATTCACACCATCATTTTGCACTCCAACTCCTGCAATCTGGTTCGCCTGACGCCTTGCCGTCTCCCACGCTCGAGCCTTATCCATCGCTTGTCGAAGTGGAATATTTGGTATCTCGAAAAGTTTGATTCTCAGTTCTTGAGAAGACATTTTCTCCAATAGTTGATCTCTTATCGCTGTGTCAATCTCATTTGGCCCATAGCCACAGTGCCGTGCTTGTTTACGAAGCCGCATGACGAAATAATCTACATCTTCTCCCTGTTCCTGCCTCAATTGCCTAAGAACATGCCTCTCGTAGGCCGCGTTTTCCTCTACTCGGAAGTAATTATTTGATGTATGCACACACTCTAGATACTCGTTGTCGTTGTCCTCTTGGTCTGCAGGAGGTGGGACGACTGGTAGATTCTCGTAAATATCCTGTACACCTGAACCCGCTCGATATAACAGCTCGTTTTTCTTCCTACTAGGGGCTTGCAGATTTGCTTTTCCTTCAGCGAAGAACGTAAAATTCCGAAGCCAAATTCTCCATCGTTCCGCGAGCTGTGATTTGGGGCCAGTTACATCCAATGAAGCAAATTTTCCCGCCATTTCTGTTATGAACCTTCCGTATTTATATCCTCGTCGCCAATGTAACGTTCGATGGCCGAATATAACACGAGATTCTCAAGGATTACAATAACCAAAGGACCACGTTCTTTACGCCGCCATCTTGGATCACTCCTCGACCCATCATGCACTGCGGCCCATCTATATAGTACCCAGTCCACTACAAATTCCTTCAACAAATGGCCGTTCATTTGGCTTGTGATGACCACAATGGGTCATTTGGCACAATGGCCACCGAGTACAACGACTCAGTTCATTTGGTTTGTGTTTGAGACCGCTATGGGTCAGAGTACAATGACTCAATACATCATCTGGCTTGTTTTCCAGCGAACTCTGCGCCATCGACGGAATCTCACATGATGATAGCACATGCCATGTTCGGTTTGTTATAGCTCGAACTTCGGGCTTTCTGTACGCTCCAGGAGTAGTAAACAATTCCCTGATCAGGCTTCGATGTATGACACCTACGAACGTTTTGAAAAACATTGTATTAACTTCGAAAAAAGGATTGAACTTACCGAGCTAGCCAAGTGTCCGTCCTAGACGTCCGACATCTACCGCTTCGCACGAGGTAGAAAGAAAGTGTGTGCGCATGGTATGACGTTTATATGACGTTGTGCTACGCATCACGATCCAATCCTTGAATTAATTAAAAATGGCGCAGATTTGGTACAATTCTATCCGAGAGATCGAGTTTATTTACGCTAGTGCTTCTGTGACACAGGGATCCCGCGTCCAGATTAGGTTTGCGTTCTTCTTCGTCGAATGCAATTACTTTTGAACTGTATTTCCTATTGCGAAGCAAAGTAATTTGAAAAGAAATTCCAACTGTTTAATATCTGCAGAGGGGCGTGATGTGAAGAATGGTCTGTTTTATTTTGGCTAAGGAACTGTATCCCCTGTCTAGCCCAGGTTTGATTGTTTCGTTGGGTGGTTTCTGTTCAGCTAAAAACTTCATGCAAATGACATCAATTGTAATCCAGTGACATTCTCTCAAATACCAGGGAACGGAAATCTTTCACATCCACAATATATGCTCCCCACTCAGAACGTCCTTGTCTAGGCGGAAATCTATTAGAATGCTTTCAATGGCATGTGAATCTGTCAGAGCTAAATTTCTTTACCCAATCTGCCTCAACGTGGGCCTTTCTTTTGACCTCTAATGCCTCATAAAGACTTTGAAAGAGTCTCAACGACTCGATATTAAATTTCCCAAAATCATGTGGATCACCTTTCTGCTTTGTAAAATATGACAGCAACATCCTGACATTGACAACAGTGCTCTCAGTTGGTTGCTGGTTAAGGAGTTGGTGCTCAGCCAGAACTGTCGGTTTCTGTGTGATGCCTAACGTTTGTTGCAGCTAAACTGGTGGAAGGTTAAGAAGTGCCTTCTGACCACGAGTGCAGGCTTGGTACACTTTGCTATGTCAGGGAATATCAGGTTTCTACCATCGTTGCTTTAAAGGTTTCAATTTTTTTTTTTCACACACACACAGCACAATATACAATATATTAATTTAAATAGGTGGTGGATGCAAGGGCTAACAACCTCTAAAGCGGTTAACAAAATGCCCCTTGCACCCCTATGTAAAAAAGAAGGGAAAAAAAAGATTATATGTCAAAGATAGCAGAAGATAAAGAGTTCATATTTAATTAATTTAATTATAATTGAAGAATAAAAAATATCAGGCACTATGGTAAGTAGAGAAAGAAGAGCTATACTTAGGAGGAAAACAGATATTTCTTGAATTTTGATTTGAAAATAGGAAGTGATGCACTATTCTTTACATCTTGTGGGAGATCATTCCAAACTTTTACAGAAGCGAATTTAACATTAAATTTACCATAGTTTAATTTTGGTTTTGGGAGGGACAGATTGTTAACTTGGTGTTCTTGGACAAGCGTAACATCATCTGGGACAAGCGAGTCTTGCTTGAAAGAGCTGGAGTTTCTTACACCTAAAAGGAAAAGTTAAACTGATTTAAAGGAAGAGTATTTTGCTGTCGACAAATGGTATACATTTTGTTTTGTATGGTTGACTGATCTTTCACTTTACAAAAGTTACAGTCTGTACATTTATACCACTTTGACCTGGCAAGATAACCTTAAACGTATATCAAGGCAATCAAATTGAACATTTAAACGTTGCTTTATGACTTTGATTTCGTTTATAATAGAAGGAATTTTAAAAGATGAACAAAATGTGATGAACTGTTTCATCTCATTCAGCACAAGGTCCACTTCTTCTTTCTATCTTTTAGCCACTTGAAATGATTCTACGACACGACTTTTGACTCTCACCTAAATAAATGAAACCAATATGAATGCCACAAAATCAGAGTTCTAGTTTTAACGGAATAAAGTAAGACCACTTTAATCTAAATGCATATAAAACTCAAAAGCATGTGTTACTTTAGTACAAATGGACTGCAAATGGCATCGTTAGTGACTATACATTGTATTGCTTCATCGGTCTTTGAAGATAGTTGAAAGACAAAGCATATATTTCCAATACCATGACAAATAATAAAAGTACCACAAGCAGCAATATGATATCCTTATTTATACAGTAACAAAGGGTGAGGATCTTTCATTGTTATGACAATTTTACAATGTTCAATGTATATAAGCACACGTTTATACCTTCAAGGCATCCTTCCCAGGCAAACTGTCCCTTCTCAACATCGAGCAGTTGAACAGGGGATGTTCCATCCATGCCATTGTACTCTTCCACGAGGGATCGTAATTTGGCCTTGTTGTCTGCGATTCTCTTGCGCAAACGAGTACGTTGCTTTGACGTATCTAATTTTAATTAAAAATAATAATATATGCATGCAGAGGTATGGAATTAATATTCGTCAGTATGAACTCAAAAATGAGAATTTCAATTCTGTAGCGCATACATGTACATGCCTTATTATGTTTATTTCATAAGCAATACTTATAATCTCAGTATTCCTGAATCAATATTAATACCCTATATATACAGCAGAAATATAGGGAAACTGAGTGATGAAAAACAATACACACAGTATTATCCTTAATATACGAACAACACAAATTTTACCAAATCAAACCTATGAAAATAGTACACAATTATCCATTTTAAGTTTAAAAAAATATCAATACCAGCTAATTTATTCATTGATGACATCTGCAAAGAAGAAGAATACAACACCTCCATTTGATGTTGAATCTTGTTGATTTCATTTCCATCCTTACTGGACACCTCATTTTCTAAAACAAAAGAAGATACATGTATATACATTTTATAAACAGAATTGATTTGGACAGGCAATACTGAAAAGAAGCATACTAGATGTCAAACTTGACAATCATGGCTCAGAAAATACACGTGTAACAAAGGAGGCAATGCACGTACATTTGTATGGTACTATGACACTGATGTTTATAAGTCATAATTTGAAAGGTTTTTGTCATTCATCAGCCAGCTTACATATACAAAATACATGCAAATGTTAATATATGTAATGTAATGTACCTCTGGCATGTTGAATGACTTCATATTCCCATTTGTCCCTGTGAAGGCCATACTCTAATAATGCTACATCGGTAGACTCCTTTTCAGTTGTGGCCCTCATTTTCACAGCCTAAAAGAAATGAACACTAGCTTCTATTTTTATAGAAAAAAATATATTCTGTTTTCAGAAGAAAGTTTTAATTCCTTTGTACAAATATCAAATTTCAGTAAATGCTAAATTATTAATAAAATGATTTTGGAAATATTGCACTTACCCGTACATATCGATTACTTAGGTTATCTACCATGTTTGTAACCTTTCGCTTATTCCACGCCAAAGCATGTTCAGTGAGAAGCTCATCACGGCCTGTAAAGAAAATGTAAAATAAATACCAATGGTATCATCATGATATCATGAGGATCATTGATTCCAACAGAACCTGCTGACTGAAGCTGCTGGTACTGTTGCCTAGTCTTGTAATGAAAAGCAGTTCAAGTCACCTCTTGTAGGGCTTTGTGCCAACTATTCTAAAACTTACTAAAAAGCCTGCTTAAAAAGTACTTATTTTAAAAACCTAAAATATCTTTGCATTATTTACATTAAACATAATTTTATGAAGTACAATTATATAAAATAATCAATTTACACTCTGGAAGCATGTATTTGGTTGTATTCCCACATCTGGACATGTAAGAGTTAATTTGCTCAACTTCCTCGCCTGTGGATGCTGCACTTCCATCCTGCCACCTTCCCCCCCAAATGACCTGTAATAAAACATTAACATACAGTGTATGTAACGTACAAAATCTTAGACAGACGAAGGTTTTTTTGGTATTTATGGCATGTACATTGTATAAGTAATGTACAGGCACCATTATTAACCATCTGAAATCAATAAAATGAGCATGTACTACTGTACATGTAAGTTTGAGAAGATTTATTTTACATCAAAATAATGCACAAACCAACAGCTGCTTTCATTGTTATGCAAACACTGCCAGCAGTTTTTCTGTTATCTATGGCTGTAAAAAATGTAATCAGCTACTTTATATAACTATCCTTGTTTCTGCAGACAATAACATTACAAATATTATTTGTATGGACAATATTATTACCTGACAAGACTAGCTATGAGCCTTTGCATGCATCACTGACAATGCAGGCTTCATAACACACCCAGCCAGCAGCCCAGCCCGTCGTGCCCATTTCCAATAATGACAGACTACATCTTCCCAGAAGAACTTCACATTTGCAGGCTGCATTTTTTTCAGCTGGATGTAATGGGCATAACCATAGATTTCTCCCTGGTACATGTTAACTGCCCATTGAGCCAAGCCATGTCTGCATCCTGCAATCTCTAATCCCGTCTCGTCCTGCTTGGTCTTCTTCTTTAGCTTATTTCCTGCTGCTTTCCAGTGTGTTTCACCACATTTGTTCTCATTGTTGGAAGTAGTGGTTGTAGTGTTCATTCTTTGCCTTGGTTTTTAGTCGACTGAGTAGATTTGAGTATTGTTTATATTTTTTTACCTTCCGTGGTTCTTTACTTAAGAAGTGGGAATGGTAAATTTTTTGCTTAATTTTTATTGATGCAAGTAGTCCTTTTGATATCCAGGGTTTAGCTTGTAGTTGTAAATAATTGTTGGCAGAGTTGTCTCGTCCCAAGATGCGGTCATATTTGAGGGGTGCATGACTTTCCTTCTCCAGCAACAGTCTTAAACGTGACAGTGTGTCTTTTTTTCCAACGGTCAAGCCAGCCATCGGAACCCATAAAATCTTCAATCTGGAGCTCTTTCGCAAATAGAACTGCCTTCTCTTTAAGCAACGTACCGCTAACTGGAACATTTCGCCCTCTTGCATTCATAAACCACTTGTATATCGCTTTATCTAAAGATTCGAAACTTGCGCCTTTCAGCTTCAGTGTCTTTGGACTTTTACCATTCTCGAAAGCAGCTGAAATCTTCTCTTTGCTCTTCGCCCACGTGGATAAAGGAACGCCATACTTTTTTGCTACCTCTTTCTTTGCTACGCCCTTCTCAATGTCTTTGAGAGCTTTGTATTTCTCCTCCAAAGATTTAGTAGCAATCTTACGCTTGAGAGACTTCTCCGACATTTCCAAGCATTATTGTTGAAATTCCTCAATGAAAGCGTACTGCATGATGCGGGTTTTCACTGCAATAACCGGAAACAATGGCCAAACTAAAACATAAGGGTCTTTGTACAATTTTACAAGGTGTGAAAGTGACCGTCAAAGGAACATCCGGTTTGACTGTAAAACACTACAGTCCAGTATTACAATAGCATTTGAGAGCTGCTTGGAGCTGCAACTTGACGTTACCTAATGGCTTCCGTGTAAACGTCTGAAAATATCGTCTTTTACAACCTGGATTCTTTTATCAAAGGATATCATGTGTACCAATAAGTTTGGTCCCCGGAGCTTCTTGAGGAGCTAAACGCTGTACCAGAACCAATCAATAGTGTCGACAAGTATGCGGTATGTGTGCTACATTCTGGCGAAGTTGTTGGACATTTAATGAAAGGCAAATCTGGCCGTTTTGCAAAGACTATTTTCTACTTTTTGCGGGCCAATAAGCAAAACTCCTGCACTGTGGTGGTAACTGGCAAGGCAGTTAACCGTGGCGATGGAGAAGGCATGCAAGTGCCGTGCACGCTGCATTTCAAGGGACAGAAGAAATTTATTGACATTTTAAAGAAACAGGTAAGCGGAAAAGCTTGATGAAAGCTGGTTGAATGGATCCTTTGTTTCCCTTTGATTCCTGCTGTCACCGCTTATCACGTACAATATTCTCACAGGACTGAACTGACACGTTTTATGTAATGTAAACCCAAGAAACTAGAGAAGTTAACACAAAGAATACATGCTGCTTCAAAATAAATTCAATGTTCTGAAGTACGTTTTGTCTCGTTACGTCTTGATAAACGAGGTTCGAGTTCTCGAGGGTAAAATTATAAAGAAAATGACCTGAAGGGAAACAAAAATTGCCTCAAGTTAGCGGGAGGTTCGAGTTATCGAGAGTTCGAGTTGCGGAGGGTAAAATTACATTAAATGTATGACGCAAATCCAGAGGAAATCAATTTTGCTTCGAGTTAGCGCGAGCTTCGAGTTCCCGACGGTTCGAGTTATCGGGATTCAACTGTATATACTTACCAGATGATTCTGCCTCGAGATCCGATAAATTTTGTTCAAGTTCGAGGGCCAAAGCCTCCTGTTCCGTTTCACGGAGCGCCTGACAAAAAGCAATGAAGGGCCTCATCTTGTTTCATGTCGTCTTTACTGTGTCCTTAATGATGTTCTTTGACTTGTCATTGTATTTCTTTATCACCCTTTTTTTTTACACTGGCTGCCACTTTCCGGTGTTCCTTTGAATGCATCACGGAATATTCCATGACTTGCAGATTTCTGCGCTTGAGTTCGAACCTATCGCTTCTATCGAGTCTGCTCGGAATGCTCCGCACGGATGCACCTGCAGTGTGGAAGTTATAGAGCTGCACATTTAGCGTAGACCAGTCGGTGATCCTCGCCGCTGCCGCATGCTCACGAAAGGCTTGGTCATATGCTAGCCAGACCCGACCACTGAACTGGCGATACGTGCGCAGAATTAACAGCTTGTAGTTGGTCAGGTCTAGCCAGCGATTGGGGAAATAAGTGGTCAAAACCAAGCAGAACAAAGTGAACGCTTCTGTCCAACTAACAACGTCCTCGATACGCCGGCGCTGCTTTTTTGACGACGAGGTGAGCATGAGGCGGCCATCCAAAAGCAACTGGGGCTCCTGATCGACTAACACTAGATTGGCCGCTAGTAAATCACTCAGGTCGACGTATTTCCCGGCAACAATCTGCGACACAAGTTTCACCGGGATTGGCGAAAAGCCCGGGCCCACAATGAAAGGCTGTTCAAAGTTCATAGGCGGAAGTCCTGGAATGTTCGCGACGGGCACATGATTCAACTGAGCCGAAATAGCAGAGCTGCTTGCGGGCAAAGAAATGGCCGATGAAACCGGCAACGAAAACGTATTTACAAAGGATGGGACAACAATCGGAGGCCTACCTTGTTGAGCCAGTCCCGAAGAAGCAGCCAGAGCCTGAGGCGCCACAAAACCAGCTCCCGAGGCAAGCAATTGATCAGCCCGTGAGTTGATCCCCTGACTGGCATAAAACGTGGACGAACTCGCCGACGGGCTGATCGAATATAAAGAAAATGACCTGAAGGGAAACAAAAATTGCTTCAAGTTAGCGGGAGGTTCGAGTTATCGAGAGTTCGAGTTGCGGAGGGTAAAATTACATTAAATGTATGACGCAAATCCAGAGGAAATCAATTTTGCTTCGAGTTAGCGCGAGCTTCGAGTTAGCGCGAGCTTCGAGTTACCGACGGTTCGAGTTATCGGGATTCAACTGTATATACTTACCAGATGATTCTGCCTCGAGATCCGATAAATTGCGTTCAAGTTCGAGGGCCAAAGCCTCCTGTTCCGTTTCACGGAGCGCCTGACAAAAAGCAATGAAGGGTCTCATCTTGTTTCATGTCGTCTTTACTGTGTCCTTAATGATGTTCTTTGACTTGTCATTGTATTTCTTTATCACCCTTTTTTTTTACACTGGCTGCCACTTTCCGGTGTTCCTTTGAATGCATCACGGAATATTCCATGACTTGCAGATTTCTGCGCTTGAGTTCGAGCCTATCGCTTCTATCGAGTCTGCTCTGCTCGGAATGCTCCGCACGGATGCACCTGCAGTGTGGAAGTTATAGAGCTGCACATTTAGCGTAGACCAGTCGGTGATCCTCGCCGCTGCCGCATGCTCACGAAAGGCTTGGTCATATGCTAGCCAGACCCGACCACTGAACTGGCGATACGTGCGCAGAATTAACAGCTAATAGTTGGTCAGGTCTAGCCAGCGATTGGGGAAATAAGTGGTCAAAACCAAGCAGAACAAAGTGAACGCTTCTGTCCAACTAACAACGTCCTCGATACGCCGGCGCTGCTTTATTGACGACGAGGTGAGCATGAGGCGGCCATCCAAAAGCAACTGGGGCTCCTGATCGACTAACACTAGATTGGCCGCTAGTAAATCACTCAGGTCGACGTATTTCCCGGCAACAATCTGCGACACAAGTTTCACCGGGATTGGCGAAAAGCCCGGGCCCACAATGAAAGGCTGTTCAAAGTTCATAGGCGGAAGTCCTGGAATGTTCGCGACGGGCACATGATTCAACTGAGCCGAAATAGCAGAGCTGCTTGCGGGCAAAGAAATGGCCGATGAAACCGGCAACGAAAACGTATTTACAAAGGATGGGACAACAATCGGAGGCCTACCTTGTTGAGCCAGTCCCGAAGAAGCAGCCAGAGCCTGAGGCGCCACAAAACCAGCTCCCGAGGCAAGCAATTGATCAGCCCGTGAGTTGATCCCCTGACTGGCATAAAACGTGGACGAACTCGCCGACGGGCCCGATAAGACGGCTGACGAAGGTTCCCGTGCTGGTGACGAGTCCTTAGCCGTCGCAAAGGCTGCTTGGACTGCCGCAGTCACCGCTGCTAGAACCTCCGGCGACAGAGGCACTCCAACGCTATTCGGGGTCGAGTGGAGTTCGTTTTGGGCACTCGATGCAGAGGTTAAACCCGACGAAACCACAGGCAAACACGGCGATGCCGAGGCCTCCGCCGTCGACACGGGAAACAGAGCAGAATCCAGGCTATTTCTTGTCTGTCGACCTCCTTGATCCATCGATGCGAAGAACAAAGCAAGTAACAAGCGATTAACCACTCGAGCAGCAATACAACAGGGTCACGATCCGCAATGATCTGACACTGAAGCACATGGCACGAAGGAGCCCCTGCGAAAGGTCCTAAGGCACCCCGCACAAAGAAGCCAAATGGGGGAAACCGCTGACCAGCAATGCCTCGATTTTAACCTTGCCTAAATTTCATTTAGCCACATATAAAGATTTCGTACTCGGCTAATAAGTATGCATAACTTTTGATAAAGATCTGTAACTCCCAATGAAACACCAGTTGAAAATCACTAGTGATGAAACTGTTCTTAATCATCATACTCATGAACCGCTAACTACTTTATACAAGTAAGAAGTGAAGAAGTAAATAAACGACATAGAAAGAAAACGTGTGCCTCCACTGTAGTTCGAACCTCGACCCTTCCAACTGCTTGTTCTAACTCTTCACCACTACACTACTGTTACGCTAGTTGAAATCACTGCTAGCAAAAAAGAATAATAAACCATCTATTGAATCAAATCCCACCATCCGAACGGTAAACAATACTTGATAAAGATGTTTGTAAAGAAGCGTATGTAAATTTTAGGTTTAGCCATTCGCATGAGAAACATGTCAAACACTCATTGTTCGTGTTTCATCACGGGATTCAAATATTTCGAAAACACTAAAACTCTCGAGGCTACGCCCCTCGGGTTTCAAATGACCGGAAATTAGGGAACAAAATGGTGTTTTGCTTATATACTTTATTTCTATTCATAGAGTTTGCCTTTAATCAGGTTTTTTTTACGGAGAAAGAGTAAAAAACGGATCAATACTTAGCAAATAAAACAGAACAGAACAGATATGGAGAAAATACACTACTTTTTACAGAAATAGTCTGTTAATAGGCCCTGACGCTGTTCCGTGAGTCTATTGCTGTCGATAATTCTGGAGAGCTTTGTCACGTTAGATTTGAAATCATCGATTTGATCCTCCACAAACAAAGCGTATGTCAGTAGCACGTCAATGGCGTGGCACAGTTCGTGTTTTGATGGTCGTTTCGGCGGCGGTTCATCTATTACCACCTCTGTGTCATCCTCCTCTTCAAGCTCACTGTCATCTAGTCGAAACTCAGCAAGAATGTCACTATCACTCGGCAGCTCGGTATCAGCTGTTTGGAGTTCGTCATCACATCCTATCACGCATTCAGCGTTAACTTGCAGTGATGCGAGATCTGGTGCTCTCTCTCTCAGGCTGTCAAGTTCTTCATTGAGCTCTTTGAAAGGGTCATCATCATCATTCATAGCACACACCTGTGACTGCTTCGAGATGCCAGCTCTTTTGAAGCAGATTTGAATTGTTGTTTCTGACACTATGTCCCAGGCTGCAGTTAGCATATTCATTGCCAATAGGATGCTTATTTTGGGCAAAGGCTGGTTATTGTCCACCGCACGGATGAAAAGCTGAACTGCGAGGGCTCTGTAGTGGGATTTTAGTGATCTAATAACTCTTTGGTCCATTGGCTGGGTCTTGGATGTCGTATTAGGAGGAAGGAACACTAAATGGATAGCTTTAAGTCCTCCAACGTGTGTGTGTGCCGGGCAGTTGTCCACAACAAGTGAAATTTTCCTGCCTTCTCCCACAAACTTTCTATCAAGCTCTCTGATCCACTCTTCAAACAGAGCACTGTCCATCCAACTTTTCTTCTGCGATCGGTATCGGCAGGGGATGTTTCTAACGCCAGTGAAACACCGTGGTCTTGCAGATTTGCCAATAACAAACATGGGCAACTTCTCGCCCACTGCATTTGCAGCAGCCATACCAGTCAGTCTTATTTTGCTGTGCTTACCACCCACGCTTTTCTCAGACTTCAAATTCAAAGTTTTGTTGGGAAGACCTTGATAAAACAAGCCAAATTCGTCAGCATTGAAAATGTCTTTAAGCTTCTAGTTGGAAATAATTGTTGGCAGAGTTGTCTCGTCCCAAGATGCGGTAATTTGAGGGGTGCATGACTTTCCTTCTCCAGCAACAGTCTTAAACGTGACAGTGTGTCTTTTTTCCAACGTGATAAACGAAAATATTGCCGGAATCCGACTGTCTTTTGTAGTTTTGTGCATAATTGATTATCAAATAGCATACCTTTTTGGAACCAGACAGCTTTGTCTTTTTCTTCGGAGGTGTTTGAAGGCCATCATCCTAGAAAAACGTGTACAATTAAAATCATGGCATAGTTTGATTCTGTGCTACTGCAACATGTAGCTAGCTGCACAAAATACTTCTTCGCTTCGTTCAGCGCTCGAAATTGCGACCGATATGGTCGCAAATGCGATCAGAATTTTGCTATTTGCGACTAAAAATGATTCAGCAGCCGCAATATTTTTTGGGTGCTTTTATGATGAATCTCCCACGGTTTTAGCGACCAAAAATAACACATTTGCGACTAAATTTCAGGTCCTATAATCGCCAATTTCCGACCAGTATTTTATGTTAATTTCAAGCCCTGTTCATCTCCTTTTTTTTTTACATATGTTCTCGCTACGTTTACCCCAATAGCAGCACTATTGTGCGCTCATCAAGGGGGTTTACATAGAATTTGAGAATGGCCTACAATATATAGAAAAATTAAAAGTATACGTAACAAAAATGAGGATGAAGCAGTGAATCTCCCAGTGTCAATAATGAAACTTTGAACTCTACCAAAATCTGAGATTTAGTTTTAAAATCCACTGAAATATCACTAGACCCATGAATAAGTAGAGCATACTTTTGAGAGTCAGTAGCTTGTTTGTTGATCCGATATTCTACACGGTAACTTAGCGCTTGTTCAATGCATATTGCGCATATTAATTCTTAATCTCTACAAGAAAAAAATAATTAACGCTTACCTCATCGGATGGTGCACTTTCATTCCTGTTATACGAGAAAAATGTTGGATGCAACAGGAAGTTGTCCTCGATATCTGAAACGGGACTGAAAATGGTGCTATATATTACTTATAAGTAATGTTTAAGGTTTAGGTAATTAGTGATTAGGTCATTCAAGATTAATTTATTTATCCATGTCATAAAATTATAGAATACAAGATAATAAGAAGGGAGAAAAGAAGAATGGAAAGGAGCATGAGCTTAAAATCCGGAGGGTTACAAAGCGTGCTCATATCATTATTGTTATATTTGTGAATGTTCTATGCAGTTCATATAGGTATATAAAAATCAAGGCCTGAATTTATATTAATTCTGATTACTTTGTCGCCTCATTATTGTAATGTTCTTAGGTTGTTCAAAAAAGAAATGATATTAAAAGTGATAATAAAAATGCAGCGCGTTTCAACGTAATGATAACAATTGGCTTACACAGAAGGTTCTTCACTGTCCCATAGATAGAAATCCAGCTCTTCTGATGAAGTGACATCAGGGCTGCTGCTCATCGGCTCACTAGATAGCTGATAAGGGCATTGAGCACTGGTATTTGGCCCTGCTATTTGTTCCGATGTCTCTTCCTCGTCAGAAGTGAAGCTCGAGCTTATGAGAAGTATTAAAGATGTCAGTCTTAATTTATCATTGTTGCATGAATCATATTAGCAAGCAGAAATTATTTGTCCTGTATCTATAAACAGAACGAAATCAGTATAGTTTGGGACACAAGAAATAACATCACTCGTTAATAGCTGTAGCTAATAGCTGCATGTTTATTTTAAGTCCACCTCCAAGGCCGCTCACTAGGCCGGCTAAAGTGCACTTACGGTCTGTCCCTGTTAATAATAATAATAATAATAATAACGATGTTTAGACAGGGTGCCCATATCTCCGAGGAGTTTTTCAATGGGGCCCTGCGTAACATAACTAATAAAGTAAAATAAAGTTTAAAGAGTATAATTACAACTAATTAATAACAATGATAAGTAAAAATTGATAAAAATGTATATACAATAAGAAATCTAAAAAGTTAAAAAGTAAAATGCGCTTTAAAATTGGCTAATGAGTTCGATTCTCGTATTTCGGATGGGAGGGAATTCCACTCTTCCAAAGCCTGATAGGTAAAACAATGCTTTCCCCAGTTTGTTCTTGCTTGTTTAAGATGGGCATTGTTTCTCTGCCTAGTGTTATGATTATGTACATCTTTATTTAATAAAATATTAAAATCAAAGTCAATTTGACTGTTCATAAGTTTGTAAACTAGTGTACATCTGTGTGCTCGCCGCCGTTGACTAAGCGTCTTCCAGCCCAAAGTCTGGAGGGCTTCTGTTGAGGACGAGAAAGGGGAGGCGTCTAAAATCACTTTAGCAGCCTTGTTCTGGACTATTTGTAAACTATTCATGATGGTAACATTGTCTTTATCCCCCCATACGATATCAGCGTAATCTAAAATTGGCAATATCAGGGCATTATATAGAGTTAAACGGGCTCGCCGGGGTAGTAAGTGTCTAATACGTCTTAAAAGCCCAATGCGTTGATTGGCCTTAGATATAATAGTGTCAACATGATCGGACCAAGTCATGGTTTGATTAATAGTGACTCCTAAATATTTGATTGTATTGGTCCGATCAAGTGTGACACTATCTATAATAAACGAGACACTACCACAAGTTCTCACTGAACATTCTCCATACTTCTCGGTCTTGGACTATGTCAGCCAATGACGGTTCCCTTAAAAAACAAACAAGCTTCCTTTCCAGTATAATTAACTTTATCATTTTCAAGTGTAAAATATTTAGTTCTTCAAGGTAAGGCTAAAAATGATATAAACCTAATGCGGAAACATTCAGTATGGGAGCTCCCAAGTAAAAGCGATTTTCAATAAGTCACGTGCCTGATGACGTCATCTTTGTGTTCTTTGTGTTGTGCCTGAGGATATTGTGTTCAGGTATCGTCATTCTGTTGTGTATACACCCCGAAGACTACGTTCCCTGTGGTGGTTGACGAGTCGGGCTCCCTGTGGTGGCACGACCACCACCACACGAAGTACACGAATGCACTTTGATTGCCCGCGGGAGCTCCAGACTCGTTCCCAGTCGTTAATGGTATTTTTTTGCTGGATTTTGCAAGGTTAGACCCGGCCAGCTTCTAGAGTTGGGCTGCCTGTGGTTGGCACTGAGGATCATGGGGAGGACGCTGGAAAATTAACTTGAATTCCATAATTCCGTCCTTCCCACAATCCCCTGTGATGCTTTTTCCCCCCCATCCTTTCCAGAACCCTTTACGAATCTTACCACAGGAAACCCATATCAACGACTGGGGACGAGACTGCGGGAGCCCCTAACAAGAGCATTTTCGATCGCCCAGCCGGCATGTCTGACCTGTAGCATTTTTTTGGGCCATTCACAATTTGTTTTATATTTTCTCGCAATTCCATTTTCCCCCCGCAAATATTTCAGTGCCAGGGCATAATTTAACTCCAATTAACTTCGTACGAGAAGTTGTCAACCAACAAATTTATCCGTAGCCCAACAGGCTTACCATCCTCCAGGTTGGTTTTGGGTTCCCTGTCGCTACGAAGTGAAAGATTACCGAGAAATTATACGGAGTTAGATTTTCACTCCTGGAATGAAAATTTAGCGATATTGTGCTCTAAATCTACTAAAAAAATAATGGTTGGTAGTTATTTGAGCGTTGTATGGTGTTTTTTTTTTCGGGAAAAGTTTTCTATTTAGCGAGTTTAGCGTACTTGACCATCGTGCTGTTGTCTTTCTGCAGCCGCTTCTTGAGAAGCTTTAGCCGGTGCTCTGCCAGGGTCTTGTTATCTTGAAGACATGGCGGGTTATTTTTCCAAGGCAGAGTGAGCCCTCCTTGAACCTGACCATGGCTTCTAACGCTCTCTTATCGTTCTGTGGCATTGCCAACTTGCTCTCGTAGAGGGAGTCGTTGAATTCTTGATTACAGAATTACTTGAACTGTCGTTCAATTGCATATCTGAGTCGCTGAGGTTAGTTGTGTGTGGTTCGTTGCCATTCCTTCCTAATGGCCCATTGATTTCCCAACCAAGGACGTTGTTCCCTATCAGCAATCGAAGTTCTGCATTGATCTCGGGGATTTGGATCCGATGAAGGTACTGCCAGCAATCTACGTCGTCTTGCTGCACGATACGAGCGTTGGACATGGGTAGCCTTGGTCTTGAAAAGACCATCAGCAGCTCTATCAAGTTATATTCGTTCAGATAGGATACCTCAAGCTTTACAATAGAGCTTCGGCTGTTTCCATAGTAGTGAGTGCAAGGGTGGTATCTTCGCCTCGAAGACCTACAATCACTGACATATTGTTGGAACACTGTAGGGTTATGTTTTCCCTCCCTCAATGTTGCAGTTGAAGCCGGTCGCGAGTGAGCCATGAAACTTTTGAGAACCGTTTTGGACTCAACATTGGGCCGGGGAAAGGGGTCAGTGTTCCAACGAATATTGGCTGAGATTGTCTAGATGCCTCGAGAATTGACTACAGGTGATGACAGATTACCTAAGATAAAAAATAAGCGTCTTTTGTGGGAAGTGCGTGATAATACGTGGGCTAAAGGGCACGGTAAATGAAGTCCAACGTAAATAAAAATGAAGTCACGTTCAGTGACAAATGTGTTTGAAAAAAAGTATAAAATTGATGTGAGAGGTTTGTAAATGAAATAGTAAGCCTGGAACTTATAGCTTATGCCAAGAATGGTTTTTAAAAAGCTTATTTCTCCCAGTATCAGAGCTAATGTTTTTCAATTACGCAAAAACAGTAACATGAGTGTTCGATGTGTGGCAAAGGCGTGCTCTATTTCTCCCTCGTCTGTTCTAAGAATTCTAAAAGGAGAAAAGCGTAATAATATGGTTGGAATCTATGATAAGAGCAGGAATACTAAACAGAGAGGCAGGCCAAGGAAATTGAGTGCTAAACAAGAACGATTGCTGATCCGAAACCTGCGACATTTGAGGGAGCATAATCCACGTTTTACTGTTAGAGATCTAATGCAGGAGAGTGGTATAAGCTGTCGTGACGTCTCAGAGAGAACAGTTCTCCGCCATCTACAGAGGCAGGGCTATTTTTATTTGCAATCTAGAAAGAAAGGACTGTTGAAGAAGGAAGATTTGCGGCGCCGTTTACAATTTGCTCGCGAGATGAAGAAAAATTATGATGCACATGTGTGGACAAAGCGAGTGGCTTTTTACCTGGACGGCACAGCGATTGCATTCAAGACCAATCCTTTGCAAGACGCTAGAGCTCCTAAAGGACGGATTTGGAGGAGGCGCTCTGAAGGACTATCTTATGGCTGTACAGCCAAAGGACGTAAAGAAGGAACGGGGGGGGGGGGGGGGGGGGGTAAATTAGTTAAGCTCATGGTAGCAATTAGTTACAATGAAGGAGTTATTCTGTGTGAGCCATACGACCACTTATCGGGAGCATTTTATGCCAGTTTCATAGATAGGCATTTTAATACACTTTTCCATCGTGCCAACAAAAGTGGAAGTAGAATGTGGCTCCAGGATGGGGACCCATCTCAGAATAGTACAGCTGCACGCGCCGCTATGGTGAAATGTAATTGTGACCGGTCATTAATTCACATTCCACCACGCAGCCCGGATCTAAATCCAATAGAAACGCCGCAAGTTAAGGGAGGATACTCTCAGATTGCAATTAAACAAGGAGACGTACGAACAGTTCAGGGACAGAGTAATTCGCACTTTCCATAGCATTCCTCTTGCTATCATTGATAAAACTATCGCTTCAATGCCCCAGCGGATCCTAAAAGTCATAGAAAGCAAAGGCTGTCGCATTAAATATTAGACAGAAAAAAAATACTGGAATTCATCGAGTAGAGAAATGGACATAAATTGGTATCCTAGTTGCTAGAATTTGCCGGTTGTATTTTGCATATGGAAATTGGAGGCCTTTTCTACGAAGTTTTCCGTTTGCCGAGTTCATTTCTCATGACGTAATAATGAGTTAAGGGTAATTAAAAGATCTGCTTTACACGGGAATCATGTCTTTATTACCGCCGTTAATTGCTCAAGCAGCCAAGTCAAGTTTTTGAGTAAATGTGCTAGACTATATATTCCTTCACCACTGTCTGTATAATTTTATATCATGAACAAACAGTAAATTAAACTTTCACATTGATTTCGAGACATTTACTATTGTTTATCTCGCCAAATCTTTCTCTTAAAACTGCATGATACTGTAATTACTTTCTTAAATTAAATGCTATACTACTGTTATGAATGAGCTTGCTAGCTGTAATAAAATGTGATTACAAACTCGACTGAGAAAAGCCGCCGTTGTACGTTTCAAAGAAGTTATTTATCGAGTCTGAAATGTGACACGCGTTACCATTGTAACTCGTGCAGTTATTAAAGTACTTGTAACCTTATTCCTCTTTATCAAAATATACGAGTTACAATGGTAACGCGTTGAACATTTTCACAGAAACCGCCAACTGTCTTGATTTGTCTTTGCAGACAGTAAAGTTATTCAAATAATTTAACTGACAAATTCAGCAAAACATCTGGCACAGGGGTTTGTGTTCACCTGTTCGGACTCTTGAATCTGACTGTGCAGTGAAAATACACGCCACCTAACCGCCATCATTTATGTCTCTCTGTCATCTACCATTCCACCTCTTACCGCTACAATTTCGTTCTTAGAGGTGCAAAAAACAGGTGTATCCTTGTCGAACACGATGTCTTGTGCATAATGTGTCTTAGGCGCTGGTAGATGCATTGGCTGACCTTCCAAAAGCAATAACATATCGTGCCACGGTAAAACCTGACTAGACCAACGAAAATCATTCAGAAATAGAACTTCCGCTACTTCTGCGCCTACCCAAGCAAATGTTGTAGTCGCTGGATTGGTAAAGGTATTATAAATGACATTCAAAGGATTCAACAAAAATGTTTTTCCGCAATTTGCCGGGCCCTTAATAAATATATTTCTATACTTCCCTCTTCCTTTACTTAGGAGTTCTCTTACGGCTGCACCAAACTCATTTCTGTTTATGCCATTCCGTTGTAGAATGTTAAGTGCCAACAACAACCACTGACCATTGCAGCTTCCAGTGCATTCGCTGTCTAGTGCCATTTGTAATAGTTCCATTCGGGACAGATTTTGTCGTTGTAATTTGGCTTCAGATTCTTCTATGTCCCAACCGCTCCTTATCGCCTCTTCGACTGCCTTTCTTCCTCGATTGACTACAAACTCAGCGAGGTCTGTTTTCCCCTCACTTTTCTGTCTCTTTGCAAGAGCTAAAAGCTCCAAATAGCTTCTAATACCCTTGGATACTGCTATCTCAGAGACCTCATGCTAAGTCGTGGCGCCGAGCGTTTTCTCTTTCTAGGCTTACTCTGCCCGGTCTCCTCTTCCTCTTCACTGGGGTGTAGCTGTTCTCTCACAGCAGCCATAGCTTCACATGCAGCCGTAGTAACTGGAGGTCTAGAGTTGAATAAGTCAGGATGTTCAAGAGAGTGTAGAACCTCCGTATCCTGCTTCGTAACATAACGCCACGCCGTATAGTAGTTAGCATGCCTACTAGAAAAATGAACATTTATCTCATATCTGGACTGCATGTACTGTCGTACAGACAACCACCTTCTCGGAGAGCTCAGTTTTACAGCCATGTGATAATGGATACCTCCGTTCTGATGCCTTTCAAGACAACAAACCCAGTGCTCTGTAGTAGAATCGCTCAAAACGGAACGACAGTTCAGCGCCTCGACTACTATATCGGCAAACCTCTGCCTCGTAGGCACCCGAGTAACATCAGCCTGGCTGTAAGTTAGGAGGTAAACTCTTCTAACCTCTCGTACTCCTAATTCTCGGTCTTCCATCCCGCCTAGTTACGTTTACTTAGTTTTACGCTCACTGAAATGACTGGCTTAATTAAAAATTGCTTCACAGTCCGCCGTTGTAAATAGTTTGAATACAAAATCAAATCCCCGATTAACCGTTACATATAATGCAAAAGTCCCGCCATTTCCCTTAGTGTAGTCTGGGAAAAAAACACGACCTTGAAACCACAGGCAGCCCAAGTTATAATTTCGAGTTTTTAATGTGTTTATACTGATGTCAGTCTATAGGTTTTGTATGGGAACTACTATAAACATGGGAAAATTACAAATTTTGCTATTATATATGTACAAGTCAAAATCAAATGAATTAAACAGACCTTTGCTCTCTCTGTTCTCCTCTGTCATTTATTAGCGATTTCAGTCGGCTTTTTTCCCTTTTCTGATCTACGACAAAGGACAACAGATAGAGCAAAGGTGTTTATTTTATTTGAATTCAACGTACATGTATCAATAATTGTAAAAAAAAAAAAAAATCCCCCGGCGCTTATAGTAGTTCCCATACAAAGCCTATGTACTGACATATAAACACACCAACAACTCGAATTTAGAGCTTGGGTTGCCTGTGCTGAAACTTGATAGTTATGGCTCACACAATCACTGACATATTGTTGGAACACTGTAGGGTTATGTTTTCCCTCCCTCAATGTTGCAGTTGAAGCCGGTCGCGAGTGAGCCATGAAACTTTTGAGAACCGTTTTGGACTCAACATTGGGCCGGGGAAAGGGGTCAGTGTTCCAACGAATATTGGCTGAGATTGTAGCTGTTTCATCAATCCTTCAGTACAAAAAGATGCATTCAATCCGGTATCGAGGAACGATTTACCCTTTGGCCTTGAATTTAACTGCAACGATTGGAAGGCCGGTGACTAAGTGTCCGAAAGCGTAGCCGTTGCTTGCACAAGCATTGGATAAGAGAGTTGCGTTTTCGGCCTTAGTTTCTCCGCCGCATTCGTTATTGGTACTAGTTGTGGGTTTCTGCCGTGAATTTTCGCCCACTGCTCCGTTCCTTGGGTGGAGTGCTTCTCAATACATTCTTGTACCTTACAGAAACTACTCTTGTCGCATGCGCGGGAGAATTGACCGCTTACTAAGCAGTTCTTGCAGCGGTGCTTTTCCTTGACGACATTCTCTCTTTCCTCCAAGGACCTTCTCCTGAATGCGTTGCACTGTGACAGCCAATGCTCAACCTTGCACAGTGGGCACTTTGGTGGATTGGTCGGATTGGTTGCTTGAGCAGTTTGTGTGACGTTGCCCTGTATTGCGAGGTTGGTTGCTTTTGAACCGGGTGATTGTCACTGAATTGATCTGTCATTGTGGACCATTGTGGCCCTTTCTTCTCCAGGATACGGTGTACGTTATCCCACCATTTCAGCCTTAGTGCATAATGTAGCTTGTCGATTATTTTCTTCAAACTCTCTGGGTTTTCTATCTTAGTTTGATAGCCAATTTCTCTAAGAGTGTTCCTGCTGCTTTGGAGAAGGTTCGAGAACTTCTGCAAGGCGGCACCATCCTCTGATTTTATTGACGGCCTGTTGACCAATCTGTCAAATGTGCTGCGGCAATTTTGTAGGCCTGACCAAACCTGGCATTAATATTCCAGAAAATATTGTAACAATAATTTTAAGAAATTATACCTTCCATAAAGCTGGACAGGTATTTTTTTTAAACATTAGTAATTATCCTAAAATAGCCTAGTTTATGTTTTTATAAGTTTTATCTGTTGGTATTAGTATTAGATGGAAATCATTATGGCTATTTTATTCTTATCTTTTGACTTTATATTGTTATTATATATTACATATTATTATATATATCTAAGCCTGGTGTATAAATAAAATTTTATTCTATCCTATCCTTCTCCCATGTAACCAGCAAACCTGTTGCTAAGTGATTTCCATACTGTACATGTACATGTATGCCTGCCAGTCCTGTTCTATCTTTGCTTTTCTGGCATACATGTGTGCTGAAAAAGGAAAAGTACATTTGTACAACTGTTAGCAGTGTTCAAGTTGTTTGTGTGCCCATTGGAAGCCCCACTAAACAAAGAAAGTTTACGTAATAAAGAAAGTATCTAATGTTATTTTGTTAATTAAGAAATTAAAACAAAAGTCTAAATTCTAAGATATATGCATGTGAGGGAATAAAATTTCAGAAAATAAGAGCAAATGTACCACTTGAAAAATTCACAACTAACTTACAGCTGTAGCAACTGTTTGTCTTCAAAGTTGAACTAAACTAAAATATTCACTCAAACAACTGAATAAGTGCTAAGTTATCTAAAACAGTACTCGCTGGATTATTTGAATATAAATAGAGCACTGCATGGACGTGTGAACCTCTGCACGCGAATAACAGCCACCATCTTGGATAGAGCAATTACCAATCCCCACCTACTAACGGACAGGAGTTATAAAACGTTGCTACCAATGATGAGGTACAAAAGCCCCACCAAAGCCCCACCAAAACCCCACATACATGTAGGGTGGGGAGGGGGGTAGTAGTTTACTTTGACTGGTACTGTACATTCTGGTTTCTTAGTCATTAAATGGCCTGAACATAACAAATGTAGCAATCAGGCAATATTAAGCCTGTCTATTTAGTAGCTTACGGGAAGAATGGACTTACATCTAGCGCCAGATCAAGTTATCATATAATTAACAATTGGTGCCTGCAAAGGACTTCTGTGTAGAGCTGACACGAGGTTAAGCACTAGTCTATAACTATGGTTTTGTGTTATTCTGTTCATTATTTATTCGCTTAGAAACGACCTTTTTAACTTAGAAATATACCCAAACACAATGCAATGCCCAAAGATTGTAACTAGATGGTTAATTCGAGTCCCCGATGTGTATTTCACTCTGCTCGGTTGCAGACCTAGCAGTTGGAATCTGGGCCACATGCATATATACATTGTTTTTGCATAGTTAGTTCGCCCATGATATACTCATTTACTTTTTGTAAGTATTATTAAGGGACCTACTGATCAACATATCTACTTGTAGGTAAATTAGGAATTACTTTGGACCATTACTTTAAAACTGTAAGGCTTACTGTCATCTTCAATCCGTTTTACTGTTTCGTTTTTCTCCAAGCATACCAGTCCATAGATAGCCATTCTGGGTCCAAATGACGTCTTGATGAGTTCTTAGCTTGGTTCCAAAACTCTTAAACTAGCTAACCTTCTGTAAATCCATTGAAGTTGTAGGAAAAGACCGCTCAGAAACTGCTTCATCGTGAAACCATCGAAGTTTGTTTGACTGCCGAAACCTGATATACATATACTCATGAGCATGCGTCATAACATTGCTGCTGACCGATTTACAGTGTTGTAGTTACCAGCCTGTACTCGAGACGAGCTCCTAAATACAGGAATCTCTCACTTAATTAATTCATGAAATGACAATATAAACTAACTAAAATCCTACCCTGAACCATAAAAAAAACCTAACCGGTCAGTAAACAAGATCTTACCCACCTAGAGCTAGGGTTCTGAAGAAAAACTTCTCAAGAAAATGTTGAGGTAAAAAAAAATTGGAGACATTTACTGGAACTCGAACCCCGCTCCTCCTACTCATATGGCAAACGTCGCAACCACAACACTAAACAACCATCGTCGCTCAAATGCTGTCAAATTTGTACATTTTAAAACCACTGCTAATTTTAGTTAGTTTATATAGTCATTCCATGAATTAATTAAGTGAGCCATTCCTGTATTTAGCCGCTTTTGTACTCGAGTATCAGGAGACAGGGTTGTAATCGATTTATCTTACGAACTATTTTCATAATACTATTTAGTGATGTTTAAGTAATTTATATGCTAACTTCCTCACAAAGTAGAGACTATTTAAAATAAGTCTCACAAGAGTAATAACAACTCCTAACTTTGAGTTATATGTTCAAGCATAGCGGTAATAACTCTTTTGAGGGAGTTAAATTGGCTCCAGTACACTACAGTAAAGTTTAACTCCCATTCATGTGCATGTGGGAGTTAAACGAACTCCTTTATTGGAGTGAAAATAAATCCCCCAAAATACTCCACTCTCTAGAGTTATTTTTATACCCTTAGTGGAGTACAAATATATAACTCCCTGTAAATAACAGTGTATGTACTAATATATATTGAAATGGTAGTTTCATACAACCAATGTAAAGGTCAGTTTAATCAAAAACTATAATGTAATTTTAACCATTTTTAATGATGACATTTTCTCGACCATTTTGTAATTGGTAGGTTATGGATATAACCATTTTAGTTGGTTGCTACAACCAGGTTCTATATTGTCATTTCTACCATTTTCAATGGTTACGTTTTGTATCATTTTTAATGGTTATAAACATTTAAATTGGTTATTCCAACCAGTCAGTTGTTACAGTGTAAACATCTTAATAACTCTAGTTATTAAAACAAATTCCTGATTGAATTTCTTATATAAATAATACTCATCACATTATGTATCTGGGTTGTCCGTTATTGTTCCTATGTAATTTGTTATTATTGTTAGTGTGAAAATTATATATGTTCGTGTTGATGTCTGCATTTAAAATACTATAGAATAAGACTAGTGTCTAACTCGAAAAGCACACGGTTTATTTAGATACTAGGCATTAAACGTACCCTATATAATTATAATAATATTATTATTATTATTATTGTAATATCTATAAAATCTAGATATATTATACTTGTAACATTGTAAAAACAGTGTGAAATGTGAATAAAGTATTATTATTATTATTTGCTGTTACCAGTGGTTTTGAGAGCCGTATAGAGCTTGCTGTTACCACCTTGCATAAAATGTGTTTACCCACCACAAACAAGATGACTTTTCAAATGAAGTGTATTTATTGTGAAAAGTATTCATCACAGCAAACTTAGTAGATGCTCCTTCAAAGGTGTGAGTAAAAAATATGTTATTTGACCAAATAATGGTTTGCTCTGATTCATTTTCAGTGAAACCACAGAAGAGACCCTATAATAATTAGGAATTTCACTATTCCATCCTTTCCATATCACTCTTCTCCCTGAAACAACTTCAGTATGCTTATGGGATACTGTCATTTCAGTATATACAACACCGTACTGATCAACAGATCTAGGGCTACATGAGGCACTTTCCACATGGTGGTGGTTGGCAGAGTATCTTTCAACAGATTGAATACATCATCTGGGATAGGTGTAGTAGCTGTGGCGCAGTTATCATTAACTGTAATGTCAGATTCATCTTCACTGTCTGAATTCTGGCCTCCCTCTGAAGCCAGGTGCGAAATCGCAGCCATACTGTAATGAAGCAAGCTCAGCTGTGTCAGAAAACTTAATTGAATGTTTTTCTTCAAATGCATCCCATAATTGTACATACCTATATGGAACGAAACACTACCATGAAGTATATATACCCTTCTTTGGATAAGTTGTGCTTTATAACTACCGACATGTGTAGTGCCAAATTGGGTGGAATATATATATATATATTTGTTTTATTTACCAACACTCACTCAGGATATGAGTTACTAAATACCAGTTCCAGTGAATCATTTATGGCAGTGGGAACTGGTCTTGTGAGAAGCTAGATCACCATTAATTAGGTATCACTTGAAAGCTGCCAATTAAATAACTATATAATCTGTTCAAATGTACTTCAAGTTTTGTCACTAAAAGTTGAAAAAGTCCATTTTATACACTTTTTTATTTTGGGTTAAAAAAATTAATTGTTTTGTTGCAAAATATATTACATGTACCTGATATGTTTTCAGGATTGTTGCCTCTGGAGTAGTCCTACTTATAACACTCCTTTGAAATCCAAGAATTGAAACGTTCGTAATTCCACATCGACCAGCTATGGGTTGGACGATGGTGCTCTATTCCATGAATGACATGTCTCAAAATATGCAAGCTAACAACCCTGAAAACATAAATCATTTTGAGATTTAGGTAACTACAGGCAGTCCAATCTATGGGTTTGTGCATAAAAATAGAAGATATGTATGGCGTTTTATAAATCCTTTCAAATTGCCGTACAATGGATGACAATGTACAAATAAATGTATCTTTTCGCTTCCATATTGTTTCCTTTGTGTTGTTTCTTGTCTTGAAACCATTTTAGGCTGTTTTGGGGAGTTTTTCATCCACCTCGGCTCACCACCTCTAAGAAGAAGAAAAGGCTAGAATCTTCTGAAGTCTTCTGCCACAATCACCTACAGTCTTACCTCCAAAATCTCACTTTTCATTATCGAAATCCACGAAACTCCTGTCGTCGCGAGAATGATAAATAAATTAAGCCCTGCCTGAATTTTAGGATCCAGCGATCCCTAATTCTGGAAAAAACCGAATACTATTTCGCGACTTTCGACCAAATGCAAGGCTCCATACTAATGAATATTGACACGGAGCGCCAACCGTCAAAATATCCTCGTTAATCGTCAATCACCAAAATTTGGGAAGAGTGAACGGAATAACGGATACAAGTTTGTATTTTTTTGATGACTGGTCAGCTGATTTTATTACGTTATTAAGACTCAATTAAGGCAAAGCCATTGAAATAAGATGTACAGTGACCGAGTTTTATTTTGCAAAGTCTTCATTTTTAGCGTGATGACTTAAACACGAACACGCACTATAAAAGGGAATGTTCCTCCCCCTTTTTCGCTCTTTGGGATTCAGCATTTGAATTTCATATTCAGAACAATCAAGCAAATAAGCAAGCTTTCAGTTTTCTCTTGTTATGATATTAAATTGTTGACGCTAAAATGAAATAATAAGCGAATGAAACTAATTGGTCCATTATGCCTGTTGATAGTAAATTAGAACCTTTTAGAAACTCTTTAGTGCTTCCATTTGGACTTCAGGTTTCTCTGATGGTGGCACTTTGTTGTCCTTCTTAGAGGAAGAAGCGCTCGCTTCCAGGGTGGCATCCATTAAGCTGGTCACTGTGTCATGGGCGTCGGAGGCAGCCTTCATTTTGTTGACGAGGTTGTAGTAGCGGTCTGCAGTGACACGCGAATGGTCCATCTTACTGGGTGTTGGTGTAATCTAAGGTACCAGCAGGTGTACGCTAAGGTACCAGCATTGGACCCACCAGCATTGCTCTTCATTGTCATGTCTTTCAGTTTGCTCACTCTAAAGTCACAAATGATGGCTAGTTTTGTGTGCTCCTCAACCTTAATTGGAAAATAATGTAAATGTAAAATTAAAAAGCAGTGGTTTGATTGGATAACAAATATAATTGTACCAGTATTATAACTCTCTGGAATATGAATTTCCAAGTCCCTCCATGGAGTTATGGATATTTTCTGGTACTGCACAAATGTCAGATGTGGCAAATAATAACTGACTGTTATTAAAATTGTTTGCACATAAAAATTGCACATGCGTTCAACATTTCTCAAATGCCCAAAGCGTTTTCTGACAGCATAATACATGGCTTAGGCTTCTTTATAATGATGAAACATGTTTAGTCATATGAATCAGCATGCTTGTTACTATCATAATACATACATTGTCACATTAAATGTAAGAGAGCATGCACTACACATGCATATCTGTGAAACAATTACTCACTATTTAGAGCATAAAAGTATTGTGTTATCAACTAAATAAATAGCACAACTAATAAATTACGAATTCAGGCATAACGCGAACATAGCACACTTTCGTGTCTATTATTATTCTATAGTGCATTTCATGTCTTGCAATAAAGAAAATGATAATGATATTGAGTGGTTTGCACTATTTGTTACAAAATAAAAGCAGTTACTCAATACGTTTTGTTTTGTTTCACAGATATAATGCGTGCACTCTATACCATGAAATTAATTTAAGATAATGCATTATTTTCTATGGAAAAAGAAACATACTTTTGAATAGGACAAGCCTTCATAAATTAACATCTTTGTATACATGAATCAAGAGTTTCCCGCTTCCGGTCGGAGCTCAATGCATCATGGGAAGGCATCTCAGAAAAAGTGAGCATCAAGTGTTTTGAATGCCGCCATATTGGATTTGTTTATCGTCTTGTCGAGCGTTTCTCTCCTAAATCTTTGCTTATAGAAATTAATATCACAACACAGACTTGTGCAGAAGGATCTATAAAGGTATGAGACTACAAATATTTCAATTATTGGTTCATAAAGCCATGAAAACATTCAAAATTGAAGTAGAGATTACTGCTCAAAATTCGACACCAAGCGGTGAATCGGGTTGTTTTTATAGTTAATTACTATGTTGTACTTGTAGGTATGGGATTTGGGCACCGTAGCTGTGCAGTTATAGGCTGCCCAAACAGTGCACTGAGACTGAACAAATGGGCTTTCTCGACGTGTGATCTCCACAAGTGCATCAACGGTACAGAAACATGCGATTGTAAACCTCCATTTCGGATGTTTCCCTTTCCTACAGAACGCAAGAATAATGAAGGGAGGATGAGATGGACCAACCTTATAAACCAGCAGAATAAGAAGGGTCAAGTATGGCTGCCAAAGAATTCGTCAAGAGTGTGCAGTGAACATTTTGTGAACGGTGAGCCAACCAGTGATAATCCTGACCCTATTTTGAACTTGGGATACCTACCTTGCCCCCCCTTCCCTTGAGCTTAACATTAATAAGTGCATTACAAGCCAAATGTGCTACAAATTCCCCATTGCACCAGCATGTAATTGTCAAATGAAAATTTATGCATGTACATTAATTCCTGTTCATATCATCAGAAGATATAAAAACCATTGGTAATGCATGTGTCAATGTTAATCCAGAGGGGGGAATCGGGCAGATGTGCAGCATTTGACTTTTTGAGAATTTTCGGTCAAATTCCCCACCCTGGGAAAAAAAAAAAATTCAATTGTGATCAAATTGCCCCACCTGGGGCAACGAAATTCCTCCTTAAACTATATATATATATACAGCTGAGACAGATGGCGACTCGGGAAACAAGAGACTAGGACACAGATGGCGACTCAGGAAACAAGAAACTAGGACACAGATGGCGACACAGGAAACAAGAGACTAGGTCACAGTCCTCAAGCAGTCGAATTCAAATGTTCACACCCTGGAGCAAAGCTTGTAATCAAATTCCCCAGGGGGTGGGGACGCCAAGATTGGTCAAATGCCATATACATCTGCCGGGTATTCAATCTCGTGACCAGGGTCTTATCTTGGATCTGACCGAGAAGACCCTGGTCACTAGGTTGTATTCTGCAGTTTATAGTCTGATGCCTTTATAAGGCCCTTTTCCCTCAAAGTTTAACATATACTTAATCTGATCTCAATGATCCTACTAAAATGTTATTCTACTTCATATTGCAAAAGCGGCATCTTTGCTTGCACCTCCAGCAACGAGGGTAGGTTACAGTATCGACGCGGTCGTTCTCTTCGTTCCAACTTTCACTTTTCTCTAAAAGCAACGCAGTAGTCTTAGGATTGCCGTTCCTGCTGATCACTTCATTGCTTTTTGCAGTCTTCGTGCGCGATGAAATCAGAGTAAACAACTCCTTTGAAGGCTCACAGCCTGGTTTCCAACCACCCAATCTGACTGGTGACATTTCAGAAAATTCGTTCTGTGTTTCGGTGCAAGCACATGCGAGCAGCCTCCCAAACATAGCACATACTCCTTATATAACAGGATCTCCTCGTACTTTATGAGTTGAACGCAAACCTGAAAGTGATGCAAAATTGCTACATCTAGTAACTCCAGTAGACGAGATAGCAAACGTTTCGAAGAGTAGCTGCACGACGCCATAATATTACAGATAAAACATTTAGTTGCATTTATAGTGTAAGAAAGCAAAATACTAAACTCTAGCTGCCTTTCAAAACCTGCATGCATGTTCACTAAAAACTTATGACCAAATTTATAAACCAGGAGGATGGTATTCTGAGACCAAAAGTAAACAAAATGATCAGTGAATCGTGATACAAGTAGTTAATAATTACAATAACATGTTATATACAGCCAGTTTATAAAGCAAGCACAATTCATAACATAAGAGGCTGCATACACTGTACCAGGATCATTCATTGTGTTTCCACTTGACAATACCCGTTTGCTGCCATCCACATTAACAATAACTTCTTACTTGTACGGGGCGTTGTGTCCAAAGGCATCGAACCAGTAACGGAATGCTGCCGCATGGCCCCTGAGTGCAGGCGGCTTCAAACCCTTACACACAAGGCTTCCTATTTTCAAGCCTTTTCTTTCGCCCATGACCTCTGCGGAGAGAGGAGATGTGAAAACAAGCTCTTTTTAAATACGAGTTACAATTACTGATGTACGTCGATCGGCCCAGCTCTAGCTAAACAAGCACAATAGTCAATAGCCAGACAAGCATCGTCCTTACCCATAAAGGTCTTGATTGTTGCAGCCATAAAAGGCCTACTGTTCGGACCGAACAAAACAGCGTCATCCATTTCCTGGTGTGCAAACCTTTCGAGCATCATCAGCCGAAGTTCGTAAGTGCGAGCCGTCTTCTCGTCGTGCGCTTGGCATTCATTCTTGGCTGCACGCATCGCGCCTGCCTTTAAGTTATCTGGTAAGATAACACTAATTCCTTCTTTGCTACCACAAGCAGCGATGTACATTTTCGCTGTTACCTTTTTTTCCGCTTAGTATTTCTCCCTTTCGGCGAGATTTGAGACTCCATTACCTACAAACCTTGTAAACCCGGAAATTCCAAGAAAGGTGGTAAGGTCGTGACGTAAAAGATACAGCAAATCTTATTGGCTGTTCGTGTAGTATTCCTACAGATCCCCTGCTGACTCTTCCTGCAATCACTACCGGTAAGATAATCACTCATTATTACTCATTGTAGAGTATCATTAATACAATAATAATGCCTTCAGCTCCCTATTGACAGAGAGAGAGCTCGAAAGAAGACTAGAACTCTTAAAGCCATCTCCCTATTTGGAAGCTTTGTCTTTCCAGTAGAAGGGGAATATATCGGTGGCATTATTGCAAAGTCATTATCAGGAACTGGCAAGGTATTGAAAAAGACCAAGTCACAGCTACAATATCTGTCTGGACAACAAGTTTCACTTGCTGGTGCCACAGGAGCTTGTATAAATGAAAACTCTGCATTCCGCGAAGGCAGAACCGAAATGCAATCCAGAGGCTCACATGAAGGCTACAGCTTACCCTTCATACAACATGTTACAGAGCCTCTAGAAATGCCAGACAAGGTCAGAGTGAACTTAGAACACCCTCACAAGGCTTTTCTGCCAAAAGAAGGGCTTTCTATGAAAAAGAGTGGTGGGAAACATGCTGCATTTAGCATGGCTCAGAAAGATAGCATTTTATGACCGTCAAGCAGAATGTGGTATTCGTGCAAATCCAAAGGATATCATTGAGGTCATGAGGCAGCGTAGGATTGACCAACTGAAGGAAACTCAGATAGGAAGCTGGTGGAGTACTTATCTATCACCAAAAGCGGAAGAAAGCCCTCAATGACATGTCTAATGAAGCCCGTGCCTTGAACACCAGATGACTAAGGCCCCCCAGCACCACCTACTGGACAGCCGGATGAATCGAGGTCCCCAGTGCCACCTACTGGACAGCCCGGTCCAGTGAGGTCCCCAGTGCCACCTACTGGACAGCCCGATCTAGTGAGGTCTCCAGTGCCACCTACTGGACAGCCCGGTCCAGTGAGGTCTCCAGTGCCACCTACTGGACAGCCCGATCCATTGAGGCCCTCAGCACCACCTACTAGGCAGCCTGGTCCAGTGAGACTCCCAGCGCCAACTACTGCAGGACAGCCTGGTCCAGTGAGGCCCTCAGCATCACCTACTGGACAGCCCAGTCCAGTGACACCCTCAGCATCACCTACTGGACAGCCCGGTCCAGTGAGGCTCCCAGTGCCACCTTCAAATGGTTTCAATGGAAGTGCCAGCTCACACACTCCATACATTGTAGAGTGGTGTTTTCCAAACGAATGTAGCCAGTCTACGATGTTTGGTAGATCTGGAAGCAATGCATGTACTTTTATTGCTTTGTATTTTGGTCACTAATATTTTTCTTTTTATCTACAATCTCCAAGAAATGGATGTCAACTAGATAATAATTGTGAACTTGTTTTAAGAGAGGCAATCATGAAAGGTAACATTATTCATAATGATATTTTTGACAATGAAGCAGTAAATGTTTCTGTTGAAGCAATAGAGATAGAGCCTCAGGTGTGAGACCGAGCTGTAATGTAGTTGCAACCAATGGACAATCAATGCTTTTTATTGTAAATTTGGATGGGTCAACCATGATTGTAGATTCCCACAAACTCATAGACAGTGGTGCATTAATTTCGTATGCACCGCCTGGTCATGCTGATTACATGGCTAAATGGCTTATAAGAATGAACTCTGCAATAATGAAATTAATACAGTCTGTATAACGTCTATTTGCTATTTGTGAGTAGCAAAGTCATACTGCACATGCATCTGTACAAAAAAAATCAACAAAATGCCTTGTATATATGGGTATACATGTATATAAGGGAAAGCAGAATAAGCATAATGCAGAAAAATAAAACTGAAACAATGAAACAACATCCACACATGTAAAGTTCATTGATGCATTGGGCTTTTATAGAATTGGCCCCTGGTGTTGGACTACTTCATTTGTAGGGGGGCTCACGATTTTTTATACTCCCATTTAAGGGGGGGGGGGGGTCAATTTTTTATATGCTTCTATTTTATAGGGGGGCATAATTTTTTAATTAAGCACAATTACTATGGCTTATTTATAGGCTTATCCAAGGGGAGGGGGGATTATTTGTTTAGACCAGAGAACTGCAGGTCACATTTTTGGAGGCAAGTCACAATGGAGATCTAGTAGCCCCCTCCCCCTATCGCTAAATAATGTCCGGTCCCTAATAACGATTTTTTGAGTGTTTGTTTCAGAAGAGATAGCTGACGGCAACCCTGTCCCAAAAAATGGGAAAAGAGAAAGAAGGCAGAGGTAGACAAAGCTATTTGTAAAGAGCGTATTTATTTGCAGACATACACATGCTAATCGATATTTTTGTTCTCATCATCAATAATTGTAAAATGTGGGTTGTGGGAGTATGTCGCGGTTGAATTATTTGATGTGTATTTTGGGGGGGGGGGGGTAAATTGCTACATAGAGAAAGACTCGGACCGCAGTTTATTGCCCCAACCAAACTGTTTCCGCCAGAAAAACCTACGCTAGACCCCCAAAACCAGCGATAATTCCTTTGACTGCGACATATACACCAACAGCACTAAAATGCTCTGTTATGAACAATTAGTTTTCGCTAACGATGTGGTTTCCCGCCAATATAATGCATGTTTATGAAAAGAGACATCGAACCTTCGACCTGAACTACAGCTCTATGTCCTGAATAATGCAAGCTATCACAAAGCGAATTTGATTGTATGTGAAATCCCAGTTGAAGTCATCACGTATTGTGCGGAGCTTCATGTTGGTGTTTGAGATGATGTTCGTCTTTATTCTGTTAAACATTTCAACAGTTACTTTCAACATTTCTGCCAGAAAGTCGTGATCCAGGTGCATCCCTGCCGCAAACCCATAGATCGCGCAAACTTCCGCAGTATCTTTTGCGATCCCCATTTCTTGTGCAAATTGGTCAAAACCTTTACCCGCCATATTCTGCTCGGCCACGTAAAATTTATTGGGAAAGGTTTAATTCTTCCCGTAAGTCTGTAGAGTCGCATTTTCTAGAAACGAAGGAAATTGTGATAAACTTTTGGTACACCGAACGAAGTTTCAAAATGTATTTGATACGTACATGTACTATAGCTATGTAATATCTGATGTTTGTTCCACTTACGGCAGAGCTCGGCCTAACACGTTTCGATCCTGTGGCAGAATATTCGCTTTACTTGCAATCGCATGCCCGCTTTCTATTTCTAAAACAAATGACAATAAACATTTGAGAAGAAACGAGGGGATGTTAGTGGAAATTGAAACAGGAGGCTACATAGTGTTTTGCATACTACACAATTTTGTGAGCGGTATCTGATCTACCAAGCTAGTACGTCGTAAAAGAAGGAAACTGCTTGGGTAGAAGCAGCTACTTTTATCCTGGCAGCCGGCGGAAATCTGCCAGTTGCCGGGTTCTAATGACAACCCTGGAAGGTACTAGAATGAGCTATACATGTACTTAACTTTCAGCCATCTTATATGGAATACAGCAGAAATTCGGAGAAAATAACTGAAGAAACAGTGAAGAGAACGAGGAAAGGCCAAGCGTGCCGTTGTGTTTGCCGCGTATTTGGTGTACGTGAGGATCGCATTTCCCTTCGGGGTGTCTGGGCGAGAGCCTTTCATAAGGTGACACGATTTCCTCCTGCTGCTCCAATAGCATTGCGGCTGTAGTCAAATATGTCAGTTGCGGTCATAAACATATACAGAACATTGATAATTCCCAGGTCCAAGGATGCTGAAAGTATAACTTCCCCACATAGAAATCGTCTTAAATTTTACTAGATTGTAATAACGACTTACGTGAATCAGATTCTCTGTTTTTAGCCATTTATTCGCAGATTATGCGATGTACTTTGAGAAAACAATTTGAATTCACCAATAAGATCAGCGAATGTAAACGGATTATCGAAAAAGAAAAACGGCTCCCGCTGCCGCAGGCCTATTGTTTTCACTACAGTTCTTATCCGGACCATTACTTAAACACAAAACATAACTGGTCTACAGAATAATAAGGGAAATAAGTACAAAAGGTTTAGAAGAAAAATAAAATAAAGGAAATAAGTAAAAGAACGATCACTAGCTACTGCCCAAGGTTTCGATCCTGTAGCACCAAAACAGTTACCCTTTAAAACTGTTCTGTACATAGCTCTCCTATAAATTATCGTAACAATAAACATGATCACTACTAAATGGAAGAGCTCTCATATTGAATAAATATTTTAAACAGCTTGATGCTGCTGGTCATTATGCCAACTGAAACAATACCGTGAACTGTACTAAGTTGACAAACTGCCCCTAAGAAAATACTATATAATAACTATCAGGGAAACCAACTTATCAGGAACTGGCCCATGCAAGTTATTGACTGGTGGAACAATTGAGGAATAAAGTAATGTGAGAACAAATACCCCAGGGGGCGCTTATATGATGAATAGGTACGCATGTGCGGGTCTGGGTTTTAATAGAATCTCATTTTCATCACAGAAAACCTACGACAGTGCTGCAAGCTGACTGTTAACTTGGTATTCATAATGAAAACCATTTTCATAGGAAAGGTCGCCAATTTGCGACTACACTTACTCCAAAGAAAATAACTATTTCTAGGACTTAAAAATCAAAGTGTCTTGATTAATATTGAATATGACAAAATTTGTAACCTATGTTAAAAAGGTTACACTGTAATGGAATCTAATAAAACAGAGAAAAGGGCAATGCAATGATAAATAGGTTATTAGTCGGCTTTGCATCTAATTTAGCTATGCATTTTTAAGAGTTATTTTTATTTTGGTGAGCCTTAACGACAAGTAAACATACACAGCCATATTCGATGCTTAGCCGACTGATAAGTTGTAATAGTATATTAAATAAATTCTACTAGGAAACAATTTTCATCCCATAATAACAAAGAACCTTGCATGCTCACTTCAGAAATGGGATTGAATTACCATTGTGATGGAAAGCCAATTGACAGTATTAACCTCCCAAAATACGTTCTCATATTTTTTTGCATTCTTGTGCATTGCATTCTTGGGAGAATTATAATAAAGAAAAGTATTGGGGGAAATCACTTACATGTAGGCTTTGAGTTTAATTTTTTATAAAGTTTACCAGGTTTAATCTGTTGATAGTGTTCCATCACACTGTTCTCATCAAAATTATGTCCTTGGAAGAAATTGTAAATAAATTTCCTCTGGCTGAAGATAGATGAATTCTTGCCTTTGGTGGACTTGTGATTTATCATTGTGGAGGACAACCAGTAGTTCCAGGTTCCCAGATATCTTTTACTTGAGTTAATTTGTCTACTTTTCAGGGGTGTTTAGCAACCATTCAGAACAAGTAGCATATCCAGATCCATAGCTGTGATACATGTTAAGGGTTGGGAGGTCTATAGCTTCAGATGAAAGCTGTATGGCAGATTGCATGGATGACGATGGTACATTTAAGGACACATGTGGTTGCTGACTGGAAATGGATGAAGAGGAAGAGGGCACAGCCAGTGCAGTGAAATGGTTGACAGACTGAAGTGGTGATGAGGAGCAGGGATCACAGAGAACAGACCTGGAGGCAGGCAGACTGGAGAAAACCAAAGGTGCTAGCGGTACTTGAGAATGAGGAAGGATGTAACGTGGAATACGATGATGTACTGCAAGTTGTCTGAAAGCAAAGCTGACTGATGTACTGCAATAGAGATGATGGTTGACTTGGGGTAGATTCGGTACTGATACGTGTATAGGAAGGGGGTTGCTCTTCTGATGAGACTAGCACTGCAGCAACAGCAGAGGAACTGGTAGGCATTGCAAGGGGACAATCAGTCTGTCTTGAGGTGGCACTGATAGAGGCATCGGTATCAGATGGAACTAATGATGGAGGATGAATAGAACCAGTCTCTGAAGAATGCTGAGTTCTTGAAGGAGGTAGATCAACAAAGGAAGATGGTGGGTCGGTGGCAGATGGGGTTTGTTCCATCATTGAAACCAATATAGAAGACCGATTCGCATGTGGAGCTTGAACTACTGTTGTGTTTGCTGGTAGCTGACCAGACAAAGGTTGAAAAGACCCCAAGCGCTCAGATATATTCCTTAGGGCATCTATTATTGTATTATGCTCAGTTGAATGTTGTGCTTGTTTGTGATTATGCTGAACACTGAAATCATATGATTTCGAATGCAACGTCTGACTGATGGACTCGGTGTCAGCAACAATTCCAGTTGCAGAGAGAATTGGAAGCTTCTGCAGAATTTCCTTTACGTCTTCTCTTCCCCTTAATAACTGCAGGACACTGAAAAATATACAATTTCCAGGTAAATCAGTCATAATCAAAAACATTAAGTACATCAATTAACAGAAGTTCAAGGAAGATACGTATGTCTATTTTTCAGGAAATGTTTGTAGTGATATTTCTTAGTTTATGCAAACACCCTAGATTTACATTTCCATGTAGCAATCCCTATAACAGTCGAGGGCTGTTGTAAAAGCAGGATTTGAGAAAAATAAAAAAGATACAAAACCGGTACGAGTTGTTGTAGTACCATGGAATGATCACTAGTAGTTACTGGTTATGTAATTACCTGTCTACCACCAATACACCTTGTTCAGTAGGATCATCAGGAATTGCCTCACCAGTATTCACATCACTTGTTGAATGTAAAAGTAACAGCATTAATAAGACCCCAGAGAAGTTTAAATCTGCTTATATATAAAATGGCATATGTCTACAGAACATTGAAAAATTATGCACACACTATACTGTCAGCTTACTTGGTATTGTTGCCTGCTTCCCTAGTTTCGTACATTGGTCTTAATTGGTTTGTGCCGTAACACCTATGGGCCACCGTAATATAGAGTGCCAATGACAGTTTCATCACGCGTTTCTAGGCATTTTAAAATGATCCAATAATTTCTTTATTTGAGATAAAACACCATTTTAGGGGGTGGGGGAGGGAGTTACGCATTAAGACACATACAAGGATACAAACTCAATGATATATTAACAATTCACCTTTATTAGAAAATTTTAAATGACATTTCACTCAGTGCGAGCTGGACCATTGAGCCTGGAGCATGCCTTCAGTAGCTGGGCCGAAGTCTTCTGTCGTTGATCGTACTGGTCCCTGTGCGTAAACAGCTTTGACTGGAGCTGGCGGTATTTCTTCCTCTGGATTCGCTTCAGCTTTTCGTCCGAGACAAGACGAAAGTTTAGAGTAACCAATCTGGCTTCTCGATGTAGTAGCTGGACGCAGGTGTAGAATGGTAGATGACAGCATCCATTCGCTCTTCTGTTCAAGGCGTTATGCCATCCCTCAATGTCATTGTTGGTTCTTGTGGCCTTTCTGTATGCTGACCAGTCCTTGGTGGGAAAGAATGTACTGTCTACCCAGTTGTCCTTGATGTAAGAAATCAGCAGTTTGAGGGGTGGTGGCACAGCCTGTAGGCAGAGTCTGTTAAATATAGGCGCTATCTCTTGGTGAGGCAAGAATGGAAGTGCCATTAGCTTCCGCAAGTACAGGTAGGTGCCATTTTCCTGTACGTAGGGCACTTGGAGACCCAACTCTTGCACCTAACAACTGATGAAGTTGTTATGGCGTCATGACAACTGAGGACGCCATAACGAGTTGAATAGCTTTTTCTCTAGTTTTGGATGCTCTATTGAAATCGCATCGCTAAAATGCTTTAAAAGGGATAGTACACATTATACGTTTTGAAATGATATAAGTTATGGGGTATTTTGTGGTGTAGAAGTCAGATAAGTTGTGAACTGAATTTTTACCAATTCGGTCGGCGAATCGACTCGTTGGCGAAACGACCGGATACCGCAGCACCAATAGTATGAGAACCATGTTCATTACGATAACACCATGAACTGCACCAAGTTGAATAACTACCCCTGCTAGTCAGTCAAATTAATGCAACCCAGGTTATAATGTGCAGCCTATGAAAATGACAACTTCTAAAAGTGCCTGTAGTTCTCTTGATTAATTTGGTGCATCTCTTAATCGATACACACTATTATCATATATTAAAACAAAACAATAGTTGATCAATGTTCAATGTTCATTTAAAAAACAAGTTTGTATTTATCGAAGTTCATATATGAAGCTTGATGGCGTAAGATTTGTAAGAAATGGGTTCGGGGGTGAGCTTGGCGTTGGGCTCGGACGTGAGCCCTATCGTGGCGTCCGCAAACACTTCAATGGCATTGTCCTGTAATTATTTTCCCATCATTATCCCATCATTCACGTATAAACCACGTTCTATCTTCCGCACACTTCCAGGGTATGTTCTCCAACTATCCAGGTGCTGTTGGATTACTCCTCCCAACAGAAAGGAGCCAAACCGAACAACGTGCGAGTGAAGCACAAAGTCTCTAGCTGGGAGTGTCAATTTGATTTCCAATGAAATCTTAACGCACCTCTTTCACACGCCTTTATTCGCACCTGCAAAAAGGCTTTCTGTGTTTGTCTCCTGCTATTAAGACCGGATGAAACCAACTTCTTACGAGCACATTCCAAAGCTGATTTTGTAGAGGGGGTCCCGGGTTTAAGCATTTGTTTAAAGTCGGCGCCTTGGCGTGTGCTCTCGCCGACGCATCGTACACCACGCGCAACTTTGCATTTTCTCCGTTATCCCGTATCACTGCCATGTGGGATGTAAAACTCCGGCCCTTCTGGTGGAGTGCAGGTTGGCTCTACTATTGCCTCCTCCCGCTACTCCCTAATGACTTGATCGCAGCGCTTAACCAGATCTTGTTTGTTGAGTTTGTGTGAGAGACCATTAAGTCTCCGCAAACTTCCTTCCTTACGTTTCGTACCACCCAGCTCGGTCTTGCCTCAATTGCTCCTTAAATTTCCTATACACCTCCTGCTGGTCCCCCTCGGGCGTGTCTGCCAGTCCCAACACGTCTAGTCTACACAGTTCCTCGAAATCGACCTGTGACGTCTGAGTAAGCAGCATGTTTTTAGTTGCATCCACCTCCTTGCCTTGTGACAGCTGTGTCCAGCCATGGGCTCTTCTGGTCGGTCGACACATGAAGCACTATCAGTTTTAATTTTCGCAAACTCACTTGCACTGTAGATCAATACCAGCAGTCCTTTCAGTTTTACCAATATCAATCCAGGCCATTGGTAGGGTCAGTCCTTGGCTTTTATGAATTGTCATTGCCCATGCAAGTTTCAAAGGCAATTGCTGTCTTTCTTGCATGCCTTCAGGCGTGTAACAGATTACTGTTATTGGGCATATTGGTACACATTTTGGGATATCATCACTGATAGATGGACCTCTATAGTTGTCAAACTGCACAATTACAGCAATTGGTAAGCTAGGTGGCTGTTGATTTTCTGCATATATAAAATCTGTAACTGTTCCTGTTGCTCCATTGCAAAGTCCAGCTGCTGTCCACAAGTTCATGGTTAACATGACATGAGCACCTTTGGCAAGGAAGATAACTGGTTCTAATCCTGACATTTGATCTGAACCTAGTTTCTTTGCTAAATCAGATGAGTGGCGAGCTTTGATACATGCTATTGGCTCATTCAGTTTTGCAAGATTGTCAAAATTATAATTTGCAACTTCTTCATTACCAAAGTACAGCCTTGTTGCCTCTTGAAATTGAGTTAAATTTTCTATCTTTGAAGGCTGTCGTCTCAAAATGAGCTGCCAGTCTTCTTCATTATAATCCCCTTTACGCAATTGTGCGAGCAAGTTTCTAAATTGTGTTTGATCTGTATTTACTCCCTGAACCCTGTGATTTACATTTAGGGTAACAACGTTGGTAAACATGAAGTAAGCTAAATTACCTTGTTCCCCAATGGAACAAGATGGTCTGGTATGATATATAGAGATTATTATATGTTAAGAGCTTGATATCGTTTTTATTCACGAGGTTTTCGTATCGTATCTCGAACGAGCGAGTCCGCGAGCGAGTGAGCGATATTATACGAAAATCGAGTGAATACAAACGATATCAGGCTCTTAACATGACATAATTTGTTTATTATACATTTAAAGTGAATACAATAACACAAAATTAAGCATAACAAAAATTATTTCTAAAAGCAATAGTACAGTAAAGTGATATCGTATCACTTCACTGATATGGTTTTTATTCACGGCTTTATCACACGGATATCAACCCCAAATGTGTAATAAAATGGTTTATCAGCTACAGGTGGTAACTGGCCAGGGTCACCAACTAAAATTATAGATTTCCCTCCAAAAAGTTGATCTTTCAATCCAGTCGATTGTCTACAGCGATTATAAATCCATCCAAACATTACTTGGCCAATCATTGGATATTCATCAATTATAATATACTCAATATCCTTTAGGTTGTTTTGCAACTGTATAAGATTCTGACCAGATAAATCACCATGTCTCCTTGTTCCAACTGGCAGTCTTAACAAAGAATGTATAGTACAGCCATTTACGTTAAATGCTGCTTTGCCAGTTGTAGCAGTAACTGCACTGGAACCTTGAAGAAGAGTTCTAATGGCATCTATTAGGTAACCTTTGCCAGTTCCAGCTACACCAATTACTAACAGAAGCAATGGATATTTCGGTAACGACTGTTGTGCATGGTCTCTCACAATATTATATGCAATTCTTTGTCTATCACTGAAAGTATTTATGTCCACATTATGTGGTTGAATCAAAGAGAGTGTACTATCTTTTTTAGTTTCAATCCAGGTAGGCAATTCACCTATTTGTTGTAACTCCTGAGGTATGACTCAAATTTGTGAAGGTGCCAGGTACAAGGCTGGCTAACACCATCCATTCTTCACGTTGTGTTTCTTGATTCACCGATTGCTCCACATCTGATTCTTCCTGTGCTTTTTTGTGTATGTTTTCCCATTTGTTCATCCAGTCATGAATGTGCTGTTTTGCATATGGAGTTTCGAGAAACGTTTCCTATTCCCTAATGTAGATTTCATCGGATCCTTCCTGACCACTCCAAACATCATCTTGCTTTAATATCCAAGGTTTATATCTAAGCAACTGATACTTACAAAAAAGTCCAAAACTGTTTCCTTTTGGATTTGATGAGTACGTTGGGAAAACTCTGGGAACAACATTTTTGCACTGATTTGTTAACTTATTGTTTACAAGTCTGTATGTCATTGCAAAGTCGTTGAAATTACAATTTATTATATCTGGGATTGCTTTTTGATAAAGGTTGAACCTACTAGTTTTAGTGACAGTAAATGATGCATAACTTCTTGTGCATAGAAATCTCTTTGTCCCAATGTCTTCATAACAACCTTTTTAATCAACTTTGCAGGATTACTATTATTACTGCAATTACGAACAACTGAATTAAAGGCAGATTTCATTGCTGATGACTTTGGTTCGCCTTTGGATGCATACTTGACTAAATATTCAACACATGCATGATAGTCAATCACTACTTGGATATCACAGTTTGCCCTCCATCCCTGAAGCTGAAAGCGCTGATGGTTATTGAGCCTTGGAGCATTTCTCTTTGTTATTATTTGTACTTTATGCTCTGTTCCTCCATGTTTTGTATTAATTGGCTCAAAGTGTAGTTTTGCAGAGTCACAACATTCAAATGGAAACTTAAATCTACATTTAACTTCTGTCTCATTTGTTTTCTTTCTAAGACAATAACTTGAACTACATCGAGTATGCCTTTGTACACTATTTAAAATATTTATGTAATCAACACATGATTCATCTTCATTTGTAATTTCTTGATGACGAATTTGACATGGATGAATGGATGGTTTAACCCAGTTACCTTCTTCTGGTGGATCAGGATTGGATGTAGACTGTAACCAATCTACGTACTGACACACCTTCTGGAAAGCATTTTTACCATCAACAATTTCTTGCTGTTTACTGGAAATATTTGGCAATTCAGCATTTTGTAACTTCTGTTCAGCCAAATGTCCCTTTAGAGCAACTTCTGTCAGGTTACAAAGGCCTGGATCACTTTTTAATTTAGCAAGACCGTGACAATGTATGCTACCTCTAGCTTGGTATTCAAACCTAAACCAGTGCCACTCGGCATCTAGGGTATCATACAACCAGTGCTTCAAAAAGGTTTCTAAACGTTGTGTAAAGTACCAATCAGTAATATGAGGATTGTTAACAATGTCTTGGCGCTTTTGATTAGATGTGCAAGAATCACTTGCCTTGATATAAAACATCATTTAAGTTAGGCCAATGTAAATCTGCAGAAGAAAATGTAAAGAAAAATGTTGGAGGCCCAACTTGTTTTATTATTGCCTTCAAGTCTTCTTTAGCTTTGTGCCAATAAGCATTAGAGCCTGTGATATTGCTAAGGTATCTCGATATCTTAGACATAAATACATCCAAGTTATTACTGTTTACCATAACTAGCAGTTCCTCTGCATCCAAATGTGCCTCTCCGGGATTTTGTTTAAGGAAAATGCTAGTTTGCTGTAAAATTCGTTTTCTCTCAATCATATTGAAAGCCCAAAAACAAAATCTTGGGTGACTGGCAAAACGATACACCCATTTATTATCTACCTTTTCTGCAAACTTAACCAGATGCTTTATTATTTCTGCAAGTGACATTTTTCGGCGGAGAGATTTATTAGTTGGATCACATTTGCCATCTGGAAATAATGTTGGAAAAGCCATTGTGGCTAGGAATGGAGTTTCATACTCATTAACATGCTCTCTGTTTGAATGGATAGCTGTTCTTTAACAGCCTCTAATTCTTGTTGCTCGCTTTCAGGAATGGGTAAAAAGCTACTCGTCTCTGTATTTTCATCATAAATAATGTCTTCAGTATTTTGAGGTCCTATTTTGAGGTATTTTGAGGTATTTTTAGGTTCACAGCTTATATGATCATCACTACACTCTGTTTCAATAGAGAGTAGGTCTGTAGGTACACCATTCCTAGGTAATGTGTTTAAAGAATCATAATTTATTTGTATATCCTTATAATGAGGATTGTTATAGATAAGCCACTGTAGTGCATTGAGGACATTTTCACGACGAACGTTGACACTCTTAAAGTTATTGTCTTTACCTTTCATTTTTACAACTATAACAGCTAATTCTTTTGGATATCTTGGCAATGACATTGCTAATTCTGTGACAGCTTGTGGAAGATTAATACAGTGACCAGAATAACCTCGTTGCCCACCAGGCTTAATATACACATTCAGTATGGGAAGTGCACGAGCAATTAGCATTTCTTCTATTTGTGTTAATTGTTGAAGCTGCAGAGGAACTGCAGATGGTATCATGTCATTTTCTCTTGAGAACTTTTTGGGAAACTCTTTTTCTCTAGTACACCTTTGACATGTGTAGTTTTGGGTCATTTTTGGCTTAGTCTTCAAAGGCCAGGCTTCTAAACATACAGAACACTGATAAACTGAATATTGCATAGAGTTGTGGAAATCATCAATATTTTGCTTTGCCCAGGGTTGTTGATGAATTTCTGTGTAGTTCTGCCAATGCAGCTCTTTAAAATAATTTATTTTATGATCTTTAACAGAGCTCTTTGGTATCTTTTTTTCTCTTTTTGTTGTCCCGTGCATTTGCAAGTCTTCTTTTTTCTTCTTCAAGAGTCTCTTCTGCTTTCTTTTCTTTATCATGTTTTCTTTTTCTCTCTAACCTTTTTTGCTTTGCAGAGTCACTTTCCAAAAGCATTGTTTTCAAACATTTCAATCTGTTCATCTCAATCCCTTTTCTAAGTGGATTTGGTATTGTTGAAGAATAATGGAGACCATTAATATACCCAAGAAATATAATTTGGTGTCCATTTTGTCTGTCTGGCTGATTTACTGGTTTTATCATTATTCCTCCCGGGGTTGTAGTTATGTTGGAGTCTGTAATATGTATGAGATGGTTAAATGAATTTGCTACTGCTTGCATAATCACATTATCACACCATGTACCTTGCATGGACATTTTCTGAATGTACGTTTCCCAGGTTCCTGTAATTACACTATTGATATAAAGTTCTTTGTGATCTATCAAATGACTTATGCCAGCCATGCGAATTTCCATGTGTAAATTAGCAGTTCTATAAAGCTGATGTGAAACTGACTTAAAAAAACAATCACCGTTTCCGCCACCATCATGTGGGCACAAGCCTATCAGTGCAAGCCTCTCACTTAAACGAACCATGGGCGAGTCATCATTGAGGGGTGCATGCATACCACCACCTAAATTAGTATAACTGCAAGGTTTAATACATTTCCCTTTCATTCTTGTGTAACGTTTTTCTTTCAAGAAAAACACATATTTACTGAAAAAGTTTACAGATTTCTTAGCTGAAAGGCATGATTTAAAATCATTAATTAATTGATTGAATCCATGAAGATTTTGGAAAATTTGATTTAACAAATGCTTTAAGCTTCTTGCGATATTTTCTTTTCTTCTGGGCCTTCAGAAATATTTTAACTGGGACTCTAGATGGTTCTCTTTCTCTCTTTGCCCGTTTTGTTATACGATTGGTAACTCCATCAAGTTTACTAACATTATTGTGAACATTACAGTATAAATTAACAGTATTACTGAAACATGTATGACGTCCGCCATTACTTATGAAAGCAATTCTTAAATTACATGCTCTTACACAAGATTGAATTTCACGCGTCTTGTCATTAATCAAAGTATGAACTTGCGATTCATTCACCATATGTATTTTGGTCGATTTACCATTATCTGTCATTTCAACGTCCGAGTTAGTTTTGATTGCCAGTACGTCAGCTCCTTTAACTTTTATTGTCAGCATATCGGCCGAGTTTATTTTGTTTGTCAGCACATCGGCCGAGTTCATTTTGTTTGTCAGCACATGGTCCGAGTTCATTACATCGGCCGCATTCGTTTTGTTTGTCAGCACATCGGCTGAGTTCATTTTGTTTGGCAGCACATTGGCCGAGTTCATTTTGTTTGTCAGCACATCGGCCGAGTTCATTTTGTTTGTCAGCACATCGGCCGAGTTCGTTTTGTTTGTCAGCACATCGGCCGCATTCGTTTTGTTTATCAGCACATCGGCTGAGTTCATTTTGTTTGTCACAACATCGGCTGAGTTCATTTTGTTTGTCAGCACATCGGCTGAGTCGTTCTGTTGCACAAGAAGTTCGGTAGCCATGTCTTCAATTGATCGACTCGTTCGACCACTCAATAAGAAAGCACTATGCCATCGGTTCAGACTTTCATGAATAACACGTGTAAATCTTTCTACCATATTGTTGAAGTTTACCACTACTCACCTTTAAACAACTCGAAAATCCGAGCGACAAAAAGGACCAAAAAGCTGCAAAGCACACCAGAACACGAGGTCAATATAAAGAAGTTTGCAAACGCCTTACATGTAAAAGCACCATGCCATCGGTTCAGACTTTCATGAATAGCACGTGTAAATCTTTCTACCATATTGTTGAAGAAAGTTATCTACTACTCACCTTTAAACAACTTGAAAATCCGAGCGACAAGACTGCACAAAATAATGAAAACCACCACCAGAACAGAACACGAGGTTAAACGGACGCACCCAGAAGGCTGTTCGCGCGTGTAAAGCCCCTGAAAACACTGCGGGGAGGCCAAATGGAAGTCGGAAACCAAACCTCAAAACATCTCGGCTTTGAACATTTACCACAGGTAGCCCAGTCCGGATTATTGTTATATAATTGTGATCTTACCAAGATCTTACCAGTATCTTACAAGATCTTGTGAAGATTCTGAACCTGGGTACTTTTAGACACGCCGTCATCATTACTAGCAATTTCTTAGCCAAGGATAACATTGATCTTCTTCAAACACATCGGAAAGAATGGCAATATGTGAGATAATACTTCAAACATTTAAAATCGCCGTGAGAACAATAAATTCGGGTTTTCTCATTTAGAGGAACTTTGAAAGGAATTAAGTACATGTACATGTATGTTAGATCTACCTGTGGAATCTTAACCTCCTCCGTTTTTCCATCCATAAAAATCTACTCCATGAAAAATTTCAACCTCCGATTTTTCAGTTAATTGAGGAGGCACTGGGAACGAGAATGCGCAATGGTCGCCTAAAAATCGAAAAGGTTTATCAAAATATTCTGGAGTTCGTATGCTCACAGAGCCTTTGATTCCCTTCACATTATATTTATTTTAAACTTTATTTCAGGTTGTATTAAATCTGTGTAATAAAATGATTACTTAGCTAAGTACTTTTTACGCTGTGAATAATTTCTGCCTGATTTTTAACTGTATAAAAATCTCGAAGCCGACGGCGCCTTTTCCGAGGAGTCAGCGCTGATACCCAGGATGCATTGGCATCCCCATGTAACTGAAACGTTTTTTTTCTAAGACAGATCTATTCGCGGCCCGAACGGCTCCGTTCGTCCGTCTCCGTTCGGCCCGCGAATAGAGGCGGCTGTTTTCGCATGGTAAAGACAAGTATGTTTCCTTTAAAACTCTAGAACTAACGTTTTGTTTCACATAAACAGGGAATTTAAAACCTTACACCGATTTTTCATCTCCGACTGATGCTTAAGTCCTGCACTTATATTGCGACGTGAATTTACTGTAGCAATAACTTCATAGGCTATCCCAGTTACCCAGGTCGAGATATAGCCCTCTGATGAATTTCCCCTTTGCAATTACGTTACGCTTTGTGCTCTCGTAAACCTCCCTTGTTGAAAGAACTTTCCACCAAAATGCTGGTCAACTATGTTTGGCCAGGAATGAAATAATTTTACAAGTGGCCTATACTTGCGGGATTTGTCCTCAACCTTAAGAAAAGGTGCCTGTAGCCTTCTCACAGCATTTTTTTCACTAGTGTTTCTGGTTAAAGCCCCCGTTAGTCTCTTGTGTTACTACATCAGTACCCGGGCATCAGTAACACTGGAAACATAAAAAAGGAAGACACTTGCCCGCCTCGCTTTAGCACAAACTTCTCAAAACTTTCATTACGGTAAAGTAAAGAAAAAGATTCGCCATGAGAAGTCAGTTACTGACTCACCTTCGGTGCTGTTCACATAATGTACCAATTAACAACTACACAGTTAGCCCACTTGTAAGGGACACATCATGTATGAACTCTTTTTGCGATGTTGAGTTAATTGTCTGTTATTAGTTGTTACATATTTATTGAATGATTTGCATGTCATTGCAAGTGATGTAGAATGTTGCATACATGCACCTCAAGTATAATTGTTCTAAGAGCCCCTTTATTTTATTGTGGCAGGACCGTGAGAGAAAGAATTTCCCATCTAGCTAGCCCTATTAAATAAGAGCTCTCTGTGAGCCTTCAAAAAAGCACCTGACTGTGAGCCACTGAGTGTGCCCAGATTAGTATTGTGTTTGTCAAAGCAATCAGGGCATTTTGAATGGAATAATCAGTTGCTTACATGTACATGCATCCCTGTACTTAAAGAAACATCAATTAAAGTTTTAAAATAAATGCAAATAAATACGTACCATGGTCTCATTGACTGAATTGCACTTTCTCTTCTTGTACAATCTTTTGTCATCCTGTGGTTGAAACAAAGAATTAAGAAAGGTTACGACAAATAATCTTAATTATCATGCATTTTCCACATGTTCAAATATATATCTACTAGACTTTTTTATATCCTGACAACACTACATGCGAATGTGCAAACCATGATTTGAAAACACTCCACTTTGTATCAGGAACCAATGGTCTCTGGTTGGCATTAATGACAGTGGTGCACATGGCAGTATGAATTATCACTATAGCGACATTTTACATACATACCAATTTCCCTGTGTAGGCACTGGGCTTCCTACAGTGGGAGAGCTTGTTTCCAATAAAAGCTCTCCCCCTGTTCCTGTTGATCAGCACCTTTCCTCCTTCAACACTGTAGGTGGCATACATGGTACTAACTTCTGACTTAGCAAGAATTTCTTCAGCCAGAATTGAGGTTTCTGCAGCCTGCTGTTTATCAGTGTTTGCAGACACTCTGAGGGCTCCTCCTCCTTGCCACTACAAAGATAAGGAACAAAAGATAAACTCACAGTAAAATGTATATATTAGATATTAATTTGTCCAGCGGGTTTATAAATGCTTTCCTCTTTGACAATAATATTAAAATTGAGAAGTTCTGTTTAGTTTATAAAATTACAAGCACCACCATATATACTAGTCAATCGAGAAAACATTGTCCAGAGGAATAAAATATAATTATTCCACTATATATATACTGTAAGCACTTTTTAGTGGAATAATGCTAATTGATGTACTTGCATGGGATACTCTATAAAGATATTTTTTGATTAGCCTGGTCAGTAATTAAGACATCTGATAAATTTAATTTAGTCATGATACTATGATTAGAAACATATCTAAATTATATGTGTCTATTTTAGGCCTGAAATTGACAAATATATGTACTTTAAATATAGTTCTTATTAAGCCGAAGCGATCGCAACAAAAACATTTTTGAGATGCCTCTTGGGACACTGGTCACTTGAAAATATATTTTTGAATGCATCTCATAATTGTGAGTATGTTTCTTTGCATGGTGTACACTAAGGTACTCACAGTATTTACTTTTTTCCCCGGTCCATGTCACATTGAAATCACACACTCCGATTGGCTCGTGCCATGTACAGTTTTTTTTGTTATATGGCCCTGATTCAAACAAAGAGCACGCGCACGCTTGAGAAATGTAGCGTGTGGCTGAAATAACGAAAGAAATTGAAAGAAATGAACATTGAATAATGAAAAATATATGTAAATAATTATTATTTACCGGCCTACATCGGTCCGTATAGAGGAAAACATATCCCTCTGTATCAAGAACGGCCCTCGGACTGTTTTCAAGACCTCTGGCACAATTTGTCTCTATACGGACCTCCTGGCCAGCAAATAACATATTTGTATTTTATAAGACAACGTTTTCTGGATTGACTAGCTCAAGGTTGCTATCGCCAGATAGTTGGCTCAGCCCCAAGTCAACTATCAAAGTTGATAGAAACCAAGAGAAAGCAAGTCTAATTGTTTAACAAAGCCACTGTTCTACCAAATGTAAAATATTGTAACTTAACAAAAACGAAAAATTGAATCAGCTTCCAGAACCTACTACCGATCCATAATTGAAAAGACAGATCTTTTGAAAAAGCATTGCTTATCTGAATCGCACAAGTTTACAAATACACAGAACAGCAGTATGATTTCAAGTGCTTCAAATGACAAACTAGCCGTAGGCATTTAGGAAGCAGCGGCTAATTTTCTCGTACAATGTATACATAACCCTATTGTATCATGGACTAAGAACGATGCGGCTACTGGTTTTCACACATTTTCTTTTATCCCACACATCAAGCTTTCTGAAGGCGCTATATACACAACTGAAAATCGTTGTTCTATTCCCAAGTCTTTACTAATAAAGATAAAGAGATATAAGTCACCCGATTCAATGAACTCAATAATCATTACTGGGCTATTAAAAAGTTATTTGGTACGGTTCGGTCTGTGATGCCAAAAGACGTGAGTAAACAAGGAATATACTCGGGCTTTTTCCTTGCCGCAATTCGGACAATAATGCCGAATACCCAGTTGAAGCTGTTTGCCATTTAATAAGACCACAGACTGTGTTAAAGTTGGAAAAATAATACGATATTTTATGTATAAAAATTAAATAAATGTATTCTCAACGTAAAGCCAGGAAGCATTATTCTCAAGTTTCTCAAAAGTCTGCACGAGTCAGGGGTGCGAGTAAACTCCTGTATTTATCTTAGACCGATCTGGTAACATGTGAGTCGAGTTTGTTGGTATCTCGCCCTTGCTCCGAGGGTTTTCTCCGTTCTTCCTCCCACAAAAACACTAAATTCCAATTTGATCTGTGACTTTAGCCCGGTCCTGACTTTGACCAACCCTTGTGATTGTTCCCTTGAAATTTAGTGTTTATTTTTGTCGCATGAATTTGACTGGGGCTTCGTATTTTAGAAGGTGAATTTGAAACGAAGCCACCGCAAGAAAGAATAGAAACAAGTATGCTATTAAAATAAAGAATCGACCGGGAACCGGTGCTTTCCCGATGGTATGACCGTAGGCGCTAGTGATTTCAACTGGTTTGCAATGTTTTTATACCTGGGGTCTTCTCGATCAGTTCCAAGATAGCGGACCTGTGGTAGCAAAACATTCTGTCACAAAGCAAAATATAAGCACTAAACTAACTTTCCCTCAAACGCACAATCCCAAATAAAGCAGTCGAAGCTGTTAGCCATTTATTTAGTAAGACCACACACAACCTGTGGTGAACTGGGAAAAAAAAAAATAGAAACACCACTGAAATCTTTGCCCAAAAATCAGTACAATTTTCAACTTGGAACAGCTCCTCGAGTTCAAACTCAAGTTTTTCTTTAAGAAGTGTTGCCAATTGCAACTCCTTGTCGATGTCGGCTGGTGTTGGAGTGGGTGTTGGAGTGGTTGTTGGAGGTGGTCCACTCAACGGAGATGCCACCTCGGCAGAGTGGGATGGACCTTCGTTGTCTAAATCCAGCTTGAGAAAATGCTCATACAAGAATTCCGGGTCATGTTTGGGCTTAACTTGACGAGTTGATTTGCGGCGGATTTCAGATGGAGCTTTAGACATAATGCTGAGGTTGTTGAAATGAACGAGAGTGGCTAAGATGAGTACAGATTGACGTAAAATGATTGACGAAAAGCGTGGAAAATAGAACAGCTAGAGTTTGACAACAGGGTCGAGAGTGCAATTCAATTTAACTCGGGACTAAGTTTAGCCCCAGTTTAGCGTGTGGTTTAGGCCTAAAAGCGGATTCGGTTCTGTTTTCAATGAACCGTCGTCATCACTGACTGTAACATGACACGCTAAAACCAAGAGAACTTTTAAGGCGGGACTTGGGCCACCGGAATCGACCAAAACGTTTCACACTTGATTAAGACTTTTCTGTTTTCAATGAAACATTGCTGTTGTTGAATGCTAGTTACGAAAAGAAAGTAAATTATTCCAGATAAGTGGACTTTAAATCATGGCGGGTATGGGTATTTCGTATTTTCATTTTTTATTTGGAATCTGCTGGCGCCGTGGTGGTGTATTTAGAAAACTGCGCATTTTAACACCTAGGAAGACAAAGCATATGACAGACGTTCGTGCTGCTTTCACAACCAGAAAAGTGGTACTGCGACTATTCAATTGTTCTTTCCAATTCAGCGCATGAACCAAAAGTGATCGAATGACAAGGAAATTTATTTGGCTTTGAGCGTGTGCGTGCAAAATGAAAAAAGATCAGACTACTAAGTTTCAATGAAACTCATCAAGAGATCAGCACTTATCGCTGAATAATAATGATGATTGCATATGCATGGCTACTTACCTTTGTCAGGCTGCGACTGCTCGCCGATAAACTTACACTTGATCTTAGCCAAAAGGCCAAGAAGCGATCCAAGTTACAAAAGATAAGCCGGAGTTCAAGCTGCGCAGCTTCTTGTTTACATAGTTATTAGACCTTATTGAACCAGACGTAGTCAATCGAATGTTCGGAAATCGAACGATTGACTTCGATTGTATTCAGAAATCGAGCATAATCGAACGAAAAAAACAACTGGGAATTCGATTTCCCAGCACAATCGAAAGTTATTATGCAATGGTACGCAATCGAATAAAATCGTACACAATCGAACTGTATCAGCGTCATAACTGGGCCACCGTATGCATGTAGATGGCAGAGGTCTGGCGGAATTCACTGCTGTGGAAGTATACGATTATGATTCAAAGAAGATATCTCCATATCGTTATTGAAGCAATGTAGAAAGCGGTTAATGACATGGTATGTTAGCATGGGGTAAGACTGACAAAACCACTTAAAATGCTACCATTATTCTATAGAAAAGAGCTGTGTCTGTTTTATTGTTTTTGAAATATTTGGAATCCCCTGATGAAAGACGAACGACGAGTGTTTGAAGTGTCTTCTCATGCGAATGCTAAACCGAAAATTTACACACGCTTCTTTTCAAACTTCATTAGCAATTATTGTTTACCGTTTGACTGTTGTATATAATTATTCGATAGATGGCTTATTATTCTTTTTTGAAGGCAGTGATTTAAACTAGCGTACTAGTAGTGTAGTGGACATGAGTTAGTGCAAGCAGTCGGAAGGGTCGAACTCCAGTGGAGGCACACTTTTTCTTTCTATGTCTTTCTTTATTTCTTTACTTCTTCGCTCCTTACGTACTTGTAGTTTATGTACTGTTTAAAACACGAACAGCAGTGTTTTATCAAGTTTAAAAATTCGAGGGCGAAGCCAGAGAATTTTTAGACTTGATAAAACACGTGCTGTGAGTGTTTTAAACGGCTTCAAAAACGCTTTAAGAATGCAATGAAAGAAAGACGCACATCTCAAGGGAATGGTTACTTAATGAACCATTGAACCTTTGTATTCACGACGCCATGCAAAATATTCGAGTAATCACCGCCTGCAATTACGAACATCTCAAGGGAATGACATGAAGAAATTACCATACTATGTTGTTTGAAGTGGCGTTTCGCAATCGGCAAGAAGAATCTGCACTTGAAGGATTTGGTGTCGTGGTTTACCTCGATAAAGTTCAAGACTTGGAAAGCGATGTGACTGACATGACGGCAGACTCTAATTTTTTGACTCCGGCACAAAATATGTAAGTTTAATGCACGTTTTTATAATTTTACGGCTTTGAGTTTGGTTTAATAATTGGAACTAAACAGTGGCTCGGTAAACAAGTAATGGTAGTTGGATAACTTCATTTTAAAAATATTATCTGTGTATCTCGGTAGTCTGCTGATATTAGTAAATTTAGTGCAAAATTTATTATCTAGGTACCTTATGTTCCGTGTACTTTTTGCTATCTTTGGGTCTTTATCAGTGAATTCTTAATTAGGATGAAACTTTATATAAAATTTCATGTTCATTAATATTCTTTATATAAAACGTTCATCCTAATTAGCAATTCAGTGAGAAAGCTGAAACATCAATAGAAATTCCATTGTCTCAATCATTAACCCCGTTTCCCTCTGGGACAGAATTCAAATCCCTCCGCGGGCCTTTTAGAATGATGAGATTTTATCAGGTATAAAGGAGCATGCACGTGACTGATTTGCTTCATCTGATTGGACAAAATGCTCATTAATTATTCATGAGTTTTTGAACAGTATGTAATTAGTTAGTGGTTCATGGATATGATGATTAAGAAATATTGATTACTAGGGTTGGAAATCTGATCAAACACTGTAGTGCGTCTGGAACTGGTGTTTCATTGGATGTCAAGATGCATCCACCTGACGAAGCTGCGAACAAGGGTTTCACCCGGTATCAAGACCCATGCATGTGACCAAATACACGTCCTCCATTGGATGACTATCGCATGAATTGTTAATGAGTTGAGAAATGTTTATCACCGCCTGCCACGTTTTTCCTGATACCCTGGCCATTTTAAAATACAGGAGAGCCCAGTGAGGCACCCGCATCATGTCTACATAGTTGGAGAAGGTATTTCCACTAATCAATTCTTTAAACGACCGTTTCACTCCTTTCTTCACAGCTACCAGAACAACTTGGCTTGAGGGTACCCGAAAGCGCACATGGTGCCGAGAACAGTACACAAAGATTCACGGTGCTCCACACACACAGCATTTATACTTTCAAGCACCTGCTTAGCTCATTTCTTTACAAGAAATGGCTTCTCTGGAGTATGAAGATCTTTATTCTGGCAAATCTCATTCGTATTCGGAGCGAGTTGATGCGTCTTGCGGAGGCATGTATCTGATTGCAGTCATTTTGGACCACATGTACACTATTAGTATTAATACCGTTCGTACAACTGAATTCGAAGTTCACGTTATTCAAAACAGTTTTGAAATGACTAAATTCGTCTTTCTCGAGGTTGGTGTCGTACTCCTGATTATGCCGTAGAGTAACTCCTATCAACAACAACAACAACTTTATTTACATCTGGAGATTACAACTAAATTCGTTAGTTATTGAAATAGGTTACCTAGAGTAACTGAAAAGCTAATCTAGCTAGGTAACGCAAGTATTAGACAATTTGTATAAATATATGCAGTCGGAAAGAGGACAATTAAACATAGATAACGATAAGTACAAGTACAGACATCTAGAGTAGACTAATGGATATTGAAAAGAGATAAACGTGATACATGCAAGCATTGTATATATAGAAGAATATATGAAAGGATTTACAGTCAAATAATCATTATTGAAATATGTAAATTATACATGTAGCCATTATAATTATTATTTATTATAAAGTCTGCTTTGAGTTTTTTTAATGCTTTTTTTGTTAAGGGCTTTGTTTTGTTCATTTATGGGATTCCAAATAACAGCACCTTGAATCCTTAAGTTAAATTTAGGAAGACAGTAAGAGGATCTGGAAGCTAGTCTAGTGTTGTATGAATGTCTAGTCCTTACTAGTATAAAAAAATATCAAAGGCGATAGGAAGTAATCCTGCATGAAACCGATAAAGAAATTGGACATTATAGAAACAAATGAGATCATTAGATTTTAGAATTTTAAGCCTGTGAAATAATGGACCTGTATGTTCATCGAATTTGGAATAGGTGATTAAGCGAATTGCCTTCTTTTGTAGAAGAAGGAGAGGATTGATAAGTATTTCCCCAGACCAAAGGACGAAGATAAGATTTCTGTTTGTCTTCCTTCCTTTGCCTTCATATGGGTGGAAAAATTTAAAGAAAAATTGTAAGCCACTCGGTCAAAGTAAAGTGGTTTGGGAGAGACAAAAGCTTAGATCTGAAGGTTGCCATCGCCAATAGAGTCGTAAAATGGACATTATGCGAACTGAGAAATTGGGCCATGTACTATATACTTTAAGTCATTACTTGTAAAAGGAACAAATTAACACGGCACTGCTACAAGCTGCTACAGTTATCGTGTGTTTACTTACAAATGTTGATCATTACTGGGCCACGTGCATTTAGGAGCGCCAGATTTCCTTTCGTAAAATATGCAAAATGTCCCTCCAAAGTCTGTAAACCTTTTGTCAGCCCTAGAAAAACTTAATATCTTGGCATTTCAGTCGAATAAATGTTTGGTTTTAGCAAAATAATAGCTACGAATGACTCAAAACTTTGCTTGCGTTTCAAACTCTTCGTATGAAACGTTTTTCAGTGCCAGTTCCCCAAAAAAATTGCCATGTTCACATGCACATTGCTTTCTGATTGGTTGGTGGAGAAAAACGTGGCGTGATTGCCAATTAGAGTATGGAGCTGATTGGTTGATGGCGAAATATTCGATACAAATTGCAAGGAAAGTTTCACGGTATAATAGCGCCTATAGAAAAGCCAGCAGTTTGTGTGAGCCTGCATCAACCCCCTCCCCCCACAACACAAACCATACTCGCACAACGGGTGAAAAATAGCCTATTCATGCAATAACCTAAATGTTATTATAATATTGAAAATTTTTCATTCAGTCCTAGGCTTGTTGGTCCATACGAAGTTGCGTTCACTGCGTCCATGTCATCCATTGCTGCTTATTTCTTGTGGCCCTGATATGTTCATTAATAAGAAGACACACACCACACTTGGTAAACCGGTTTGTTTGAACTGTGAAAAAATATATTTATTAAATACGTTTAGCATTCAGTAAATTAGTTTTTGTCATACTAGGAACAATCTGCCGAGCGATAATTCAATTACGTCGAAAATTTCGTAAAAGCAAAACAAATTGAATTTTCATTTCGTAATTTGCGTAATTTTCGACAACTGTATGAATTTGGAATCTCAAGTAACTGCTATATGCAAGTCTTCTTTTTTTCATGTTCGTAATATATCTCGCATTCGTAAATACCTATCTGTTGACAGTACTAAGACTTTAGTTCATGCTTTTACTACTTGTAAACTTGATAATTGTAACTCATTACTATATGGTCTTCCTCAATGCCTTACTCATAGACTTATAGACTTATACAGAACTGTGCTGCCCGACTTATATTTTGGAAATGAAATATGACCATGTAACTCCGTTACTAATAGAACTTCACTGACTACCTGTTACTCAACGTATTGTCTTTAAGATCTTGTTACTGTCGTTCAAAGCACTCAATGGGCTAGCGCCTAAGTATATTACTGACTTACTCGTGAGATATGTTCCTGCACGATCATTAAGATCGTCCTCTCATTGCTTTCTGAGAGTTCCCCGGTCGAGTTCCAAAACTTATGGTGACAGAGCTTTCTCTGTTTGCGCTCCAAAACTATGGAATGGATTACCTGGACACTTGAGACTTGAGACCGATCTAATGTCATTTAAAAGTAATCTTAAAACCTATCTATTCCGTCAGACCTATCCCATTTAGTCCAGCTATTTTTAGTTTTAAGATATATTCCTAATGTATATTTTTAATGTATATTTTTAATGTGTATTTTTAATGTATATCTTAATGTGTTAATTATAATTTAGATTTATTATTGTTATATACATATATATTCCTGTAAAGCGCCTTAGAACTTTTGGATCATGTACGCTATATAAATTTTACTATTATTATTATTATTCATTTATGTAAAGAAAGAAATGCTTCTGCTTAATGTATATTGTACTTATTAGATAATATAATGTGCATAACAACGTGATTAAATACATTTTACGGTGTAGTGACAAGCTAATGAAACTGATGGTAATCAGAATTTAGTTTGTGTCACTTAAAGTAAAACGTGTTTTTTTTCGAGAGAAGTTGTATGTTTTGAGTTTCCCTCATTGAAATCCGTTTACCCTTGGAATTATAATTTCTGGAAAATATTTCTTCCACATTCGACGAAATTGTGTAATGCTTATCAGTCTTGACGTTCTCGTTCCTTGTGCTGCTTCTCGGTACATGCAATATATTATTTGTATGATCAAAGAAGCAGGTAATTCTTTTCGGTTAACATCCGGCATGCGATTTGCTAACAAGTCTACTTGTTCGCGAAACCAAAGTTCCGCTTCTATGGCCCTTTTGGATTTGACTAGCATACCAACACGTGCATGAACGGCAGAACTTACACCACGGTTTAAATATTCGTCCTTCCAGTAATCATATCTGTAAAAAAAAAACATTTTCTTCAAGGCTTGATAGGGTTATTGTTGTTTCTCAGATATTACCAGTTAATTTGGGTATTTCATCCTGCTGCTACATCCTTGGAAGCATTAATTTTGCATTGATTGCAAAATAAGCTTTTTTATATAAATGGTATATTGTGAGCTCCGAAAACGAATTTCCATGGAACATACCTTCCATATGCCATTCCATGACTAAAGACCCACCCTTTTGGCAGACCTGCTTCCATTTAATGTAGTTTTCCATTTTTTATTCTATGACTTATGTCAAAGAAATTAAGAAGCCATTGTGTTTGATCTTCGGTGATTTCTCCTGGTACATGTACGTGACTCTGTATTCTAAGATTTCAGATCTTCCAAGACAGTTCTCACACAGTTTTTATTGCAGCAGTTTGTCTTCCTGGTATCTTTTCTAACCATGCAAGCAACATCTTTCTCTCCTTGATCTTTCCTGATTTGGCAGGCCTTCCTTTTATTACAGCCGTCAATACTGTTGATGCTTGGTAGACACGTCAGTTATCGGAGTATCAGCCACATCCTTTAATATACCAAAAAACATAGTAAAGTTTGGTAGAGTACCTATATTACCGTACAACACAATACATGAAACATATGAACATAACGCAACAAACAATATGATTGCTGGTAAGTGCAGTGCTTACTCGGTGATCCAAGTCGGAGCGTCTCGTAACAACATTAGTAAGCTTTCTTTGGCCCACAAAAAATCCCATATAATAAGGTAAATTTAATACGATACAATACAATCATTTTATTAACGTGGTCAAGAACACTTAGCTATATAGGGGATGCCCCCATGGGAGCAACCCAGCTATTTTACAGGTTTGCCACAATGAAATGATAATTAGATAAACAAATACATTATATAATAATAAGATAATTAGAAATATTACAACTCTAAAATAAGTCTAAATATTATTAAAAATATGAGATAACAATTTCTAAGGTGAATAATATTAAAACTAATATCGAGACAGTGGTTTAGTGCACACATGATATTCTATAAATCTAATCCTGTAAAATCTAGTTTTGTTAGATTGTCTGGTGTAGAGTTCCACAGCTTCGCAGCGGTATATCTCCATGATTTCAGGCTATATGTGGTAGATTTAACCTTAGGTATGCTAAGAATGGCGTAATTCCGATATGGATACTGGCGCATGTTCACTTTTCAGTGACCTAAATACTGTACATAAGATTTTTATAAGTCTCTGGTTTACTAATGTGGTATGTCCTGATTTCTTTACTAATATTTCATATGGAGTTTGTTTATCATGATACAAATCGCAAGGCTCGTTCATTCAGATTTTCTAATTTAGAAGTGGAATGTTTACTACAAAAATGCCAGGTTTCAGCACAATAATTAAAATATTTAATATTAATACTCAAACAAGAATACTCCTCCTAGATACTCCCAACTAGAGTGCTAGTGCTTGTAATCACTTAAGGCGTAATCACTTAAGGCGGAATTACAGTCAAAATTGGATCAAATTGGAACAAATTTGTAAAACCCATTTTTATAGTTGTTAAATAAAGCTTACCAGGCATGTTATGCATCTATATAAACAGCAAGGTCTTGGCTTTAATGATATGTACTAATCATAAATATATAATTAACTGAGCGATTAGATTCCTTTGTTTACGATGAACAGTCAAATGACAGAACTTCTTAAAAAAGATTGACCTCTAAAATAAGCCACTGAATCCTATGGAGATGTTCTGAGCTGGTATATAGTCTGCACCTAGTTTATATAGTATAATATTGAGAACACTTTTTCGTTGTTGGCTCAATAATTGTATTGCCCAATAAATGGCTCATTAGCAGGAAACAATCAGTTTTACTGGTTGGCAAAAATCCGAGTTAATTTTATACATCATTTAGAGGCAATCGGAGAGAAAGAGGTCATATTGGCAAACCTGATTGTAAATTATGTTTTCCACCTGCAGTAATATTATTGTCAACCTTTCTAAAGTATTAATTGCCTGAAGACTTTCCATGGGCTCAAGCTGCAACTCATTCGTTTATTTTTTGAACATGAATGTTTGAATCCTGGAAAATGCCTACCTAATGAAAAGGTGTGGATGTAGGGCCAACAGTCATTGGTACTGAGAATACTAACATTATAGCTATTTTAATGATAGTCCTTCTGGACTACTTTCCTGTTTTTCGTGAAATCTAAACTACCTGGGTATACACCGAATTACAAAAGGCTGTCACATGACCTAGGTCGTATAGAGAAATGGATTATGGTCAGTGGTGATCAATTAAAATGATGCAATACCAGTACAGGTCATTGAAAGTTTGAGATACTTTACTGAATAGTGCCAGCATTGCTACTAAACTGCGTTTTTTGTATACACATACATGTGCTACATAATTATAATTTTTGTTTGGTCTTGCAATGACCTATGTAAGGACAGTATACATTTATTTTAGACACGTACAACATCACAAGCGATACGAGGCGCTGCGAGTCTGCCCTAAATTGAAATTTTTCGTGAGTTCAATGAAGAGTGTAGCAGATAAATATTATAAATGATAGATCAGGTAATTAAAGTAAGTGCTTATAAATATAAAGTTTACCAGATTTTGCTCTCTAATAAGAGTCTCTTCCCCAAATTCTTTTCTTGAGGAACAGTGACTTCCTTTTGGAGGAAATTCCTCCCTTATTCAGTAGTAGTTTAACAGGTCACTATAAGACAAATCCAGCCTCCTGATTGGTCGAGAAAGGGGCGGGGCGATGACGTCACCGAAACCAGTAGAGGACAAATCCGGGCTCGTTTGGTGAAAGCGGCTATCCCGGACGGTGTTTCGTATACCACGTTTCCTACGTGTGGCCATAATTTGTGGATGAAAGTAGGGGTGAGCCGAAGTGAGAAAAATCCGAACCGCGTGTTCTTTACGTGTACGGCACCTGCGCCCAATCCCAAGTGTGCGTTTCCGCTTGGATTTATGTGGGCAGGTCCTCCCGCGACACCTATTGTTGACGGCCCCTCTCCCCCCAAGAAAATTCAACTCTACGCTTCGCCATGGACACCAGAGGCTCCCCAAAATCTGCCACCCGTCGCTTGGACCAGTCCCACCACCACTACGCCTCTTACGGGGCCGCCCGCGGAGACGCCCCAGGGACCCCCGCTGGGGACTACGTTGATCCCTGCAGTGATCCCCCTGGTACACTCCGGACCCCTGCTGGTATCACGGTCGGGGGCCCCCGCCGCCACCCCCTCCGCCTATAAGCATCCCGACAGCGCCCTGGTCCCCCTGGAACAACAACAATCAGGGACAAGCGGTGTAATGCCCGGGAGCCAAGAAGACCCAGATTTGGGCGCTATGCCGGACAACCGGGATGAGTTCACTACAAAAGCCGGATGGGCTTTGTACAAAACGCTCTACGGCATGGTGTGTGTCCGGGAATACATGCGACAACGTGGACGGACTGCGAGGGGTGTATTTATAGTCAACAGAGCCAACAGGATGAACGTTACCATTCCTGCTTATGGTCTTTTACCGAGGAAAGCTTTAACACGCACGTGGCGGAGGTCCGGGCTCATATTACCCTGGAGGCTCTACGGGATACGGGCGTACGGGCTTTGCAGAGTTTGCACCTCTCGGGGATTATTGCTTCCCTTACTTATACCGTGTTTGGGCGGCTGCAAAAGTTAGAGGAGGCCGAGATTTACCAGTATTATAAACTGTATTATTTTGAAGAATGCGAAGACCCCCTCATTGCTTACAAGAACCGAATTTGGCACGCGTTGGGACAAGCTTTGGTCTACGAAGACAATCCCCAGGACTATATTGAAATTGGAGTGTCTACCCTTTTGGCTTTATTGGAGCCCAACCATTATATGTAAGACAGGCTACCCGAGACAATAAAAGAGACTTGTGTTTGTGTAACAACAACTTTGTTTTTTGTAAAAAAAAATACAATACTACAAGTTTAAAAATATTACATAGGTTGTATTTTTCAACAAGTGGGCTGATCATCATTCCAAAGGTTGACCCGTACCGGAATAGAGCAATGCTGCCGGATCTTAGAAAGAACGGGTGTTTCACACGAGAGTGACAGTAGTAGCATCTAGGTATTTCGTTTTTTTTTAGCGTCCGGGAGAGTACGGCTATAAAACAAGCTGTGCATATGGTTTCACCGCCACATGGTAGAGTGGGTAGTTGGTCATCAGGCAATAAGCCACATTTCAAACACTAAAAAGAAAAATGATTTAAAAATTAATTTAAAAATCAAAGGACCATATGATAGTAGAGGGTTTTCCATTGGAACCAACCCCACCCCTCATCCCAGACCTCCGCGTACACAGGGTGGTGGGGACACCGACAGTACACAATGCCAGAGCGGAATTGAAATTCTGCCAAGGGTTCAATGAATAGAGCAGAGAGACGAGGCGGAAGGCCTAAAAAATTGCGTTTGTGCGGGATCTCCTGCCAGGAGTTATTCCACGAGTATACGCCGTTTAGGTCTTGTAGCGACAAATGAGTGATGAGGAATAGAGTTGGTAAAAATATTTTCTGATGGCGTCGTTTCCTCTTGTCGATCATTTGCTGGCCACAAACATAGGCGCCAATTTTGGAAATGATTTCCGCGGGCAGGCCAAAGTGTCTTAGGTAGACTGCGTGGGAGTACGAATGGGTGTCCGTAAAGGCGGTAAGTCGTAAGTCTGTTTGGAAAACAAATCAAAAAAAGGAAAAAAAAAAAAAGAACAAGAACGCAACGAATAATGTTTTAGAGAACTTGCTTCCGTAGAGGCGCTCTTACTAGTATAATGAAAGTAAAATGACTGAAGAGTAAAAATAGGAAAACTAGAATGAGAAAAATAGTAATAAATAAAGACAGAAATGTAAACGATTTTAAGGCAGTGTACTGTGGAACAATAAATCAAGAGGGCAATTAATGAAGAAGAGAAGGGTATTATATAAGTAAAACAGCTAGAAGATACCGACAACCGAAACAGAAAACTAGCGCTGAATTTTAAAGATGAAAAATATGGAAAAATACTAACAAAATACACGAGAAACAGAAAACTAACCTTTAGACGTGGAAGTACGAGCTGAAGTTAAGAAAAAGTAAAGAACTGTAGCAGAAAAAGTAAAATTATTGGAGAGCTGAAAAAAGACCATAACCGTCCACCATTACTTTTTACTACAGCTACTACTGCTTCTATTTTTTGCCTTTGTGCTTTTATATAAACAAGTCATAAACTGAATCCCTTAATGGGAATAAAGCTCACGCCTGGCATTATTTTGTAAGTGCAAACTGACTGCCTATACCTATTTGTTGCTTAAATCTTGAATACATGTAAGAGGTAAAAGCAGATCAGACTAGTATACTTTGCATACAGGCTTAATGGCTGTGCCTCATAAATAAAATCATATAGTTATCCCTGATATCCTCATATTGAGTGTAACAATAACCGATTGAGTTTCGTTAGAGTGATTTTACATAACCTGTGACAGAGATAATACACTAATACATAATGTAGATATATACTATTACACCCCAACTTCATTGTTTTCTTTTGTTTCTATTTGACTACAGTGTGTATTAGTGCGAACTATTAGATTTTGTTGCATGGGTTTTGTGAAATCACTCTATTACCTCTTCCTTGACTCGTAATGTGTTATGTTGAGATGTTCATAGGCAAATAGGGAATAACATTATCTGGAATTAGCAGATTGTATATTTCCTTCAATTTCTCTTATTGTTTCTCTTATTATCTGTCTACAACGATGGTGACCATAAAGAGTCAACAACAAGTCACTAAAGTGAAAATCTATCACAAATATCTTTCAAAACTGCATTCTGTAATTCCAGAAAATATCCATACCTCCCCCACATAAGTTTTCTCATTTAAAATATATGCTCCCCTCTGGAAATTCCAGATTTTTTCATATAATTCCTTTGACGCTCCCACTTGGAGATTTCCATGACTCTCCAGACAGTAATTTGGAGGAGGAATGGATATTTTTTTAAATTTCATATTTCATCTTAGTCAAGCAAAATATAATGGGCTAAATCAAATGACAAATGCATACACTGTTTGTCCCTTTACAAGGTCATTTCTCCTAAACAAGTTTGAACCTACCAAAAAAGAGCAAATGTGCATTTCCTTCACTACCATCTATCTAATCTTCATTGCTGCCATCATCACTGTCATCATCACTGTCCTCATCACTGCCACCATGGTTTTCATCACCATCCGTGTTGTTATCCTTAACAGGATTGTCAACACTGTCCTGATCTTCACCCTCTTTATCACCATCATCCATACCAGCACCATCATCATCACTACTTGCGAAATCATTGTCATCAGACATTAGTTGCTCATAAAGTGATTCATCCAATGAAACAGTGTCATCCTCGTCATTGCCTGAATCTGCATCACTTTCCCCATGCAGTATCTCGTCCAGTACTCCCACAAATGGAGATGTTAGGCTAAAAAGAAAAACTACAATATCAGAATACTGAAAAGCACATATATATATATATACAATATGTATTATATGTGTGTATGTGTATATCTATGTTTATTTATTTATACCACAAGCATTTGATATGTTTAAAGATTCTCCATAGATAAACATCTCTAATCGTATATATCAAAGGATATCAAACATTATGGGATGTTGCCAATTATATTATGTACATGTTACTTATCCTTTAGTACTATAAAACAACATATAATGACAAGTATCCCATAATATTTAACAAGGTTTCTGATATATATGTTGATATGTTAGGGGGTGACATATTGTTTTGCAAATTGCTACATGTATACCCTGGGTGCCAGATATTTATCTTGCTAAGTTTATTCAAAACCGCCAGGCAGAGATGCAAGATATACCTCAGGAAGGGAGCTTGAGTTCTCTGATTGAGCTGATGAACAGCAATAAATATTATTTAATTCATTGTGACCATATACATGTACATGCATTTATCTGCAGGTATGACGAACTCTCTCTCTATCTTAAAACAGACAACATACCCACCTAGCCAAATGATAATTTAGAATCAGGTGCTTGAAAGTAAGGCTGTGCTAAAGAAATGCTTTGAAGGTTTAAAATTAACTTATATGTACATGTATCTTGGGGTCTATATTTTTGTGGCGACCTTCACCTCCTCGGAACGTGGAATAGTACTGGCTATCCAAACAATGCCTAACCCTAAAACAATATAAACCCTAACCCTAAAACAATGGCATTCTTTGTCAGTGCAGTCCAAATGGGGTCCAATAAAATACAAGGTTTTGAGAGGTGAAGGCCATATTTTAGTGGCTAATGGTGGTTCGGTAGTCGCGTTCACTTATGAATATGTAATGAAGTGATGTGCATATATTCAGTGGCTCAGAAGTCACTGCCGAGTCACCGAGCCAGTAGCTCTTCAGGACATATCGAGAAATGGCCCTGTCTGTTCTGTAATTTAGCCTTCTTTTGCTCATACTTCTATATCATGGAATATTATTAAACTGGGTCGCACTTACTCGACTATGAAGCTGCATGACTTCTTTAGGTTAGGCTTCATTTTTCACAATCTACAACGTTGCTTGCACCACCAACAACGAGGCCGTCTTCGGGTGGTTACCCGCTCCAGGGCTTCATTATACTTTTCGGTTTTGTTGAAAAGCATTTCCGGAGGAACTGGTTCATCGGATTCACGTAAATTTCCTTTAGCTTTAAGGGTTTTCATCGTCGATGAAATAAGCGTGCGGAGTGTTTGCTCGGCTGACAACCGGGGCTCCAGCCTCCTAACCTTTCTTCCAACTCGTGGAATTCAGTTCTTATTCCAGGTCCCGCACAGGATATCAACTGCCCGAACATGGCACTGGTGCCCTCGATAGCAGGATCACCCCTGATTTGTGGTGCGTCATCAAGCCAGAGTGGCTAGCAAATGAATACACTGCTAAATCGAGTAGTTCCATAATCCCATTGGGTATCCTTTTGGAGTTTCTCTTCATTTTGTTACTTTCCGCCATGATGTTCACACAATTACAAGCAGCATGCAAGCGACCTCGTTTCCATGTCTCCATTACGAGAGCCGTCGGGTTATTGGGTCAGCGTCAGTGACGGCGCTAGGTGTTGAGAAGTGTGAAAAAGAAGGTCGAAAGTTGAATAACTATAAACTAAAGGATGGCTTCAAGAAATCACCTACCATTCCTCAGACCACTATATGACATTGCGATGTGGCATTTCCTTCTTATGATGGGGTTCAAGCGCGGGGCGGGGGTGAGCAAAGTGAAAGACCGAAGTTCACCCGTAGAATGCACGATGTAGTCGCAAACTTCCAGTGTAAACTCCTCGATGCAACAGATTTTCGTCACTTGAAAGAAAAGATGGCGGAACCTGATGCGAAACAAGCTACAGGGAACTGGGTGGTCGAGGATAAGGTATCCGATAAACTTGTTGAATGGTGCGCCCATCAGTGGCGAAGGAAGGACCCTTGCCTCCCACAAAACCACGAAACGGCCTATCAAGCGCCCTCGTTTGTCATGCCTCTCTTCGGTGATGCAGCAATGCCTGTATGTCATTCATGCGGATTGCCCTGTCCCAAGTGTAGAGATGAGTTACAACTGGAAATCCCAATAGCAATGGAGGACCCAAAATCGTATGACGAAGGAGAACAAGAGGAAGAACGCGTACAAGGAGCAGCCGCTCGAGAGGAAACCCCCGAACTCAGGATGAGACTTCGATCCAGAGCTCGCCCAACATAAACTGAGATTGTGAAGAATCTGCCCCCAATTTAGTTTGACACTTTTGAAAATCAGCACAAAATTTCTGGAACATTTTTGCTATAACGGGAAAATATACCGTATTATAAACTGGAAAAGCTCTTACAAATTGTGCAAAATTATCCATTTAGCTCAGGTGTTACACTCGTATGAATGATTTGGGGTTGAAAATGGGTAGGATTTTTTTGGAATTTCAGGGTAAGGTTTTTAATAAGTTTGTATGAGAATTTGAGAAAATGCATTATTAATTAACCAAGTTTTCGGGTATTCTGCAATCGCTCCACAAGGGCTATAAACTCTGTAGTGTTCCTTAAACAATAGTCAACTTTTTATTTTTCATTCACTGAATGGAAGGCTGTTGCTGTTAAAGATTAACTGAACAGCCTTCCATTAATTCTGCTAGGAGGGAACTGCGGTTTGAAAAAGCCACATAGATTTTAATAGCACAGACTGTTCACACTCAATGCACATGATAGAAAGAAAATAATTTCCACCTATATTTCATAGTTACTGTTTATTAAATAGGCCACATCAAGTAAAAGGGGCTTGGACAACATTTAAAGTTCTATAACATAAGAGACCGGTCATTATTGAAGGGGAGTACCGGGTTGGATAAAAATCGTACAGGTATGAATTTTTTTTCAGGAAAACCTATGGGGTATGGGATTTTTTAATCAACTATGTAACAGGTTATTAAAAATTCAGGTCAATACTCGTACAGGGTTTGAATTTTTTTGAAAAAATATCCGATGGGGTTTGAAAAAGAAAAAGAAAACAAAAGTTTTTATCCAACGCAGTACTCTTCTTAAATAATGACCGGTCCCTAAATGCCAGGGGGTTCTTCAAAGTAAAAAGGGTAGCAATAACCGTCGAAAAATACTGAGCCATGAAAAATTGCCCACCAAAAAATACACTAGCCTGCTATGCAGATGTATGTATTTTTTCACTCTCATAAATTCTAAGAAAAAAGAAACATCACTGAGCACTTAATTAGTTCCCAATATGCAGACACTGATGTCAGGACTGCCTTTTCTTGCCCAATCAGAGCGATTGTTAGAATTTTCATGTTGAATATTAAATCTACAAATTGGTCTTGCCTTGATCGAGCGAACACTCTTCCATGATTGGTCAGTGGTATAAGTATCGTCAGCATCTGAATTCCTTCATTACACCACTTTCCAGGATATGGAAAGTAGAAGCTGATTGTTACATAAGACAATAAGGCTTGCATAGTGGAAACTAATAATGCTCGGTAAAGCAGACATTACTATTTTCGCATAGCAGGCTAAATATACCCCAGCTCTTAACAAAAGGATTTCGCTAGGACAACCATAAAAAGAATTATAAATCGCCAATTACAGCCCCTAAAAAGTACGACTATTATCCCTATACCAGCCGAATATACCCTGCCCGCCCTGGCCTGAAATATTAATATGAAGTGTTGGGATATTCTCTCTTCGTACACAAATCTTATATTATCATTGTTTCAGAAGTTGAAGCATTTGAGAAATGGTTAAAATCTGGGACAAAATATAATCATACAAATATGTTGTCCAGGCCTTTGTGTCCAAATTAGTATGTTTTAAAGAGTGTACAATGCTTACAAAAAAAAACATTTACATGATCGAAATGAACACTTTTTGTTAAAATAGCCTAACAGCTGATCATGGTACAGTCCAAATATCATTATTTTCATGTTTATCTGAGCGGCTTGAACATCCAGGTTTTAAAGTCTGTCATAGGATTCCCCGCTCTGGCATTTTGAGTGTAGAGCTCAAAACTCGTAGACTTCCTGAAATGCAGAAAATCGATGTATGACCATCTATCTCCAATCAAATTAATGTTCAATTTAACATTGGCTGCTTTTAAACAGTGGAACATGAATTAACAACTACCAGAGAGTGAGTTTGGGACTTTGTTGACTTACCATATTCCGGCCCTTTTTATGGTGCTATCATCAGCACCACGACGAGCTGCCCATTGTGCTGCTGAACGCCTTATGCTGTGGGTGCTGTAGTATTTCTCAAATAGAGCCTTTGTCATCTTAAAAATAAAATTAGAGAAAAAAAATCATAAAAAAGGGAATGAGCAGATCATTGCATTGTAACGAAATTTCCCTGAAAATGATGAGACCAAGGAGGAAATTGAAAACTTTATGACAAAGGATTTTATCTTTTACTTCTGAAGAATTCACCCTTCAGGAAAAAAAAGAGAATTACTGTGGAGCCAGTATGGTGACTTGACTATCTGTAAGTTCTACCAGAAACACATAAGGGAATTGAAATGTGTAATGATGGCCAATGCGCCAGATTAATTAATGAATAGAAATCACCATATTTGGAAAATACTCGTTACGGCCATGACAGTCCTAGATGGTTCAGGTTTTAAACCACCAATGTATTCCATATAATTATGGTGATTTTTATCGTTATGGCCGTTACACGTTTCAATTCCCTTTTGTTTCTGGTTCTACATTACCTCTCTGAAGACTTTTCTGTCAGAATTCCATCCAGCGATTTAATTTTCCTATTGGCATTTTACAGAAACTGTGAATCTGCCATAAGCATCATTTTGTTGCATTCATGTTGCTGTTTAAATGCCATGCCACTTGAATGAATGCCTCTTATGTACTTTTTTGGGAATGGGGGTGTGATGCTTATTTGCACACACCCTAATTTTAGTTTAGCTTCTTTCTAATGCAATTCCCAGATAATATGAGATACATACCTGTGATGAGTAACCAATTGACTAGTGCTGTGACAGGACACAACTCGCGGCATAATGGATTTGACCACAAAGTTACAGTTGTGCCTGTAAATTTGAAATTGGCATATTATTAAAAATATTACAAAATAACATTATTATTAATGGCACCTTATGCAAGGTGGTAACCAACTGCGCCCCATCATGTTCAAGACAACCACTATATTTCATCAAATAGAACCGGATAAACGTTTGTGCCTAGGAGGTTCAGCCATGTCCTAATCTGTCTGCTTAAGATAAGAATTTATCTATACCTTTAGCTTTCCTGTCAGCTTTAGACCAGGGAATCTTGACATCGCTGCGTTGAGGTAGTTTGCCAGAGTCAGCTGCCCATAATAATAATAATATCAGTACAATGGCTTTCTTTTATAAGCACAGGAAATAAAATACTTAATGAACTGAAGTACCTTAAGGTACAATTAGCACCATAACACAACATGAACTCTATTTGCCCCAAACTCTATTTCTGATATATTGCAGTTGTATAAATTAGTTTTCTTCAAGAGGCAGGAGCAGGAATAAATTATTGAACTAGAGTAAAAGCTCCCCAAATTGTGGGACTGCTTCATCTTGTGGTGTCGCAATGAAAACGTACAGGATTTTATTTATTCTTGGGAGGGAGTTGATTCATCTTATGATGTCACAGGATCCAAGAAAATTCATCAAAGATGTGGAATTGGAAGCCAACATTTCGTGGTTCAAAAAGTCCCCTACACTTGTAAAGTTGCATCAAGCTGACTATATGATCTAGAGTTAAAGACCACGTTTATATATCTTTGGATGAATAATATTGTTAAATACCGTATTCACTCACAGATAAGCTGCACCTTTTTACCCAACATCTTCGTTTAAAATCGGGGGTGCGGCTTATCTGTGAGAACATCTACCGAACAAAAGGTCCAGAAATTTCCATAAATTAACATTGAAAAGAAATACTAAGCTATAATAATAAATACTACACCAAAACCAAAAGAAAGTAAGCATGGCCATTGCTTTTGCAAGTTTGGTGGCTCCAAACAGATCTGTTTACGTTGTGAATATTTGTTCCTCCACAAGCGATAAATACCACGCTAAATGGCATTATGATTCTTTGCAGCTTTGCACTTTAACAGCAAATTTGTTTATACTATTTCTGAGCTGAAATTACAGGTACAACTTTGCAGTTTTCTCCAGTTTGAAAGTCTGATGAAACTGATGAAGGTTTATAAAATGTACATGTATGTTTCATATTCTTCCAAAAAACCTTTTCCCCTGAATCAAGCTTCTAAATTCGGAGTGCGGCTTATCCGTGAGTGAATACGGTATAGCCCATACGTTATGAACCATGGTATGAGGTGATTTAAAGAACATCCTTACTTTATGAACCATGTTTTGAGCTGACTCAAAATGCGGTCTTTGGATGGTCTTAAATCCAAAGACCGCATTTTGAGTCAGCTCAAAACGTGGTTCATAAACTATGGATGTACATCCCTACTTTATGAACCATGCTTTGTGAGTGACTCAAACTGTGGTCTCAAAACCACGTACTTGTCCAATACTCTGACAAATTTATGCATAGCATTGTTTTGTGTTTTATTGTATTGCTTCGTTCTACTATTGTATTGTATTGTTAAGCTATTGTTATGTCGATATAATACAATAGAATGCTATGCATAAATTTGTCAGAGTATTGGACAACCCTCTAATCAAAACATGGTTCATAAAGTATGGGGTATATTATTCATCCAAAGATATATAAATATCCACCATTTTCACCAACACAGAGGTTAATAATTTTTTGTAATAAAAATATGATAATAATTATTGTCTGTTTTTTTGGACTCATCTAACTTTTGATTTTCTTAAAAATTAAGCAACTAGTACCTCAGGATATAATAATTTAAGTCACCTCAAAATGTGGTCTTTAAAGTCTAGCTCATATGTACATGTATATAAATTATATTAGTATAATTATACCACACCAGTGAATAGTGCTTTTCGCGCGCTCTGATTGGCTACTCAACCTCAACTCAACCATGCAAAGCAGCAATTACTGCAAGTTTTTTGTCCATTTGTCACCAAAAAACATATTTGGCGCTAGCTATTCAATTGTGTGTTATATACATGTACTAATAAAAACAAAATGGCATCATTTTACAACTACCAGAGGAGACATTGCAAATTTCCTTAGTTATTCAGATTTTAAAACGCCAGTTGGAAAAGTAACACAATTGCACTGATTACAGGAACAAAAGAAGGAATGCGAAGGTTTCTGGTAGTTCTAGTATAATAACATATTGAACATCTCCTATTGAAAAGTCTGTAAAATCAAGGTTGGATTAAAGGGTTAAGTCTTTACGTCTGTACCTGAATAGTTCGGAGGCAGCTTCAGATGCCTTGCTTGTAGGCGTAGTGGCTCTTCTGATCTCAGGAAGAGGGCAAAGGAAAAAAGCATAATGGTCCACAGCCACAAACCATGCAGTCCCTAGAAAGGCATAATATAGTAATAAATTCAAAATTGAAATCAAGTTGGGAATTCTAAGTAATTATGATTCCACAGCTACTTAATGAAAACATGTAAACATATCCAGTGGTGATATTTTCAACCAGCACAATCGCCTTGATTCAGTAACCTGTACTGCTCGAGACCTGTATTCTGATTGCATCCATTATACTGTAGCTCTATTGTTTTCATACTGCATGTGCTAAAGGTTAGGGTGCCGCCGCCATCTTGGAATGTGTAATCTGTGCGCCAGACCAAATCCGAAGCTCTGTATCTCTGCGAAAAATAGATACGAGACTCCAAAACTGAGAGTGATTACAGGTAACATTCGTTTCTGTAATTATCTAGAATTCTAGAAATATAGCTTCAATAATGCTCCATCTAAGAACGACATCATAAACGGCAAAGGAATGTACATGTAAAAGATGTTAATTTTGTATTCTTCTCTCTCGTAATTTCATTGGTCGATACTCATAAATTCAATAGAAGCCCATCGAAATAATGCATTTCCATTCGATAATCTTTTGCTACAGTTCTTAGCTGAATAATTACTTAATAAATAATGTAACCCTTGAAGCTGAAAAGATTAAGTGAGTATGAAACTGTCATATCTCCTTATTATCACTGGAGGCAATTATTACTGCTTGCAATTGTACTTTTATAGATCTATATTTCATACTCCTTACAGATCTATATATTTTCCAAACACATTGACAAAGTGTACATGTATAAATGTGATTTTATTTATTTTCACAGAACGTTGGGGTAAGATTAGGAATACAAGAGAGATCATGTTCACGGTCATGGCGTTTACTCTGACATTTGTTGTGGTAATGTATACCAGAGTTATGTTGGGAAAGATGAACCCCAACAGCTAATATCGTTGGTATACCACATTGACGGGGCTCCTGCAGTTAAGTCAAAGTATATGAATCTCTGGCCCATTCAATACTTTGTTGTTGAACTTCCACCTACACCCAGATATTGCTTTTCAAATATACTAGTTTGTGGTCTCTCGTGTGGAGCAGAAAAGCCAGATCTCAACGTGTTTCAAGAAAGGTTTGTTAAGGATTTAGAAGAAGTCCAAGGCTCTAAGGTAAAAGTTATTATATATTAACGATATTACTAGATCCTCTGATAAATTTACGTTTTATTTATTTGCTGATGATACAAGTATAATGTATGCAAATAAGAATATTCACTACCTTGAATCTGTAGTAAATTCTGAATTACTTAAGGTGTGTGAATGGCTTCAAGCAAATTAGCTAACTCTCAATTTAAAAAAAAAAAATCATATAATGTTTCGACCACATCAAAAAAAGTTACTCCATTATCCTGAAATCAAAGTATATGACCCAATTCTAGAAAACACAATTCCTCTTGAGAGAAAGGACTTTGTAAAGTACCTTGGAGTCTTAATTGACTATGAACTTTCGTGGAAATATCACATTGACCTCATGTGTCAAAAAGTTAGTAAAACGATAGGAGTAGTAGCTAAATTAAGACATTTTATTCCTCTAAGCCCACTTCTAAAAATATATCAAGCCTTAATAAATCCATATCTCTATTATGGTGTATGTGCTTGGGGGTCTGCCTCTAAAACTCATTTAAATAAACTCTTAATTCTCCAAAAACGAGCTTTACGATTAATCTACTTTGCAAAGTCAAGAGATCATGCAGTTCCTCTTTTTATTAATGCAAATGTACTCCCTATCTCCTTTATATATTTTGAGCGTGTTTCTAATATGATGTGGGATATTTCTAATAATTCTGCTCCTGAAAACCTTACTCGTGCCTTTATTAAAACAACTGATATCCACAAATATAAAACGCGTTCTTCTACACAAGACGATTTCTTCGTTGAACATACCAGACTTGAAAAGATGAGACAAACGTTCTTGAGACTTGGACCACAAATATGGAATTCTTTGACTCCATCTATACGTACCTTACCAAAACGTACTTTTAAAACAGAATTGAAACACAGTCTTTTTGATATATTATTAAAAGCTGATGACTATCTTGAAGTCTCCCAGATAATTAATGAATGTAAATAATATATTTTTCCTTGAAAATATGTCATATAAGTAAATTAAATTATTGCTATGTTATCATTTAACAACACTATTTTTACTGGATATGTATATAATATAGTCACGCTCTTTCTCTTTCCTTTTCCTTCTCTACTTATACGTCACAGTCAGATCTGTGCTATAATTGATTAATTAACTCCATTTGTAATATAATCACCTTTTTCTTCCCCCGCCTCGATTAGTTTAACTATTTGCGGAAGGAAGTTCCTTGTAAGCTATAATAGCGTCTCCTAATTGGAATAAATTATTGTCTATTGTCTAATGTCTAGTTAACATACTGTCGTATCCTAAGCTAAGAATAGACACCTAAATAATAGAATAGACTGATGGATTCAAGAAACATGACGAAGCACTAAATGATATGGAACAGTACTCGAGGCGGGAATGTATTGAAATCAGAGGCATCCCTCAGGACCCGCACCACGCCGAAGATTCTGATCAAATTGTGATGAATGTGGCTAAGCTGATGGGAGTTGAATTAATTCGGCATGATATCTCCGTAAGCCACCGTCTTCCACAGCCAAAAAACCTTGATGTTCCACCTTCTATAATCGCGAAATTCACCAGAAGGGCTACTAGAGATAGCTTCTACAACTTTCGAAGCAAACTGAAGGACAAAAGTACCGAAGATCTTGGCGCTACGCTGTCCTCTCACAACAACATCTACATTACGGAAAGTCTTACAAGGAGAAACAGAGCCCTGTTCAATGAGTGCCTACTCCTCAAGAAAGATCTAAAGTTCAAATTTATTTGGACAAACGCTGGTAGGACCTATCTCAGAAAGGATACAACTAGTCGATCAATCATTATTGCTTCATTTGATGATTTAACCACTTTCAAGCAGTCTTTAAGCTTCCACTAAGCTATTATTATATTATGTCAACGATTGTATCCTTTAGTGGCTTTACCGGGTCTGTTATAATGGTGGAAGACACAAATTACATCCCAAGTATGTCTCTGTATGTGGGTGAGCCATTTATTTTTATGATAATTTTGTTTTCAATAATTGATATTGATTCTGTACTTTCCTTTGACTAGCTACTTAATGACAGCTACTTGTCCTATTTGTGACAAAATAGTCAAGGACAATTGTCAAGCTATTGAATGCGACAACTGTTTTTATTGGCTTCATCGTAAATGAAACTAGGGATTACAGATATTACTCTAGAACTGGAGATCTTTGGTTTTGCTTGGCCTGAAGAGCCCATATATTTCCGTTTGCATCTATAGATAATTCCCTACTCCTGGAAATGTCTTTCAATTCAAATACTAATTGTGGGTGTTCAAAAACAATTTCAGATCTTCTCTTAAGCCATGCTAGTATTGATTTATTAACTTCTGTTAGTGATTTTCCTCACTTAAATGACTTTGATATTGATATTAACATACCTCAGAGAACCAATTTTGCTTATTATAGTGTGCATAGCTTCCATGATAATTTAGAAATCTCTAATTGTAAGGACAGTTTCTCCATTATCCATTCTAATATTCGAAGCCTTCAAGCTAATCATGACAGCCTTTATAATATGTTTACTGATTTATGCCATAATTTCTCCATTATTGGGCTTTCAGAAATCAAATTCATGAAAGGGAAGGATATATTATCTAACTTATCTATACCAGGATATTCTTTTATATCTCAATCAAGCAATTCACAAAAATAGCTGTGCGTAACCACAACTTATGACTTGTGAATTATAGTCCAGGTTTACCTGTGTTAAAGACCCTTTAGCATGCCCCGTGACGCTTTGCAGAAATACAGTTCTGGGACTGGCAATGTTTTTGTTGTGGTTGGAAAAATTTTTTGCTTCAAAACTACTCGATGATCCACTCGCCTAACGCAATGCGCCACAGAAGCAATCGTTGATTTGAACACCACCGTATATTCTATAAGTGCTAGTCGTTGAAGACAGTCCCTCTCATTATGCTAATTTGTTTCCAGTCTCTTAAATTTATACGCGAATGCGCACCGGATTCTTCAAAGATGGCCGATGAACCGTGCGTAAGTAAAGAGGCCTTCTATGATGCCATAAACGACTTATAATCCAAACAAAAAAAAAACATTTAAAAACACCCTAACCGTCAACAACGGGTGCTCACTAATTTAGGGTGTTTAGAGCTATAGTCACTACACTTAGAACTAGATTACTGAACAACTCAGAATAATAATGCTTCTTCAATGGTCCCGTGAACTAATACAAACCCTACCCCTACATTTAAAAATACCCTAACCGTCAACAACGGATGCTCACTAATTTAGGGTGTTTAGAGCTATAGTCACTACACTTAGAACTAGATCACTGAACAACTCAGAATAATAATGCTTCTTCGATGGTCCTGTGAACTAATACAAACCCTACCCCTACATTTAAAAATACCCTAACCGTCAACAACGGATGCTCACTAATTTAGGGTGTTTAGAGCTATAGTCACTACACTTAGAACTAGATCACTGAACAACTCAGAATAATAATGCTTCTTCGATGGTCCTGTGAACTAATACAAACCCTACCCCTACATTTAGGAATACCCTAACCGTCAACAACGGATGCTCACTCATTTAGGGTGTTTAGAGCTAGTCACTAATAATTTTGGGTCGCCTCGCAGCGCCCGTAAGATTTGCTCCAATTTGCTACTACCTTCACCGACAAACAATAGAACAAACATTAATAGAACGAAGCAAACAATAACATCTAGTAGTCACTAATTTAGGATCCCAAATCCAGCATTTAAAATAACCCTAACATCAGTTAACATAACTTCCCTTTTAGAATGTTAAAAAATAAACTGGTTTTAAAATTTTGAACTGGTTTTAAAATTGAACTAGTGTAAAAATATTTAACTGGTGTAAACAAATTTGAACTAGTGTAAAAAAATTGAAATGGTGTAAAAAAAATTGAACTAGTGTAAGAATTTTGAACCGGTTAAAAAAAATTGAACTGGTTTAAAAAAAATTTGAACCAAATTTTTTTTGAACCACAACATATACATGTAAAGTATCTGCTTGCATCGTTGTTGTTACCGCTGATAGTTACTATTATATACACACGTACGATGAATACTCTTTCTTAATAACTTATTTAGGACATTCTTTTAAATATTGACAGTTTTTGTGTGACATCCAACAATTCCAACAATACGACAATTCATGCTTTGTTGTTATTCTGATAAAAATGTATTTCCAAAATGTTCAAGATCATTTGATTTTTGGTTTAGCAGATGGCTACATAAGCGAGCACGAGTTTTTAATCCTCTATGAATGTTGTCAGTCTTCTAATCCTTCGTATCCTTACTGGGAGTATGATCCATTTTGTTTGGACGACCTCGATTCCACCGAGTGCAAGACAGAATTTCGAGTAGAAAAAGAAGACCTCCCACTTTTAGCCAGAGCCCTTAAAGTCCCTGATACTTTTAGATGTTCACAAGGTACCGTTTGCAGTGGGATTGAAGGACTTTGTTCACTACTCAAACGATTAGCATACCCTTACAGGTATTTGATATAATTCACCATTTTGCGCGACCAGTACCAGAGCTTTGTATGCTAAGTAACTTAGTTCTTGACTGGATCCCCGAAAGACATGGTCAGCGTTTGACGTCCTGGAATCACCCTTTCCGTTCTCCCATATGTTTTGGTTTTATTGATGGAATTGTGCATCAAATCACCCGTCCTGATGAAAACCAACGTGTAGTATACAATGGACACAAGAGGGTGCACATTTTGAAATTTCAGTCAGTGGCAATCCCTAATGGTCTTATTGCTAATCTTTTTGGTCCAGTTAAGGGCCGTCGACACGATGCTGGGATGCTAGAAGATTCTGACATGTTGACCTCCTTGCAGATGTATGCACATAATCCAACAGGAGATCCTCTTTGCCTGTATGGAGATCTAGGCTATCCCCTCCGCCCTCGGCTGATGTGCCCCTACCGCCAGACAGACTACCCAGTATTAACAAGAGACATGAGAGAATTTAACACTGCAATGAGTGAGCTAAGAGTGTCGGTGGAATGGCTTTTCGGGGATGTCTGTAACTACTTGAAGTTTATTGACTACAAGAAAAATCTAAAATTAGGGATGAGTGCTGTTGGTAAGCAGTACCTAGTCAGTGCTCTCATGAGAAATGCCCTATAAACATGTATGTATGGAAACACCACTTCAGGATACTTTCAGCAGCAACCACCAACACTCAATAACTATTTTGTATATAACCACCACATAAACTCTACTGAGTTTAGAATGATTGCAATAAACCCTTCATTCCTATACTACGCAACACGCCCAACTCGTACAAAATCATAATAACACTACAACTAGTGGAGTGTGACAGTGCTGGATGCCTGGTGGACAGCAGCAAACGGTTTCGTTAATAAACTACAGTATTACAAATCATTACATAGTTCTAATACAGTACTTACCCGCTTATAAGAACCTAGGTTTTTCCAAGTTAGCCTAAACAGGTTCTTCTATAAATGGTGCTTAGTGGAGTTTTAGGCTATTTAGGTTCTTAAACAGGTTCTTAATTTTATAAGAAAGATATGATACCAGTGGCTGGTAGAAGGGCGGCATGTATATTAATTTAATGCCAAAACCGGCCTGGCCTTTGGACAGTATGTGATCATGACCCATTTTAGTAGATATTTCAATTCTCAGTATCAGGCTAAATGTTGATTTAATAATATATATATATGTAAATATATTTTTTCTAAACACTTTAAGATAATAACTAAAACCTTTTAAGTACTTTCAATGTATGTCCTTTATGTACAGTCTGTACTCCATAAAATCAAGAACTCTATCCTACTGTAAACCCTACTATACAATCAAGAATTCAAATTAAAACTGCATTCATAATTCTCAGTTCTAAATGTACTTGTAGGGTACTCATGTGGATTCTAATTCAAAACCAACATGTAAATACTACTGTTACTTTATTATTAACAGCAGAAGCCTAAACGCTGCATAATTAAGGTCTAAAATCTATAGGCCTCTAGTGCTTGAGGTCTGATTTTATCATCATCAGAACCATCCGCTGTAATAAGGCAGCCAGTCTTCTCAAAGAGTTTCGTGAAAAAAAATCTTATCAGCTGAAAGCTCCTTCCAAGCCTCAGCAGTCCATTTAGTCATAAGGATCCTCCTCTTCTTCGCAGATATCTTATCGTGCCACAATTCCAAGTTGTCATCCTCCTCCAGCCACCTCTCCATTGCCTCTCCTATTCTTGTCTTTAGCAACTTCCCACATCCAGCATCAATGGGTTGTACCTTGTCTGTGTGATTTTCTGATACGAGATAAACTACAGCATTGACTTCCTTCCTACAGGCCTCATGAAACTCTTTGTTCAGCTGAAATTCAACATTATCAGCAAAGATAACTTTCTCATCTGGGGAATTCCCTATACCAGGTATTAAATTTTTTGACACCCACTTCATATTCACTTCGCTGTCCATCCAGGCACACACTTGGAAATATATATCCACGCCTTTATCATACTCAGCCTTCTCTGCACTTGTCACATTTCCTTTCCCTCTGAATATTATCGCAGGCTTCACATTCTGCTCCCCTTCCCCTCGTATGCATAGTTGTAAAGTGGCCTGCCTCTTATCCAAGCCAGTGGAGGGCTGAGACACCCACGCTTGTTTGTTGCCCGTAATGTCATAGGTTTTATCCTGGTCGATTACAAAGGGGAGGGGAACTTGATCGATTTTATAACGATTCCTTGGTAACCATCGCTCATACTTCGTATCCCTGGCGGAGTTATTTCTTCTTCTTCTAGTCTTAACAGCCTTCCTTAAATTCTGGTGAAATTGTTGAATCGTTTCTCTTCCGTGATCTGCAGAGTTCTTCTTTTTATTTGACCTTCGTCTGAATGAAAAATTGTATCGCCTTTTGAATCTATGAAACCAGTTGTTGCTTGCTTTGAACTTGTCTGCTTCGTCTTTTCCATAACAAGTCTCGATCGTCGCTTTCATTTTCTTTTTGAGCCAAAGCTTTGAGATTTTACATCCTTTAGCTCGTCGAAGCTTGAATTCCACAATTACTCGCTCGGCAGCCAAGGGATACTTCTCTCTCTTCTTGTTTAATTTATCATCTACTAACTTTCTTCTCTGTCTTGCCGCCCTCAAGTTGCCTGTGTTTCTCTTGTGCTTGTTAAGTTCAACCTCTGTCTTCAATTTCTCTCTGTTCTTGTTCCACTTAACTACCAGCGACTTACTAACCCCTCTCTCTTTTGCTACTTTTTCCCACTTGTTCTTGATCTTGAGCTCAGTGAGGGAATCAAGGAGCTCCAGAGTTTTCAACTTGAATGCTACCGTGTAAGATTTCCTTCGACTCTGCCCGCGTCTGTTGTCGGTGGCAGCTGACTCTACCGGCTTTCTTTGCACTTTGGCTTGCTCATTGCTGTTGGTAGTTGAAGTCTCTTCACGGCTTTGTGCTCTCAGTTAGTTACTTATCTTTGCTTACATCCTCAAGATGTAGGTTTTCTGAGTGCTTGAAGCGAACGTGCGTTTCGAGGTACTTCTTGGCTGCGAAGCATTCGTTGCAAATGTCGCATTTCACAGGTTTGCAGGACAATTTCACAGACCTTGGATACGTCGCTGAAACGTCAAACACTTCACCACTACTCGTCTCCACTTTTCTTTTAACCCCACAGCTAAATAAGGTATGATTCATTTTCTGTTTTAAGCCATTCTACGACCCGTCAACGACAACAAAATGTGCGAACTGTCGCTTTCACGTGGTTCAATGTTTTTCGCACGTCGCGCATGTTTACATATGCAAACTAGGCACACCATTTCCGGTTTTGCTACAGTATGGAACCTGTATTGATTTGTAATTTGAAGCAAAGCACAAGGATCAAAGTATACCGTATTATTTTTACTCGGGCCAGGCCTTCGGCCGGCACGAGTCAGAAAATGCAAGCCGTTTATTATTATTATTATTATTATTATTATTATTATTACAAGTCAAAATCGCTAACGATAATCCAACACGGAAAATACAGGGGCTACTTGAATTTTAAGAAACCAACACAAGCTCAAATGCGTTCTTATCAATCTAGTTATAACATAGGATAAAACGAAAATTAATAGCGAAGTGCACAGATGCAAAATGAGATCCCATCTCTGCTCTCCCTACCCCCTCACGGGCGCTGTAGGATTTGGGAGCAGAGTCTGCAGAGTCCCACCCATACCGGTCCACCCGTATGAGGTTCTCATATTAGATCACCTTCAGCGGCGCTTTTTATAGCTGAAATTGGAGGCTTCAATCTTCCATGCGGGAGACATTAACATATGGGATATGTAAGAAATAAAGGTTTTAAGGTACTAACTAATACATGGACACCTAACTTGTTTGCTATCAACCCGTGGATATCGAAGTAATTGAGTGCGTATTTATTAGTTTCCTATCAATCCGATATGATTTCAAGTGGATATCGAAGTAATACTGAGAATGCAACGTAATCATGAAAATAGGGCTAGAAAATATGACGCTGCACCCCCCTGGATTTAATTTTTCAATAAAATAATGTCAAATTCGTGCTCTACGGCAAAATGCTTTAGCTGACATCAATTATGGCTCTTTATCCGCTGTTATTATTCATTTTATTATATCTATTATATTACACAAAATACAGTGTCTACTTGATTTTTAAGACAAAAACACAAGTTCCAATGCGTTCTGATCAATCTAGTTATAACATAGGATAAAACGAAAATGAATAGCGAAGTGTCCAGATGCAAAATGAGATCCCACCTCTGCTCCCCCTACCTCCTCACGGGCGCTGTAGGAATTGGGAGCAGAGTCTCTGCAGAGTCCCACCCATACCGGTCCACCCGTATGGGGTTCTCATATTAGATCACGTTCACCGGCGCTATTTATAGCTCAAAATGGGAGGCTTCAACCTTCAATGTGGGAGACATTAATCGATGGGATATGTAAGAAATCAAGGTTTTAAGGTAATCAATAAAAATGGACACGTAACTTGTTTGCTATCAACCCGTGGATATCGAAGTAATGCGTATTTAGGTGTTTACTATCAATCCGATATGATCTCAAGTGGAGATCGAAGTAATACTGAAAATGTAACATAATTTCATGAAAATCGGGCTAGAAAATTTAACGCTGCACCCCCTTGATTTCACTTTTCAACAAAATGATGTCCAAATTCGTGCTCAACATTAAAAACTACTTTGGATAACATCAATTGCATTTCTTTATTCGCTGTTATTTTTGGTTGTATTAGTATCTATTATATTACACTAGTGGATACCGCTAACGATAACCCAACAGGTGTGTTAGACGCTAGCTAGGTCATAGCGAGTGTTGGGTAGTGCCATGCAACTTGCATGGTAGTGATCCTGGGTGTATGGTGATTTTCCACCTACTAAGGCTCAACTGGAATTTTGGAGCACTTCTCGTGGAAATAAATGGCCTATACATCGCCGAAAAAGTTTCTCCTTGAAACGATTGTTATTTTCCATCCAAGTGCATGGAATGTCATCACAAGCTCGTGAACCGACAGCCATCCGCAGTTCATGCCGCGTGGCAGTTGTCGCGTCGAGTACAGAAACCATGGTTTTAACTCTGCCACATCACTTCATCCATTGTGATTTGAAGCTGCAACCTCATTCTAGCCACTTCTAAATGGGGGAGGGCTCCATTATGAACAGGAAAGGCGTATCAAACAATTGTCGTCGTTCAGAGTAATATTTGGGCCTGACTATATGCTAGTGAGGCATACGCTCATCCTTTTCAAATTTCTATATCGAATCTTCACAAAATGATTCGATCTTTTTAATCGCACTTCCTGTAGCCTACGTTGTATCCGCCTCTCTTCTGCCGGCTCGCTGCACTTCCTGAACGTGTTCTAGTATTCGACGATCCGTCCTGCTTTCCAAATATGGAAGATATTGACCATATATGGAATATCACAGGGAGCTCTCAGGGACGACACTTTTCTCAATAAATTGTTTGATATGCATAGGATTTTCCACCCCTCCCCCCTCAGTTTTGCAAGGTTCGCATTTCTTACCCCAAATTTGTAAGCAATAGGTTGTGTTCGTCGTGTTTACTACCAAAAGCATTATTTTAACGCTGCAACTTCATTCTAGCCACTTCTAATGGGGGAGGGTTCTATTATTAACAGGAAAGGCATATGATTTTCCACCCCTCCCCCCTCAGTTTTGCAAGGGTCGCATTTATTACCCCAAATTTGGAACCAATACGTTGTGTTCATCGTGTTTAGTACCAAAACTATGATTTCAATGCTGTAGCATTATTGAATCCAGTTCTGGACTGCGAAATAGAAAATGAAACTGTCCCAGCATGCTTTGCGGCCAAAAAGGAAAGGGCGATGGATTTTTACGGGTAGAAAGCAACATCGTAGAGTCATGGGGTTTTCACCAAAATGTTACCCATAGGAAACTGCAGGGGTTCCTCTTAATTTGGTTGAGATTAAAGTTCAGGGGGGGAAATGATAGCCAAAACAAAATTTCAAAACGGCTTAACCCCCCCTGAAATTCATTTGCGCGAGTAATTACGTAAAAAAATCATCTAGTTGGGCGAAATTACATCAGATAGGCTGGTTTTTATTCCTTCAGCTATTCGCTATATACCAAACATTAATTAATTAATTAATGATTGTATTATTTCTATGATTATCGTTAGGAATTATTATTATTTTTTGTGTCGCTGTTTGGCGCCAGTAACCAATCAGATTACACAGGAGCGAAATACAATCTCAGCTTAAGTGTTTCTAAACACGTTTAGATATAAAAGGTATCGAATTATAATCTCAGGGTAGATTTCGTCAGGCGCGCTCAGATAACAAAGGTCAAAGCTCTCAGACAAGGCGAGACAAGGAGATATCGATTTCTATGAGTCATTGTCAGAAATCTATTCCCGGCCGTAAAATTAGGCAATACCACCGTCTGCCAATGGGTAACTGAACTGTCAGGTCAACTACACAGCTTAGAGAGTCTTTCTACTAGATTGAGAGACATTAATATACTGTTACATGTCTGTTAATATGGGGAAAACTGAAGAAACCCTCATTGCATTGAGTTTGATAACTAGCCTGAAATACAGCCGCCTTCTCAGTTAGTTCCAGGGTCCTTGAATTTTCAAATGGCTCAACTCGTCGCGAGCGCAAGTGAACTTGTGAAATTATCGCCATCACGCCGCGTATACAGTCAAGTCTGTTTGTCTCGGAAAGTATTTATTGTAGTTTATATCTCTTCCCTAATTGCACTGATGAAGGACTCGAAACCCTAAACGTCCCAGCAGCTTGTGTTACAGCTGATAAACGGAGGAAATGGCTCTACTGAAACAAAATCAAAGCGGACGAGTTTCGTGTTGTTTAGCTTTGCGGCCGAAGTCCATCATTGTCTGTGGTTCGGCGGGGAAGAAGAGTGTTCGTTGGGATTACTTTCAACAAAGTACACTGTATTTCAACTACCAATCTCGTACAAGTGCCTTTAATTTTTAATGATTTTCACGAAGTGGTCCTTTTTTGGCAGAATTTATTTTAGAAACAGTTGGCCTCATACCTAAAAGTGACAGCCCGAGTAAACGCCCAGCGGGCGTCTTGTTTTATATGAATTTCTTGCCAAAATATTTGTTTTGTTCTTGCTTGTTATAAAGAATACGATTAAATGAAAACAAGAGACCATAAGTCTTTTGATGAAAATAATAAACCTTGGGCACCCTGTGGTATTGCTATGTGGTGAGCCCAATGAATGACAACCCAGCGGTCTTTACATGTAGTATTTTCGCCATTTTCTCCATCTCCTTCAAGTAAATTCGCTAGAGTTTCTGCTGCAAAGCTTACTAAATCGAGAGGGTCGACTGGATAATCGCAAAGTCAGGAATGGCAGAGGAGTGTGAGGTTTATATTGAGTCCAGTGTTCGTGGCTACCACGCTTACTTCAAGGATGCTACAGTTTGTGTTGGCGAGGTCTTGAGGTGTGAAATTGAAGACAACAATGAACATGACAAGTATGCTATCGCTGTCAGAAATGAAGAAGGGAAGCTAGTTGGCCATGTCCCCATCGAATTGTCAAAGCGTTTTAATAAACTCTTGCAGGATTATGGTGATTATGGTGATTATAGTGATTCTTTCGTTCAAGCGTGATAGGAAGTGGAAGTTCATATGGACTCAGTATGGACGTATCTACCTCCGCAAAGACGAAGATAGCCCAGCAACTGTGATTCTCAGCCAAAAGGATCTGGACAGAATTACTCATGGAGCAGCACACTGAAACACTGAACTCCGAAGCCTCCTTATCACGGTTAGATAACTTACCTAGATTTGAGATTTTGTCTAAGTTAGATAAAGTCCCCAATTTATCCCACTTTGATGTAGAAAGAAATATGGCACAGGAAGTCAATTTTGATTACTACACTATAAATGATTTTAAAAACAACGAAGTTATTAATAGAGCATTTTCAAAGGACTCATTCTCTACCTTATAACAAATATTATATGTGCGGTGATATATAGGCATCCAAATGGCAAACTCGATCAATTTAATAATTATTTATTCTCAGTTATCGATAAGGTGTCTAAGGAAAATAAGCATTGTATCTTTATGGGTGATTTCAATATTAATTTAATTAACTATGAATCTCGCACATTGACAGATGATGTTATTAATACTTTAGGATCTTACTATATGCTACCGCAAATTTTGCAGCCAACTAGAATCACCTATCATACTGCCACCTTAATAGATAATATTTTCTAAGCTCTGTTGAGCATTATTCTTTAAGTGGCAATATTGTCCATGATATTACTGATCACCTTCCCAATTTTTTAATTATCAACAAACTGTCTATTGCTCACAAAAATATAAACCTTTTTAAGCGTGACTACTCAAAAGTTAATGAACATGACCTCATAAATGATGTTCAAAGTATAAACTGGGAAGATAGACTGTCTTGCAATAACGATGTTAATCAGATCTTCGATTCTTTCTATTCATGTATCTCAGACATTATTAATAAACATGCCCCATTAAGAAAGTTGTCTAAAAAGGAAGTAAAGAATAAAATCAAACCCTGGATTACCACAGGTCTTCGTAAATCAATAGCTAACAAAAACAAGCTTTTTCATACATATTTAATGAATAAATCTGAATTCCACCACTCTCAATTTAAGAGATATAGAAATAAATTAAAACATATTTTAATCGCAAGCAAAAAGCTATACTATAGCAAATACTTTTCTGACAACATAAAAAATATGAAAGGTACCTGGAATGGCATTAAACAAATTGTTACCACTAAACAAAATAAAAGTTCTATTCCTAGTAAAATAGAGGTAAATAACTCTACAATAACTGATACTAAATCTATTGCAAATGCTTTTAATGATTATTTTGCCACAATTGGACAAGAATTAGCCAAATCTATTCCCACTGTTTGTAAATCCTTCAGTCATTTTTTATGTCAACCTCAGTGCAATAGTTCTATTCTGAACCCAACAACACCGGAAGAAATTGAAGAGGAAATAAGCAACCTAAATCCAAACAAATCTTCAGGCCCATACAGCATCCCTGTAAAATTACTTAAAATCCTTACATTTTTTCTTAGTTACCCTTTAAATTATCTATTTAACTGCTCTTTCTCTATGGGTGTAGTTCCAGATAAGCTAAAGGTTGCTAGGGTTACACCTATCTATAAAAATGGAATCCATGCTGTTATTTCTAACTATCGCCCAATTTCATTACTTTCAATTTTCAATAGAATCCTTGAAAAGTTAATGTATAAAAGATTAATAAATTATTTAGGGAAATATGAAATTTTGTATGAAAACCAGTTTGGTTTTAGGTGCAATCACTCTACAACCCATGCTATTCTAATGATAGCAGACAAAATTCAAAGAGCAATAGAGAATAAATTGTTTTCTTGTGGTCTGTTTTTAGACCTAAGCAAAGCCTTTGACACTGTTGATCATAGAATACTTATTAAAAAGTTGGAATATTACGGAATATGTGGAATAGCTAAGGAATGGTTCTGCTCTTATTTATGCAATAGAATGCAATATGTCGCTTTAAGTGATAGACCTTCTGAGCAGCATTTGATGACCTGTGGTGTTCCACAGTTCTGTCCTTGGTCCCTTACTGTTTCTTCTCTACATCAATGACCTTAATAAATCTTCTACAGCTTTCGATTTTCGCCTCTTTGCTGATGACTCAAACCTATTCTTCTCTCATACAAATCTACAAACACTCGAGACAACAGTCAATAATGAATTATGTAAGATCAATGACTGGCTTTGTGCAAACAAGCTGTCTTTAAATATAGGCAAAACTAACTTTGTTTTATTTCATCCTCCACAAAAGAAAGTTACTGCCCCCATAAATATAATCATTAACAATAATATTATGAAAGAGTCTAAAAGTATAAAATACCTAGGAGTCTTATTGGAAATATTTATGTGCCTTAATCCCGCTAAATAAAGTTTAGGCACACACTTACTTCGCTTACTATTTCGTTTCATTGAACACCGCTATTCTGCCATTAATAAAAGCTTCGAGAGTTTAACCTGAGAGGCGATTTACACCAGATTTATTTTTAATGAGCATGTGTGGATATTGACTTTTGATGATTTGGTGGCTCCTAAAAGAGCCGTTTTGCGGATGTATATCCCTCCATTTCCACCACTTTTGGGATGACTTTTTGTCGCACGTGATTTAAATACTTCTGGCATTTCTCGGCAGTCATGGTCGCCCAGAAATCATGAATTCCCTGCACCAGCTCTTCCTTGTTAGTAGGCTTGGTTTGCTTGCGAATGTGGTTCTTCAGTTCATTCCAGACGTTTTCAATCGGATTCATGTCAGGACTCTCAGCAGGCGTTTTCCACCAGTTGATGTTGTTCTCCTCGTAGAAGGTGACGGCATGGCGAGATGTGTGTTTCGGATCATTATCTTGCTGGAATCGATGATCTGGCATGTGGTCTCGGATGAAATGGCAGAAGGTGGCTTTCGAGGATACTGGTGTATAGGTGTGCATCCATTATTCCATAGACCCATTCGAAAAATGGCGTCCAATTTAAAAAGCTATTGTCCTGGTAACGTGAACACGAGGCTAGTCAGTACACACAAAAGCTTTCGACCGTGTAAGCGAGGCTAGTCAAGCCTAAACAATAGTTAGTTAAATTGGACGCCATTTTTCGAATGGGTCTATAGAAGATACAAATGTTTGTTGCCCCAATGCTGCTGATGCCCGCCCAGACGTGCAATTTGAAGGGGTGTTTGGCTTTAGGGACTGGTATTACTGGTTCTCCCTTCTTGTAAAAACGTTTCCGCGCCGCTCGTTCAAGCTGTATGGTGCTTTCATCGCTGAAGATCACGTTGGATAACGAATCTCCACTTTGCCAAACCTCCTGAGCAAACGCCACTCGTTTAGGCTTGTTGGCGTCTCTGATCATATGGCCGTACTTGGTGGATTTCCATTCCCAGTCCATGGTCTTTCGTGCTCGGCGGATCGTACTGGCATCAATCTGCAATCTTGGATTTGTCGCCTTGATAATCGCTGTTAACTGTTCTGAAGAGAGCTCCGGGTTGACCCTGTACGCCCGTTCGATCGCATCTTTAATGCCTTGATTGATTTTGAGAAGGTCGTCCACGTCTTGGAGGAGTGTTTGGTCGTCGATCATGCGGCCTCTTTAGGAGTTTGAATATTGTTGAGCGATGCACAGTAATCCCCTCTTCGGCAAGCGCCTCGGAAATACTCTGGGATGACGTCGTCGTTGAGCTCAGAGAGATAATTCGTTGACGTGTATATTCGTTCAACATCTTGTTAACCGATAAAGAAAACGTGTATAGAACATGTATTTATAAGCAGAACAATAAACGCGAATACAATAGAAGCTCAGATACAATAAGAATTATCTAATTTGGGGGCACAAGCCAAATCCAGTTAAGCTTCCATTGAGGTCAGTTTCTTTTGTTTCATCAACTAACCAATAAAAAAGCTTGGTCAGTTGTTTTTATTGTACCAACTAACCAATAAGAACGCTTGGAAAGTTTTATGCAGGCCTATAAAATAGGAGCTGTAGCTTAAACACAGCACTTCATTATTGATCAACTATACAGTATCAAACAATTATTTCAATCAAGATGACTAGCCTTAGAAATGTTCTGAGAGTTCCTCGACGTGCTGCCATGTACTTTCCAGGAGACAAGACGACTGGTCCTTACGATACTGCCAAGATAATTAGCGAGAAAGGAGTAGTGAAACTTGGCAACGTGGTTAAAGTGAGATGGGGTGTTGAAGTAATTGATGCTGAGATACTCTTCATGCATGGTAAGTTTATTTAACTCTTTACCGTCCGAGCCTGTAAATAGGAGAAGCATGAGTCCGTTACTAGAAAAAATATTGCATCACGTCTAGACATGCTGGAAAGACGATGTTGCGATATTATGCGAAGGGATGTATGGTTTCAAAGTCAGAGCTATAACAGGGATCGCTCGACTCTTTCACTATGGAGAAAAGCCCATTTGTTTTGGCGATTGTTTCGTTTCTTCGATTTTCACGAATTTCGAGGAGCTGAAAATCGGCTCAAAAAAACCTTCCCATTCGCACTTGAAATCAAGAGCAAACACAAAATAATCACTCAGTCGTTACAGTACCTTGTTTAATCTTTCCAACCAGCAGGTTTGTTTTCACAAAACACACCAAGCGACGGTGAACCAAGCCGATGTTTGCACTGCATTTCGCTCGACCACATTTTCCTGCTCCCACCTCCGATTGCATGCTGGGTAATGGACAAAAAATCCACAAGGGGTCCCCCCCTCTGGGACTCCGGTAGTTTTTTTTTAGAAGTCTTTTACCCCTACAGCCAAGTGCGGTGATTTGGACTCAAGCCGTTGCTTTAAAGTGACAAAAACACATCTTAATAGGTTGAGCAGGGGTAAAAGAATGCCAACTGCAGGATTTCATTGAAGAATTTTTTCCCGTGTCTGAAAGCACAAACACAACGGAAAAACCCTGTGAAATCCCCTCACAAGGCCTACTAAAAGCAAACCAAGTAATTTTCAGCCGTCCTCAGACTTAATGATGTCCTCAAGTTCTCTGACAGTGGCATTTTTCTCCAAAATTAGAGCACATTTCATTGGAAACCCTACAGAAGTTGCAATACCTACCGTCGACCAGTTCGTAAAATTCACCCGAATGGCATTGTGGAGAAAGTTTGAGCCCACGGCTTAAAAAGTCAGCAGTATTTAACTACCCCGGGCTAGCCAAACTTGAACTGAGGGGGAGGGTTGAGTTAGCACTCAGGATTTCACCAATTGAGCTCACACACGATCGGACGACAAAGAGTTAAAGAATACGACTAAAGGACATTTTCTTCTGGGCAACAGCAGAACTCTTTAAAATCTGAAGAACAATGATTTATTTCAATTTCAGATGAACCTTGGAGGATCAACTCATATCTACAGGACTGGGTACTCGACCCCAAGAACAGGCATCTGCTCAAATTAGATGAGGATACGGATGACCAAGAAAATCAACCTCCCACAAAAACAGTAAGTATACATATTCCTATGATTCAAATAACAATTTAATGCATGCCATTTAGCAACTTTCCATTTTTTTAATTGCAGGTTAACAAGGGCAGAAAGAAAACGAAAAAGTCGTACAGGGACGAGGACTAGGAAAATCATCCTCCCTCAAAGAAACTCAAAACAGTATGGATATATATTCCTATGATTCATGTACACTAAACGCATACCATTTACAAACTTTCCATTTTTTATTTCAGGTAAACAAGGCCAGTAAGAAAAACAAGAGCGAGGCGAATAAGAAAAAGAACAAACAAATTGTAAAGGTGCAGTACTTACTGATGTTCATACAGTATAGTTTTGTTGTGTTCTAAATAACATTTCTGTTTCTATGGATTCATTGAGTTCTAAATAACATTCTCGTTTCTCTGGATTCTATAGATTGTAAGCTCGGGCGTGCCGGCTCCAGTTATCAGAGTCGAAGCCCAGCACGACGAACAAGAACTTGCCAACCCACCAGCCGAACCACATCGCAAACATATGACAGAAACCGCCGAACTTACCGAAAACATGGCAGAAATCGCCGAACCGCTTCCCGAACGTACAGCAGAAACTGCCGAACCACTTCCCACAGATACCGCTGAATCACTTCCCGCAGATACCGCAGCAACCGAACCACTTCCCGAACATACGACAGAACCTGACAATCCACTCCCCAATCCTCTGAGAGAAGCTGAACAACTTCCCAAATCCTTTCTGGAACTACTAGGCAGCGACCTTGTTTATGCGTCAACCGCGATTACAGAAACTGCGCATGTACGAACGGAAGAAACATAGCAAGAACCCTCGCCTAAGAATTATATGGGCAACCAGCTCAACTACAACAGGCAGTAGAAAGTGGTTCAGATGTTTTGGTACATGTAAGAAATTTCTGGCTATTATTTTAATGGTTATGGCATCATCACTAATACCAAGTTGTTTAGTTCCACTGAACAAACGCGCTGAATGAACGTTATGCATTTATTTATGCTTATATAGTATATATCTCAAAATAGTTAGTATCTTAATTATATTTAGTCTTAGCTTCTTCATCAGGCGAAGATCCAGTGTAATGGATATACTGTTGAATAAACCATTATTATTATTATTATTATTATTATTAACAAGACTCAATGTTTTCATCCCCTTTTATAGAAAGATGTCCTTCAGAAGCTGATTGACGAGGTCGTGGCAATGCGACGCGAAAACATCGAGCTGAGAGAAATTTTGAGAGAACAGTTCGACTACATGTGTGGAAAAATTGACCATATTCAGAGGCACGTGTCCAGAACCCATCCAGAATGCCCTCGTTCAGACATCTCGGTGTATTTGCAACCATCTCTGAGTTCAGTGCAAGCATCAGCGGAAGTAGTGACGTCAGACATGGGCGATACATCTACTGAAAATAGAGGTTAGCAGCAGAACCTTGTACTCAAAGAACTAAAATCGATTGAAACGTCAACAGCGACTCGCTTCCCACTGCGGTTAGCATGTTTTAATCAACTCACAGTTGAGACCAGTGTTTAACCTAAGAACGAACTAACGACTTCTCTTTTCTACTAGTTTTTGTAGGTGGATTGAAAACTGCCCCTCTAGATGCGGACATCTACCAGCGTCTGTGCAAGACTGAAAGACCAAACAAGTTTACGCTTGCCTTGGCTGAAAAGTTGTTCGGTGAAGAGGTTATGGCCATGTCCACAATTACAGGGAAGGATGGCACTTCGAAGCTAGACTAGACTGTTATGAGAGCCATTAAGGAGGCGGTTGTAAAAAAGTATTGTGACCAAATGTCGCTGGCAGGACAAGAGTCATTGTGGCAGAAATGCCTGCAGAGCATTCGTTCTAAATGTAAACTATTACGCAAATGTGAATAAAAAGAATAGTATTGAGTCTCTTGACTTTATCAGAAAGTTTATGAGGTAGAATGGTAATGTTATAGAAGTGAACATTAATGTCAGTAGCAGGCCAAAGAAGACAGATACATAATAGTAACACTTTTATTAACGGCCGCCCTAACGCCAAGAATGCCGCGACACATCCGGGACATTTCTAAGAACAGCAGCGTGCAATTCAAAAGCTACACAATGATACGTGAAGCAAATAACAGAGGAAATAGGCCAAAACGCTTCAGTGACAGTTATGGTTTCACTACTTTACGCTCCTCCCCTATAGACAATAGAGCACACGCCGGCTTCATTAGCCGGCGTGTGTTTTAATTTTAATTGACTAAGTGCTTTTTGCGTTGGAAAAATGATTGTGCTGAAAAACTAACAGAACATCATAAAACTCGATATCGCATCATAAACAAATGTTCCAGTGGATTTTGTAAACCTTCAGCTTTAAAATGAGACCTTTATCGTGTTTTTATGTGCACTAGAAGTCAACAAACAAACTACCTGTGGACCAACCCACATGTTGGCGTGGAATCAGTGGCATTCTGATATATCTACTTCTAGTAGTTAGATATCTTATTTAAAACCTGTGAAATTACATAATCTGTTTCCAGACATTTTTGTGGTGCGATCTTAAAATGATCGGATGTGAGCTTTTTCGTTCCCAACTAAAGCGCTTTGGTCTAGTTAAAAAAAATATCAAAGTGCCGACTTGTTCACAATTGTGAGAGTAGTATAGGAGGGACCGAATTATCCTGATTATTCAATCTCAAAAACACCAATTTACAGTTCGTTTTCCTTATAGTCGCGGAGTTGATAACTTTCTTATTTCTCAATTCTTGGGTTGATATAATGTACCGTGTTACAAGATTACACAATCTTTCATTGATTTTTGTAAACTTTAAACATGTTATTGGTAAATTCGTCTTTGTCGTTATGTTTATTTTAAGGAGCTGCGCTTGGTACTAAGCTTTGGAGAGGAGGAGGTAATTCGGGCACAACAGGTCGAAAAAACGGCATGTTCGCCATTACTTTTGTTCAGCGGTTTCTCGGGTGAGTGTTAAACAAAATGGCGGCTCGTTTAACTAGGGAAGAGGGGATAGAACGAATATTTTCAGAAAGTGACAACGAGGAAGTGCATGATCAAGATTCAAGTGAGGACGAGGAAGTTAAGGATAAAGGAGAGGAGATATTGACAGGATGGATTGATACTCTCAAAGGGGGGGAGGGTTTGATTTTACGTTTTTTAAGGAAAGTGCCTTAGAGTTAGAAGTCCTGCTGCCGATCGAACATCAGTCTTCTCTAAACGCCAGTGGAGAGTCTGAATAGATTCTGCAGCCGAAATTTGAAAGGCATAAGGAATGCACACAAAGTGGAGCTGATTGTTTCCAGTGTCAAAGACTTTGCTTTTGTCTGAGTATCCAATTCCATTTTGGTGAATGGAATACATATGCCTTTCCACAACACAACTGTGTATTGCAACTATAACTAGTATTATGAATAGGCGTACATGCATGTATATAAATCTGCAAAGATGTGTGCAATACATGTATGCACAAGAAAGAAACGTATGAGACTGCATTGGGGTAGTGAAAATAAAATGGCTTCTTGTTGCACTTTTTTGCAGATTTATATAATAGTCATCTTAGGGACCGGACAGCTGGGGGGGGGGGGGGGGGGGGGGGGCGTGGCTACTAGATTTGTAGGGGGGTCTCGATTTTTTATGCTCCCATTTATGGGGGTCAAATTTTGATATGCTTCTCTTTTATAGGGGGGGATTTTTTTTTAAATTAAGCACACTTACTATGGCTTATTTATAGGCTTATCCCCCCCGAATACCGCTAAATGATGTGTGGTCCCTTATTGGTTAGCTAACCGGCTGTGTAATAATTTACTCATCATTGGTACATACGTTGTATTTTGGTTTGCATTAAGGCTCACCAAACAAAATACATAGGACTTGTCAAAATTCAGTTGTATTAGCTGGTTAGCTGACTAATGATAAGCTAATAACATGTATTATATGTATATTATTTAATAGATAATTACTGAGGCCGACAGCATTATTGGGTATTATTACTGACCCTCATCAAAACCCATCGTCTTTTTTCTCTTGCACAATATTGATGATTTCTATTGTGTTGAAACATATGAACCAATGTAGTTTGCAGTATTGTTATGTTTGCATCCACTCATATTCCTCTTACTTTGTTGTTTATAAAGGATAATCAGTGCCCATTCAAGTTGTTTTCCTTTTCACGAATTTAGAGCTCGAAATTTTAAATGCAGTTGCGTCACTAACATGTGCAGATGGGGTACAGTGCAGAAAATGAGGTCCCATAATTGTTAGATGTCTGTGTAGGCATAAAGTGAGTGAATGAAAGCTTTGTGTATTTGAGCTCTGACGTGGGGTCATTGCACACTGTAACATTATTAATATTGCAGCCCGAGCTGGCTACAGGTGTTGGCTATATCATGGCAGTTTGTTGGCTATATCATGCTGCATTTGTTGGTATAGTGGACAGATAACAATGTGTTTTGATGAGGGTCAGTACTAATTATATATGTATACATGTATTATATTATACAAAACATGGTTGTGTTGTGTATCATAATTTTAAAGGGAACCCCCAGATGTTTGTTATGGATTCCTAAATCTTCCTGGGGTTAGGTTTACCAAGAATATTGCCACTGTGATTTTTAGGGGTCCTGTTCACATTAGTTTTGAAAGTACCCTACATTGTATAAAAATAATGTACATGCAGTTGGTACATTTTAGGGAAGTAATTTTTGTGGTTCTGCTGTCAATGTTGAGCTATATTTGTGGGACAGGAATGTAACACTAGACTTCTGAGTTGGATTAATCTGGCTATGTGCAAGTTTTGAGCACATAGCTGTTTTAATAGCTTTTTAATTTTATCATTACAGACTTTTTCATGAAAATATAATTTGCCCAGCAAAGGTGGTTTTAAAGCAACACAAGTAAGAACGTGGTACATGGTGATAGGTGGACATGGGGAGGAAGGTTGGTTATCCACAAAGCTGCTATAAGTCAAGCGTAAGAAGTGAAGGCCGACTGATCTCACCAGGGTTTAACCTTGTGCTATATTATAAGCCCCTATAGGAGTTGTGGATAATAGACTCCCACTCTGCATGCATTGTGCACGTGCTTACCATGTGCTACACATAGGACATAAAACCTTAATTGGCTACTTTAGCCAATAACCTCTTTCTTTTGTATTGATCACGTCGTTTACAGCAATGCTACCAATATATATTTGTATACATTTTAGGAGAGAAAATCATAACATGATTTGTAAACTCTGCTTATTTATGCATAACATCTCCTCAGGACTAAATATATTGCTGGAACTGTATCATGTGAATTCAAGGTCTGGCAGTGTGCAACAAGGGTGTTAAGTGACTGAGTCCTGATCAAGTTCTAAATTCCTCCTTAGAAAACAAAAAAATGTGAATAATTTAGAATGTGCTCAGGGTCACTCACACCCATTTTACACACAGCCCAGGCTTCAATAAATATTGTACAGTAAATGTCACTCGGAACCTACATTTTTGTTGAAATCTCATTTTCTTTTCTGGCTGCCGCGATATTGGATTTTATGATATGGTACCCTGGATGGTTGGCAGTGGTTCTACTGCACTCTCTAAGCCAAAGTGAAAGCCCCACAAGCGACGAGCGAAGCGACAAGATGACAGGGAGAACCCCAGGGTGCCCAAAGTATGAATCTCACAGATTAATCCCTTTTGATTGATATCTGAGAAACCTTTTTATAGGAAATTGACAAAACCGGTTTTGTCCACATATGCTTAATTCTCAATGGTTTATGGGGAAAAACCACTTTCGGGCAGCCGAAATAAATTACACTTTCCTCTCCCAAGAGGAGGTTTTCTGGAGTGAATTTAGGGAGATTGTGCAAACTCCAGGGATGTGACAGGTCCAACGACATGGAACGGGTAAACAATGGCACCTTGGAATCTGATATGGCGTGATCCAATTGCTGACTCATTACAAATGGAATTGCTCTAGGCCAATCAGAGGGCCAGGGTCAAATTCTGACTCAGACTTACTTGAGGCGGCGATAGCATTCTCTGCCTTCTCATCAGCCAAAGTTAATGCATGAATAAGTGAATTGAGAGAGGGAAGTAGAACCTCTGGCATCCAGGTTAATAACATGGTTGCCCGTTTTGTAAGAAAACACCACCTTTGTTGTTTAACAGTAGGAATAACACTGTGATTTCCTACATGTAACATGATAGTGGTACCTAAGAAAAGTTGAATGAATTTTGAGGAAAAAAATTATATATATATTGCCTTGTATCCATTATTTCTCTAACAGAATGTTATGTTCATACTTTATTCGTCTTTCCTTAAAAAGGCTTGTCAAAGACAAAATACAATACAACTACAGTGTACATGATAATTTGAATTACATCTATTAATTTAACCTATTTTGAGTTTGATATAATTTGCTATTCAGCTTTCGCTTGAAACTTAAAACGTCTTTACTTATCTAGTGAGTTCCATATTTTTACTGTTCTGTAATAAAAACTTCTCTGACCACTCGCAGATTTGAATAAGGGGATTTGTAATAACTGTGAGTTTCGAGTTTGACGACCACTAATATTGAAGCGCTTCGTGAATTTATTTATTAAATAACCTGGTGCGGAATCAGCCATGCATTTGAATGCCAGAGTGGCACTTCTAAAATACACTAGCTTATCTGATCTACTGGGAGCCAAATTTAGCTCTTTTAGTATAGGTGTAATATGGTTATACCTTTTGGCCCTGCTAATACGACAGGTATAGTTTTGACATGATTGTAGCTTACGTATGTTTCTATTAGATGCATTTGCATGCATTTGTATGTTTTGACGAGTTTCATACATTGGTATGGTTATCGACTAGTTACTGGCGTCACATGGTCTCACATAACCATCTGAAATAAAAAAAAATCAAGTCAATATGGTGAGGATCATAGATCAGTAAATATGAATTAGCTTTAATTCTGAATCTCCAAATCCATGTGAGGGCTTGGAAAAGTCTGTTATAATTGTCTGTGTTACTGGTCTCGCATGACATCACATATATAGCTGTTGATTACATTGCATGTATATGTACAAATAATAAATTATGAGATTGAATAAAATATTTGAGCTGCTTGCTTACAATGAATATGTTATCCTTCCTAGGATTAAGTGCACTTAAAAATAAGTCTACGGAAAAAGAGTGTAATAAAACCTCCCATAAATTTATACTGATCGTTTAAAAAACACATTTGTAAATAGTCTTATTTTTAATCATGAACTGGGATTTAATATTTTTTATAGTAGGTATTTCTAACTCTCTCTCAAGTAGGTATTTTTAATGTACATACATGTAGCTTCTTTTAAATCTATTGTAAAATTTGTAATGTATTTTAACAAATTTAAATAGACATTATTATTATTAATACCTATAAGATACAGCTCTTATTTACACAAGAAGATAATGTAGATTCCAAACGACAATGAGCTGATCTAAATACAGCTCTTAATTATTTACAATAAGAGACTGAGCTGGTTGTTTGCAATAAATACTACATTATAGATGCCACTTTTATTTACATTAAATAAAGACTCAAAAAGACTGAGCTGCTTGGATACAATAAATACTACATGCAGCTCTTATTTGCAATAAATAGAGATTCAAAAAGGCAATGAGTTGGTTGGGTACAATAAATACTAGATTCGGCTCTTATTTACAATAAACAGAGATTCAAAAAGGCAATGAGCTGCCTCAATACAATACATACTAGATACAGCTCTTATTTACGATAAATAGAGATTCAAAAAGGCAATGAGCTGTATGGTTGCCACCCATCAGGCAAAACAAAATGTCCCTGATCAGAAAAAAAAATTCACTGACCATAATAAGACTATTCCACATTCCCTCGTCCAAAACAAGTCATTATCAAAACCTGTAGCCTACCTTCACAGACGTTTTGAAGCATGAGCAACCCATGTGGCAACTGGAAAATAAAATTCCCTGACTTTGACAAGAAATTTAGAATTAATTTACCCAACCAGATGCAAAATTCCCTGACCTGTGGCAACCGTGAGCTGCTTGGAAACAATAAATACTAGATACATCTCTGGTTTTATACATGTACATTAAATAGAGATTGAATAATGCAGTGAGCTGCTTGGATAAATAAAGGTTGGTACACACGAAGGGACGAGTCCCTGGGACCAGTCTGAACTTTGAAAAATCTTGTCGCGGGGACAAAATGTGATTGTCCCCTTGGGTAAACTGTTCATGCAAAATGTCCCTGGGACAAAGTGAAAATAAACCAATCGTAAAGCATTATTTTACTTTCCCACAAGCCCTTATGAACTCTATTTCAAGATGGCATCTGCTAAAATCACAATGTCCCTGCAACACATCCCCTTGTCTGAACACCTGGGACTTGTCCCTTCGTGTGTGCTGACCTTAAATACTAGGTGCAGCTCTTATTTACAAATATATATATAAATAGAGATTCAAAAAGAATGAGCTGCTTGGATACAATAATTCTTTTTGAATCTCTATATCTTTTTTGTAAATAAGAGCTGCACCTAGTATTTATCAATTTGATACACTACTTCTCCAATCTGTTTGATTTAAAGTAGTATTCGTAGCAATATACGAATAAAAATGTTAACCCTCGATCTTCAGTTTATTGTTATCATCTTAATTGCTGGTTACAGTTAATACACTTCGATTTATACAGTGGCACTCAATTTCATATGAAGTTCATAATTTAACAATAACATTGACAATTAACATACTCAATATACAAACACAGTCGTAAATCGCGAGACTTTTCTACAGTGCATAAATACTATTTTCTTACCTTCTCATCTAATTTCTTTTCTTGGGAAACTTTGCCCTAACTAGTGTTTATTTTGCTTGCTGGATATTTCTCTTTCGAGTCCGTGAAGTTCGGCATAAATTTCGTGTCTTCCATCTGCCAGTTTTCCCTATCAGCAGCTTCCGCTCTTTCATGTTAGGTGCCAACTTGAAATCGTGGCATATTTTAGCACCAGATTGACGCACAAAACCCAATAACCATAGGAAAATCAAAGCGTAATTTCGAAAAACAAAAAAGAAGGCGATTCCATTTGAGGATCAAAGAACGTTGCTACAGGTGCTAAAAGCTTAAATAACTTGCCGTTTAGAAAATAAAACAAGCCTCAAAATTACTTATTTTTCAAAAAACTGCAATTTTCCTCAACTGGCTTACATTTGTACAGGCTTCACAAACGTTTTCTTCCACTTTACCCGCAATGTTTGGTATCAAAATGGAGGTCTCTTTCAGCTCTACCGTTTTCCGCCATCCGCTTTTACATCGAGTTTGACGATTGCTCTACGGAAGGCCGAAGCTGATCGTGTCAGTCGTGTTCGTTAATTAGTTACCAGGCTTCAAAAAAAGGCTCCCGTCCAACATGGCGGGCTGTTACACGGAATCCCGCCGCTTTTCGCTGCGCGCGTGCCCGGCGTGCGAAGATTTATACGTTATGTGATACATATTTTAAAAATCCTGTATTGAGTTGTATACTGTTATGAAATAATCAAGCTAGATCTTTCCCCTTTTACAGGAATCCTCAGACGACGAAGATGAGGTACATAGTGTGTGTTATATTTTATCTTCATTAAATGTAGTACCTAATGTGTTGGCTTCTATTTTCAATTTTATACGTTGTGTTTTATTGATCATAAGCCAATCTGTTCTCATTTTGTAACTGATGCTGCCAGATGATATCAGCTACAGCCCGCCTTCCCACAGCGCCAAAGTCTGGCCAGCAGCTTCGGCTGCGGCGAGTGGGTTGAGGTTAGTAATTCACAAAGCATTTATACGTGATGTGATACATATTTGACAAATCCTGTATTAAGGTGTATACTGTTATGAAATAATCCAACTAGATATTTACCGTTCTACAGGACCAAGCGAAGGCGTCCGGAGATGACGAGGATGAGGTACATAGTGTGTGTTATATTTTATTTCATTCAATGTAATACATAATGTGTTGGCTTCTATTTACAATTTATACGTAGTGTGTTATTAGACATATGCCAATCTGTTTTCATTTTGTAGCTGATGCTAGAGACGCCGTCTTTGAGTGACAGTAGTGGCAGCAACATTGCCGTTATGGTAATTCACGAAGCATTTATACGTGATGTGATACATATTGGAGAAATCCTTTATTCAGTGGTATACTGTTATGAAATAATGAAGCTAGATATTTACCCTTCTACAGGGCGACAGCTCATCTGACGACGACGAGGTACTTGGTGTGTGTTATATTTTCATTAAATGTAGTACATATATAATGTGCTGGCTTCTATTTACAATTTTATATTGTAGTGTTTTATTGAACATCTGCCGATCTGTTTTCCTTTTGTAGCCGAACTCCCCGTGCCCGTCATCGTCCTTTCGGATGACAGCTCAGAGTCGCCTACTTTGTATCAGGTACGTAATGTGTTGGGTTCTATTTAAGTTTTTTTTCTTTCACTAACATATCCATGTATGTGATATGCTTGTTGGATGAGGTGATTAACACGTTGTTCATTGCAACATATATACTTGCTGGGGGGATAACTGCACATTGTTTTATTTCGAAGCTTAACAATTAGTGTTTTATTTAACATATGCCATTCTGTTTTCATGTGTAGCCGCCACACCATGACGATGACGACGACGATGACGGGCAAAAGCCATTCCAGTGGTTCACCGACCATTGGTGAACGAGTGTGGCTACTGGGGCGGCTAAGTGCATATTAGCCCTATTAATCGATATTAAAGATCACTGGCTAGGGCTTATATGCATTTTAAAGAATGCCAATCAGGAATAATGCTTTGCGAGCTTGAAAAACGGAAATTAGTTTGGCACAGTAAAAAAAAAGGCAATTGTAACGGTTTTCCATTGTTCAAATGTTAACATGGTTATTAAATTAAAGCTGGATAGAAACGCTACCTTAACTAAGAAACAGATCCACTAACCTATACAAACTCACGGAGATATTTACTTTTGAACAAGTGGACAACGATCATAAGAAGGGTAAAAGTGGGTCCAGGGTAACTGTCACAGCTCCCTTAATTTATGCACATATCCCATGAAGGTGGTATCGATAATCTCGATAGACAGGCCTTTCCAACGAGTGGTTGACATTTAGGAATTGAAAAGGGGAAGTGGTAAAAAATTTGGTTGGAAAAAACCCAAAAATTGCTTTTCTGGCCTTTTTTACCATTTTAGGCGTTCAGAGAGGTACCTTTGAAAATTTCCGTCAATATTCAACCGATTCCAAAACTGTTTGCAGCGTTGTATTCTACGTATAAAGGGCTTTCCTGGGCATATTTCAGATTCACCAAAAAAAAAATAGTAACTAGGTTCTATAAGGAAATGTTTCGATATTTGAATAGCACTTTCGATAGGAGTGTGCTGTTCAAATATCTTTGCAAACCTGTGAAAATTGACGGAGATATTGAGTTTTGAAACAAAGGGGTAGAAATCACACAAAAAAGTGGTACAAATCACAAAAGTGGTGTCCAGTAGAATTGCTGTAGCTCCCTCAATTTATGCGGAAACCCTATAAACCTATATATCATGTTAAAGCTGGATAAACAGGCTAGCTTACCTCATCAAGAGATCGACTAACTTATGCAAACTCATTGAGATATTCACTTTTGAAAAAGTGAAAAATCCAAAATTCAAAAGTCTGTAACTTTCTCAATTTAAGTCCTATGGAGCTGGGAATGGTACCATTGGAATCAGTGCATGAAGGTAAACATGATGAAACATGGTCATGTTTAACGACCCAGGGACCAACTTCCGCTATCGTCACTAAATACCTAATATGATGGCTGGATAGACCCGAGAGAGGAGCACGAATTTGGTAGTGTCACGTAATATAAACAAACCGTTGCCTAGCAACAGTTGCTCAACTTTGATCACTGTTTTGACATAGGAGGAGTCAAAATTTGAAACATGTTCTAGAGAGCTACATTATCCCTTAATACGATGGTGTAATTTTTTGTTTTCAATCGGATGACAATTGACGAAATTATGATTGGTTGAATGGACACGATTGACAGGTATCAAAAGTGGTTCATTTCATAAAAATATTGAGGTATGTTATTTGATTTTTGCTGAATACATTACTGCTGAATACGCTAGTGCAATCAGTTTTGAAATTGGATGAAATTGGACGGACGTTTGACATTCCCCCCCCCCCCCCCCCGAAATTTCGAGAGTGCCTTAACTCCAATCAGACCTTTAGATATGTTCTGGGATGGTCAATGAAGATCTAATATGATGGTTGGATAGAACAAAGATGGGGCTATAGGAATTTGGCAGTCTCACGTGACCACAACAAACCGTTGCCTAGCAACAGTAGCTCAACTTTGACCATCTTTGACTCAAAGAAGCAGTCAAAAGTTTCAACTTTTTTAACTATGAAGAAGCAAAGACCGATACAACGTAGAATTTTGAATTTAGTGGTACAATATTTCGGCTGGCCACACCAGCCTTCTTCAGGTACAATGAAGAAAATTTACATTGGCATGCATGTATTTTTGAACTTGATACTGAGCTGTCATAAAACAGATTACAATATGATAGATCGTGAAAAAATGTTAAGAAGGTGAAAACAGATATCTAGTATGGCTCTTCCCGGATGTTAAGGCCATGAGGTTCGAGTGTTTTCGCCTGTGCGATTAAAAACGCTTCTCTGGCCTTACGTATAGAGTCTCTCTTAGAAAATATTTTTTCGATAGGAATAAGTTGCATGTCGTTGGCAGTGTGATTAGGAGAATTAAGAAAATGTTCGGCAACTGTTGTGGGTTTAGATTTGTTGTTAGAGTTATCTATCGTCCGGCGGTGTTCGTTAAATCTGTCTTTTAAGCGTCGTTTAGTCTCACCTATATATTGTAGATTGCAGCGGTTACATTGAATCATGTAGATTAGATTTTTGGTGTTACAGGTCAGGTTAAATTTGATAGAGCGCGTTTCACCGGTAGCAAAGAAAGTATAGTTAGTAAGTCCCGTCAGAAATGTAAGGGCAAGTGGCGCAGTTCTTCCTACAACGGAACGAGCCAGGTGGGAGTTGGAGCTGGGAATTAGTCGAGTTAGAAGGGAGTGTAGCTTTAACGAGTAGGTCACGCAGGTTGGTGGTACGTCTAAAGGCTACCATGGGCAAGTGTTGAAAGGTTTTCTTACAGCGGTTAGAAGAGACCAGCAGGCTGTAATGTTTCCTAATGATGTTACAGATATGTGGAAGGGATGGATTAAAAGTAATAACAAAAGGGATACGGTTAGAACTGTGTGCGTCTTTCGTTTGTAAAGTGAGAGTGCGAGGAATATCGGCAGCGCGTTGTATTTGTCTAGTAAGGAAGGTGCGGTTATAGCCTCGTTTAAGGAGGTATGTAGTTAATTCAGCAGTACGGGTCTTAAAGGATTCGTCGGTAGAACAGATACGTCGTAAACGGAGGGCTAAGCTAAAAGGAATAGCTTTTTTGGTATGTTGGGGATGGCAAGACGAATAGAGTAAATGTTGGTGTTTATCAGTAGGTTTAGTGTAAAGGTCAGTCTCAATATTACCATTGTTTAAAGAAACATTAACATCAAGGAAAGGTACGTTAGTGGAAGAGTGTGAGCTGGTGAATTTAATGGTAGGGTGAATGTTATTAAGATAATCGATGAATACTTTTAGGTTATCCAGTCCTTCTGTCCAGATCATAAAAATATCATCGATGTATCGTAGCCAGGTGTGAGGTTGAAATGGGGCTTTTTCAAGGGCATTAGCTTCGAAATAGCCAAGAAACAGGTTAGCAAAAGAAGGGGCCATTCTGGTACCCATGGCCGTACCGTGGATTTGAAGGTAATGGTTGTCATTAAAAGAAAAGTTATTCATGGTAAGAATCATGCGAATAAGGTCACAGAGTGTGCCAGTAGGAATGGTTATATGAGCGCGAGTACGTAAAAAAATATCACAGGCGTTAATGCCTTCATTATGCGGAATGTTAGTATACAATGATGAGACATCAAGGGTAACTAATAAAGAGTTTGCGGGTAAATTATGGATAGCAAGGAGTTTATTAAGAAAGTCATTAGTGTCTTTAACGAAAGAAGGAAGTTTACTAACTAAAGGTTTAAGGTGGTAGTCCACGAAGTGGGATATGCGTTCAGTGGGATGGTTATTAGATGACACAATAGGGCGTCCTGGGTTACCAGGTTTGTGTATTTTAGGTAGAATGTAGAAGCGTCCTGGTTTAACATCAGTTTGTATTAAGTATTGTCTCGTCTTGTCATTGATAGAGTTGTCAGTGTACATTCTGTCTTCGTTTAGTTGTCGGTAAAATTTGGCGTTATTAAGCTGTCTTTTGCATTCGTCGATGTACCAAGATTTGTCCATAACTACAGTGCCGGAACCTTTGTCAGCGGGTTTAATAATGATGTCATGTCGTTGCTTCAGTTGGTGTACAGCTTGTCGTTCTGTGGCAGTAAGGTTATCACGAATTTTGTTAGGTTTACAAGTTGTCATGTCTAGTTTTACAGCGTCTAAAAAAGTATTAAGAGCCGGTTCTCTGTCGACTGGAGGGTTCCAAGTACTTTTGTTATAGAATGGAGTATTTTGTTCTGTGGAGTTGTTAGGGTTATTGCTGATATTGTCATAAAAATATTCAGCTAGTCGCATGCGTCGTGAAAAGTCGTAGATGTCGGCTGACACTTCCGGCCAATTGATATGTCGAGGTGTGGGACAGAAAGTGAGTCCACGCGAAAGAACAGATATCTCGTCGGTCGAAAGAGGAGAATTAGAAAGATTAATAACAGAAGTGCTATCTAGTTGAATGTTAGCAGGTTTTGTTTTGCGTCGAGTACGTCTTCGTTTGGGAGGCGGAACATTAGAATGAGTGGAGTTAGTGGTATCGTGCGGAGCGTTGGATGAAGTTGATTCAGTATCGCGTGCATTATTATTAGCATTATTGTTGACCCGTGGGTCAAGACTCTCGTTAGCAAGAATGTTGTCAATAGGCTGGCGGAAGGGAGCAGTCTTTCTAGCGCGCCTGTTAGTAAGTAGAGACTCAAGCGATAAGGCCATAGAATCTAATTTAGATGTATAATAAAAAAAGGCATCTGGTGTACACGAATTACGCAATAGTTCCTTGTGGTGTCCTAGTTCCTTTGTTAATGAGTCTATCTTGTTTCTGCATTCGGCGATAAGTAACTTTAGATGGCGGTAAGCAGCATTAGAGATATACGTTTTTCCTAAAAACGCTGGTGCAATCCGCATTAGAGATATACGTTATTCCTAAAAACGCTGGTGCAATCCGTTTTGAAATTGAGTGAAAATTGACGGGGTTATTTATTTTTTATTGGACAGAATTGATCTTGAAAAAGTTCAAAAATCACTTTTTTGGTGTGGAAAATTGCCAAAACTCGAATTTCGTACGAACTCTATCTCCGTCAAAATGTAATATTATGCAACATACTTTTTACTGTTGCATAGCACAGGATCTGCGGTACATTTCTGTCAAAAGGTTAGGGGTAGGTAAGTTGCATAAGTTTGGAGATATTTTAACTTAAAGTGCTACTGAAGCGAAATTTCATCATTAAAATTAAGATCTCACTTGAAAGTCCTTTCGAAATGAGGAAGAATAGCATTTTCTGTTTGTCAATATCTCATCTCGTTCCAGAGATATTAAGGTTTTTGGAATATGCAAATTAGTTGATCTGTGACGTCATAACGTTGACACAACCATTAAGACAATCACAAAATGAAGAATATCTCTGCAAATAGTGGGTAAAAACAATTGACACTTTTCACACATTTGGATAAGTAAGGGGGTTCTTTACTTCCGATCTTACACTCGTTCTCAATAACACGTGCAGGTTCGAAATTGAATTTCCAACGGAAAACGTCAATTTGGTGGATGTCACTGAACTATATTTCTATGGCAACACTGGTCTGCATGCTTCAGCAAATTTCAAACATCCCTCGCGATCACGAGACATACACGGAGATTTTTCTCACACAAATTTCATTCAAATTTTCACATGAGATGAAGCAGAATCTCAATACTACGAAAACGTCGCCATACAACTCCCAGATGTTGAGGAAACATAAATAGTGTAGGAGGTAAACGAAATCGTAAGTAATTTGAGGCGACATAGGTAGAGAAATGGCGGATACTAAGCCCAAAAACGATTGTTTTTTGCTTGAATTCCTCACCGAAATGTCAGTCGAGAGTGGAGAGCATTGCCGGTAATCCATGTCCTGAGAGTTTAAAAAAAAATATTTGCCCTGTCGAATGTTGTATCCATGCCTGGAGCTCGTCGAGGTAGAGCTCGAGGGTATTGCTCGATAAAACCTCTTATAAGGAGCATATCTGCAACTGGATGAATAAAAATAACTATAATTATTTTTCCAAGACCTTTGAAAGCTATATAAACAATCAGATTTCTTATACACAAACCGCTCGCTCACACACAAAGTTGATGCGATTTCCCTATTTTGATCTTATACACAAACCGCTCGCTCACATATAAAGTTTATGTGATTTCCATATTTTGCAAACCCTTGGCTCTAAGCATGATAGCGACTTTGGGAAAGACTTTGCCATGTTTACAAAATGCTAGTTACCCGAATTTACTCACACAACGGTTCACTTCAAACTCCATGGAAACCGTTTCATTGACATCCACCAGAAATGACTTCGAAGTCAGGAGTTTCGTTTCGAACCTGCACGTGTTATTGAGAACGAGTGTAATGAAATTCAAGTATGTTGCTTTCCTCCATGAATATCATAACGCAAACCGCATCGAGATCGGTCAAATCTTGACGAAGTTGGAATTTCTCCTCTTCAACTCAGAATTTAAAGTGCCAATGACATGAAAAAATCGATCCCATTTTTATTTCATTTTATTAATTTATAGGCTTCCCTTAGCCATTTCGTGCAATGATAAATCAATTTGGAGAACGCGAACATAATTTTATTTCGTATCGAAGTCAGGCATAATTGCCAAAATTAGGCGACAATTTTTATGCCGTTAAAGATATGCTAATCACATGCGTGACGTCACTAGGTCCTATATTAATATTCACAAAAGTAAAAATATGGCTGACTGCAAGGATTCTATTAGAAAAATTATGGCCATCGTCATCGCAAAGTATTACATATTTAAATTGAAACTGGCCAAAAATGCACTCATTTTGTAGTATTTATGGAGACGAATATAAATGCGCAGACCGAGTGACGTCACGCATGTGATTACCATATCTTTAACAGCAGAAAAATTGTCGCCTGATTTTGGCAATTCCGCAATTCCAATTCCGCGCTCTCCAAATTGATTTTTAATTGCACAAAATGAATAAGAGAAGCCTAGATTTTAATAAAATAAAATAAAAACGAGATCGAATATTTCATTTCATTGGCGAAGTTAGGTTTCTGTGACTATTAAAAGACCAATACTTTATATGTAAAATAATTATTTTTCGAGAGTGGGCAGGATGATAGCCCTTGACGAGCTCTATGCACAGGTAGGCTGGTTTCCAGATTTGACCTTGGGAAGGGGTCACAATTTGAGGTCAAAGTTCGATTTTGAAAAAAAAGTGGTGGTCAGGGTAAGTGTCACAGGTCCCTTAGTGTATGCGGAAACCCCATAAACGTTAAAGCAAATTAAAGCTGGATAAATAGGCTACCTTAACTCACAAACAGATCCACTAACCTTTTCAAACTCGCGGTGATATTTTTTTTTTTTAAAAAGTGGCAAATTTCGCCAAAAAGTGGTACAACTCTGGTTTGGGGCAAACACATACAAAATATAACACCTGCGCAGAAGCTTACAAAGTACGCAAAGAATATCAAGGGGAAAAAGTAAACTCTTTGATGCTTCAACATTGACTCCAAACATTGATGAAATGAACAGCACACTGAAACTTTTATAGTGTGAAGAGTTTAGACGTTTTGCAAAGGTTTTGCTACGAGATGCCGGCTTTTCTGATGTCTTCAATGCGACGTAATAAAGAAAAGATTAGCAAAGCTAAAACACTCTTGCCATAGATGTGGGCCGATGCATATGCCATTGCCAAAAGCCGTACACACCCCAATAAAAAAACGAAGACTGTGCATCTCTCCCAAAATATCATTCAGAATTTAGGAGGTTTGGACTTGCTTAAACGTAATAAATCGCAACTTGCACATTGGCCACGCAAGGACTTACGTCTAGCGTTCTAGAGGAACTTTTCAAAAACGCTGGCTTAGAAACTAACTCTGAAGTTCTCACACATCAACTACGTCATTACGATGTGTTCTACACATCCAGTGTAAAGACAACCATCTTGTTAATAAAAGGATGACTGGAAGCAAAATGGCATCGATGTATAATGACGTTGCGGGTAAAGTTTGGTTTGGAATCGGCTAGTAAGAAGGCTTTGAAACGACGTTGTCTTCCACCACATGAAGGCCACAAAACCAGTAAAGACAACGTCGGTGAGAATGCCATAAAGTACGGGAAAGTACCAACCATGGGAACAGGACCCCCTCGTATGAACATCCAATATGCAAGAGCTTACGTGAAAATGAATCACTTTCAAACGTTTAGATTCTCATTCATTGCCACGACTCCGAATGATGTTATTCTGTTAATCAATAGCACGGATAATAGAAATCCTGTCTTTCTCGGAACTAAAGAATCATTTCGATCACACGGTGTTTGGCTCAACTATATTTAAGAGCAATATAGGTGGCGACCACTGGAAGAGCACGAGGAAGAAAGTAATGAAGCGTCTGACGTTGAGTGCAAGTGGCCGTTGTCACAATCTGTATTACAAATGCTACCTCATCACGACTAACAATAGTCCGGAGGATAAGGTGCATAATTGTTGAAATTGTGATAAAAGCACCAAATGTACCCTACTTGACATTTAAGGCAAGGGAAATAATATAGAATCAAGACCCATGTTGGATCTTGCGATGTTTCTAGAATATTTGCCAACAAAAATTTCAATACAAGGCTTGTATGGAACCACAGGGAGCCCAAATTATGAAATATGTCAAACTTCTAAAAACTGGTATGTTATGAAGGAAAACCTCAACCTAAGGCAAGGGAAATAATATAGAATCAAGACCCCTGTTGTCTCTTGTCATGTTTCTAGAACATTTGCCAACATAAATTTCAATAGAAGGATTGTATGGAAACCATAGGGAGCCCAAATTACAAAATTTTAAAAACTGGTATGTTATGAAGAAAAACCTCCAGAAAATGCTCCAATTATTATTAAAATACTTCATCCCTGCTCAAATAAGTTTACTTACATTAATCTTGGAAGCAATTTCCTGAACAGAATCAGAGTTCAGTGCAAGGCAGGTTTGGCCTTTGTGCACTTGCATAGTCCTCTACAAGCTTTTTTGCATCCACAGCTGATGAGCCCACTGCATGCCCTGGATGCCTCAGGTAATGTAGTCCAGTTAGAAGTCCAGCCCTCTTCACTTCGCTGCCATTCCCACGCACTCGGACTTGGTAGTTCCTGGATGGGTTTAACAGCTTGGCCCCAGACATGCCCTGCTTGGTAAGCTACTCTCTTTATGTGCTGTTCAAGAGTGGCGTGTGTTGGTGGAATGTTCTCTATAGTTCTTGTGCCTTGAGCAAAAATTGATTGGCGATCTTCATTAGTACTCTTCAGAGGGCATGTACAACTATACAGGATCACCACGAATCGTTCTAGGTCTTGGCTATATTCTTCGGAGACCATCCTTTGTGGTCTCAATTTCAATTTCAAGGCAGTAATTACCTATTCTAAGGCGCGTAAGTGCAGTTCTGTGTTCAATATTGTGAACATTCAAAAGATAAGGTTCGAGTAGGTAGCATCATTTTTTCTGTCATTATTGTGAATTGCACCCCACCAGATTTGCATTGTCAGAAATTGAAATGATACTGATTGCTTCCTAGATAGAGATAGTAGCATTTTAGTTTCAAACAAAGAAAATACATAAATTATATAATCATTGCGCCCACTTCTCACACCGATTCAGTGTGTGACAATGTTGTCCTAATTCAGATCACATGACTACACGCTAGAGCAGCACTTGTTTGTTTTCAGTATCTCAAGAAAAATTGAATACATTTTGGGATCTTGAGCGAGACGTTACTCTGTCATCAAGAGAAATGTAAGGTACTTTTAATTTAGTTTTTTGTTATTATTAGACAAGTACCGTAGTCGTAAAATGTCATTCAGCTGTGTCTGCATGTTTACTAAAAATCTGCTATTTCAATAATTTAACTTTTTTAATTAGCTGGATAATATAAAAAGAGTTGCATGTTTGGAAATACAGGTGACCATTATTACTCATTCTGAGCAAGGCGACTTCATTTCCCCCCTTCTTTTTTCATTCTGATCAAGGCGACTTCATGCCTGACTCAGCAAATTCAGTTCAACCCTTTTACATTAGGACTGGTCAAAATAAATGTGTAGATTGTATTTCATCTCGTTAAATACACAAAAGTAAGATGGCTTACTCTTTAATGCTTGTCACTTATTCAGTGTGGAATGATTATTTATTTATAATTGTTTCAGACAGTCAACGTGGCGCCATGCACAGTGTTCCACAGTTTGCTCTACTATAGATTTGACAAAGTTTTTTTCAATACAAATGTACATTTCAGCTTTAAAGACGTAATCTCTGTCCATAAAGGAGAATCGCAGATAGACATGCTGGTCGATGGTTTGGAACATCCCAATCCAAACAGAATGCACTTACAATTTACCATTAGAAGGACACACATGCTTCAGGATGCCTTCCGGAAGTTGGAGAGGATAAAAAAAATCAGCAGATATGAAAAAGGTGTCCTTCATTGGCGAGCCAGCAGTCGACCAAGGGGGTCCAAGGCGGGAATTTTGTATTCTTGCATTTCAGGAGATTATGAAGTGCTCATTAATGAGTGGTGAGCCTGGTCAACAGTCTTTCACCAATAATGTAGTTCGATTAGAAGAACAACACCATAGACTATTAGGCCAGCTGATCCGACTCTCCTTCCTAAACGGTGGCCCAACTCCAAATATGTTCTGCCTGCCAGTGGCTGAAAGGATTTGTTTTGGCAGAACAATTACCAAACTTTCTGCAGATGTGGTGCCTGCCCAAGGCATTCGAGAACACTTAATGAAGGTATAATAATAATACTACTAATAACAACAACAACAATAATAATAATCTTTAATGACTGCCCCTTCTTTAAATAAAAACAAATAGGCCATGTGAAATAATTGTTTGCCTGAACCCAAATTAAACTCAAATCCCAGACCCTACCTGCCCAAACTGTGCTCAAACCCTGACCCACCCCAGCGGCACATACATAATAGGGACTTTAAGCTACCAGGACGGCGACGGCAATGACGACGGGACGTAGAAAAGTGCCTTTCTCCCGAAATTTGGTGTCTACTATTTCCCTTGTTCGCCTTGAATTGTTTTTCACAACCAGATTTTCGAAAAATATGACCGAGTATGGATTTCCGTTCACGCCGAACAAAAATGAATTGATTTACTTTCTTATAGTCATGATACGCTCGCGTTCTCTTTAAAACGTACAATTTGAGTTTTCACGTTGTGTTTTTGCAGAAAACGGTGGAAATGTAGGCGACTGCATGCATTTTCACGTGCAGCTATTGTATTTTGTAATGAAGGCTATTGTTTTATGCCGTCGTCGAAGACGTTGCCGTCATGTTTTGCTTAAAGTCCCTATTACGTCACAAAGAGGAGTACCCACCCGCCGGAATTGCGTGACATATATCACAGAAACCATGGCCGTGTATCCAAAATAATCCAACATGAAATAAAGCAAAACCGCTTTTGGGATACACTAGGTTTATATTGTGGATTTGCTTACCTGACGTTCTGCAGGAATTGACAAGGAGGCCGTGGAACTTAGCTGCTGAGCTTGAGAGGGGAGCGTGAGATTTTACCTCGACGGGTTGGCGCAAGGGACCACGGCAGACTTACCCGTTTTGTTTCACTCACGATCTCTTCCAAGTTTAGGCGCCATCTTGAAATTTCTTTATTACAATGTGACTTTCCGCTGACCCTAAATAATGTTGGTGCTCACGCTCATGAGGGCCGAACGAGTTCCGAAGAGGCACGTAGTGCCGAGCGAGCCCCGAAGGGTATATAAAAGGCGGGGAGTGAAACCGTTAAAATTCTGTAGCTTGATGCTCGTAGCATATTGCTAGGCACAGGAGTCGTTGCTAGGCACGGATCGGCTGTAAACACAACACAAACTAGAGGGGAACGCCAAGTAATTACATACGGATGAAGAAGCTATTGCTAGGCACCGATTTGTACAAAGTACTGTGAACACAATACAAACTAGAAGGGAGGTGGGAGAATTACATACGGATGAAGAAGCAATTGCTATAGGCATCGATTTGAACAAAGTACTGTGAACACAATACAAACTAGAATGGAGGTGGGAGAATTACAGACGGATGAAGAAACTATTAAATTAAATTGAGGTGTGCGATTAATCAAACGTCTGTTGTGAATTATGTCGTGTTGAAAATCGTATGTTTAAGCCAAAATTTCCTTCTGGAAATTTAGTATACATACCCTAGATGTTTCAGAGAGTTTTTATTTGGTAAAAATCCATGCAGAAATCAATTTTCTCGCCTTTGTGTGCGAAGGCAGTTGAAAATGGCGGCCCTTCTTGTCCAACCAGCACTGTATGGACTAGGCCTTAGGTTGCCTAAAAAGCTTATTATTTACGACTAGAATATCAAGCGATTCAGGATAGCTACGTTTCGGGACAGAAATTGAGAAGTTGTATTTTATTTTTGAGGCAAATTTAATAATGTACTGAAGGTTGTGTTTATTGCTACGCCAGTGTTTTCAAAATCACAGAACGACTGCCATTATAATTGAAAACTACTGAAGTACTAGAACCTATTAAAAATATCCGGTCAGCTGAATTCAAAGGATTTTCCCTGTTTGTAGGTTGTTCCTCGGTTGATTAAACTGTTAATAACTGCCATAAGTGTTAAACATTTATGTGATCATATAATGGGATTATATGGTATAATATGATTTATGTGATCATATAATGGAATTATATCATATAATGGCTTTATATCATATAATGGATTATAGGAAAATTGAAGCATTAACTTTGTTTGAAATAATGAATTTGGCTTAAGATCATGGTTTCATATAATTTATAAAGCAGTGTTGCATTATTTGAAATAATAGATAACGGTTGACGATCATGGTTTCATATAATTTAAAAAGCAGTCTTGCATTATATGAAATATTAATGTTCAAATTTCGTGCATTGTACAAAATCCAAGCATGTGATTGGCTAATGAGCGTGCATTATTGGTGACCACAGCACTCGACCCAGACCCTCTCTTACCTAAAGGGAAAGGAGACCTAGTCCTTCGCTTAGTTACGTGTTTGGACGGCTTGGAAAACCTCATCGCATATTAAACAGTGAAAATGCAGACAATTACTAGAAAGGTAACGGCAGGATTGAACTCTGTTGCCTGTGTGACAGAATATATATATTTTGAGGCGAACTTTTGCATAATCTCGTTGGAAATGGCTGATTTGCGAGTGCTGGAAGTACAACATGTGTCCGAGTGAACAAAGGTTTCTACAACACTCTAGTAGTCTTACTTAAGAAATGGATTGTATTTCCGAGACCTTACTCTGTCAATAAGAGGAGAAAATTAAGCGAGAATTCAGTGGATGGTTCGTAAACCCAGGATATTTGATTTGGAAAATGTTTGCATCGGAGCCGAGCACATGGCCGGAGGCCGGTTTCGAGTCAAGATTTCAATTCACTGCCCCACTGGAATCTGCAGGTTAGTTATTTTCGAATGAAAGAAACTATTAAAGAAAGCAGACTATCTAGGAGTTAAGCCGGCTAAATAATTGATATTTGAATACATGGCTCCAAGAGAAACGTTTTCGAGTTAAATGTACAATCATACTATTCGCCTCGCATTATGTTTTCAGGCAAACATTTGCATAATCGTTCGTTAGAAATGGCTGATTTGCAAGCGCTGGAAGTACAACAACTAACTAGTCAACATGTGTCTGAGTAAACAAAAGTTTCTTCACCACTCTAGCAGTCCAAACTGAAGAAATGGATTTTATTTCCGGCGAGACCTTACTCTGTCAATATAAAGAGGAGACAATGAAGCGACAATTCAGTGGAAGGTTCGAAAACCTAGGATATTTGGAATGTTTGCATCAGAGCCGAGCACATGGAGGCCGGTTTCAAGATTTCAATTCACTGGAATCTGCAGGTTAGTTATTTTCGAATGAAAGAAACTATTAAAGAAAGTAGACTATCTAGGAGTTAAGCCGGCTAAATACTCGATATTTTAATACATGGCTCCAAGAGAAACGTTTTCGAGTTAAATGTACAAACATGTACTCGCAAGGCGTCAACTAAACTGACCGAACGCCAAAGTAAATTATTCTTTGCAAAGTTATCTACTTCTGTTTTTATTCATTGTCTATTGAAATGACTTTTCTTTGTGGAGATATTTACCGTAAAATGATTTAATTCATGCGAAATATTTGACTTCTTTATGAAATTGTTATTGACAACTGATTGAAATTGAAATTCACGGCTGACAGTGCACTCAGTTTGAATATTAAAAGGGTTAGAGACTTTATGTTTGTGCTTTATCGGCAAAATACAGTCACTTGCTGACTGTACGATGAACTCAAAATTTCTTCATACTGCATTCGGCCTTCGGCCTCATGCAGTATTCATTATTTTTCGTTCATCGTACAGTCAGCGCGTGCCTGTATTTGTCGATAAAGAACTCACAAGCAGTCTCTAACCCTTACATAGATGGACCGCATCAGGCAAAAAGGGCCCGGACGACATAAGATGTAAATATCTTTTGAAATTGTACCATGCTTTCTATATTTGTGGTGCGATTACAATATGCATCGCTAGCGCCACATTGTGCTACTAACAAGTAGTGTTGATTTCATTAAATTGACCAGTGGAATCGAAGACGAAATTTACGATATTTTTTCACAAGGGTTTGATCACAATTTTAGCAGGCGCAAATCATTTCCTATCATCAGACGATTGTTTCAAGGTATAACTTATACTATTGCTAAAATCATATTACGGGCTACGGGGAGCAGAATGACTGCAGAAAAGACATTTTGTGGCCAAAATATTATCATCTTGTTCATCTTACTTTTTTTTACTCCTTAATTCCAGCAGGTATAAATGAATGTCATACATCAGGATTTCTAATTTTTGTGGTCATATTTGTAATCGGGCCCTTGCATCAAAATCACGTAAGTTTCATCCCTGATTTTTGTTGTCAATTTCTTGAAACCGACATTTATTGTACATAGTTTGACATTTCTTTTCTATATATGTAAAGTGGAATAAATCCTTGTTCACATGTTTGGAGAGCAACTTCGAACATTACGGTATCAGTTCTTGAAGGCACAGGAATGCATTCTAGAAGGGGACTCTTGTAAAGTTTCTTATACATACATAGTGTAAAATACCACTATTAATTAAAATACGCACACATCCACTGGACATGAGTTATTGCATTTTCTGATTGGTTCATACCTATATACTAGTGTATATCAGCTGTTTACCCCCAGTAGAGAAATTGTAGTAAAAAACACACGGTTGAACGACTGAGCAAAGCAAAATATTAACTCACGACAGCGATACCCAAAACAGGAAAAAGGCAACCAAGTATGGTATGAAAATAGTAGATAGTAAAAGACTATCATAATTTTGTGATTTACATAACTGTAATGCGAAAATGACCTTTGACTTCCCAAGCATTTGTTCCAACTTTTAAGGCCTTTCTAAACATAGGAAAAACATTTTTGAAGTTCACTGAATGACTGGCAGTTTTACATATATACTCAAATGACTAGTTCCGCATGATCACTCTCGAACAGTGACGGACGTGCAATTGTTTTCCGGTCGGAAATATTTAACTAATCAGGGTGTAAAACTAAATCATATTTTTCGATAGCGCATATCAGTAAGTAAGTAATCTTTATTTATACACGGTACGCTCATCAGGGTTTTGTAAAAAGTTTACAATATAAAATTACATTTGAAATTAGCTCAAATAAAAACCTGCTTTCCATGAGTGCCGTGTGCTAATTTAAAATTAAGTTAAGCTAAGATAAGAAAAGAAACTGCTGCAACCAGAGCGAAATCTACTTAGAGTTCTGGCTTGCCGCAACTCAATTGGAAGGCGATTCCTTAGGACCGCACCACTATAGCCAAAGCTATTTTTGAGAAAGTTGGTGCAGGGCAGAGGAATAGCAAGTTTGCTCTCAGTGTCTCTTAGAGAATAATTCGTAACGCTGCTGCGGTCAACAAATTTCGAACAAAGATAGTCAGGGGCGAGTCCATTAAGCGATTTATAGACCATAACAGCTTTATGAATTTGGCGTTGAGTTTCAAGTTTTTTCCAGCCAAGTATTTCAAAGAGATAATCAGCATTAGCATCATAGCTGGAAAAGGTTAAAACCCGAGCCGCACCCGAGTGAATGTGTGAATAATAAAACAATGATACTACTCTCATCGTCATGAATTCATAGCCAATGAGGCGAGCAGCGCAAAGTTGGCTATGAGCTCATATACATGTATATCTGACTCTAGTTTGTTAATAATAATTTATTGTCAATTAAATAACAGGTAACTATCTACTATGAGCCAATTAACAAAAACGTTGTAGAAATTCATCATTAGTACTTGATTGGGTGCACAAAACTTATCACAGCATGCAGAAGCTATTGCCCCTCCACCCAGATACAAAATAATATTTATTTATTGTCACTAGACCTACTTCTGGTACATGTATGTTAAATATATACATGTACACTTTCCCAACGGTGTGTAGTTAGAATACTATTGTTTCATTCGTGTTGAAAGGTAAGAGGAAGTTTCAATTCAGAGATTGTGGATGGTCGTCCAACATGTACAAATCAGATGACAGGACACAGAAAACATAACCTGGATTGCTCTTTGTAGAATTTTTTGGCCAGCACTACCTCGACTATAATTACGCTCGAGATCAAGGTACTAAAACTAAAGTTAGTGAGACGTCAGATCCGAGGGTGTTCTCTTATAGCCATGAGAAATGGGAAGGATACAAAGATAAAAAGGCATCAGTAAATGCAATCTTGTTGCATCAAGCTGATCAACCACTTCTCTAATGTTTGCATCAATAATAATTTAAGTGACGCTGAGAATGGTGGTTGTTTCGCTGAAGATAATGATGTCAACGACTCCAGTGAGGATGATGATGACAGTGACCCAAGTAATGATGATGATGACAGTGACCCGAGTGATGCTGATGACAGTATACCCAGTAATGATGGCAGTATCGATGAATGTGGCAGTGAAGTTGAAGTGATTGAGAAGAAACGTTCCAGTTCAACCAGATTGTTGTCAGATAAAGAATGAAATGAGGTCTGAAGGAACCTAAATACCAGCCATGCAGACATGTTCCTAGTCTCCTTCAGCATCTGTACCGGATGTATACAGTACACCAGCCGAAAGTCCTTACATCAATGTGAGACCAGACCTTCCCTTGAAAGGAATAGGCCCTCCTTTTGATTTTGCTTCATGTAACACTGCAACAAGGAGTTGGCATCATTTCAATTTCCAGATATAAGTGCTAGTATCTATAGAGCCGATATGAAGCCTATAGTTGGTCGTTTTATACCAACTGAACCCTGCAACATTTTGGAAAGGCCAAGTTAAAGTGTAGTCACAAGGGCAGATGATTTAATTAGAAAGACATCTGCAAGAAATAAAATCACGAGTTATTTTTACATGAATGTAACCTGCCATTCCTCCGGATCATACGTGCACATTAAGAATTCACAATTTTTGTGCACAATTGTGGCTTGCAGTTGTTCACTCCGATCTACACTCGTCATTAACTATCAGAAGCGTCGAGCTTGTCTAATTGTTAAATAGAAACGTGTTTTCTCTTGGATTGATTATAGGCGAATCCTTACTGACGTCACTGTTTACATTTTTGCCTCATTATCATCAATTAAACTTCAAGCTACAAACAAACAGACTACATCAGTTGAACTTAGTAATCACCGAAAATGTGAGATTGATAAAGTAAATATTTACAGAGAAATAGACTTTTCAGAACTGAAAAATGGGCTGGGGGCAAGAGTTGCTGACAGCCATACATTCTTTGTAAATTTTGTGATTTCTCAAAATATATTTATGGTATCACTCAACACCATTTGCCTAACAATAAAAGAAATAGAGTTTGATGGAGATCAACCAAATTGCCTATCATAGATAATATTATGTTTATCAATAAAGTTACACCTATAAGCGAAAGATCTTTGTCCACTTGAGGTGCGAAGTTTAGGTAGTTACGGGACCTGATGTTACGATTATGGATAGCAGACCGTTTACAGAACTTACTCGCTAGATATTCTGGGGCAACTCCGTTTATACACTTGAATGTCATTAAAGTGTCCCTATAAACTAAATTGACTCTAACAGGTAGCCACTGCAGTTGGCATAAGCCTGAAGAAATATGGTCATACTTCTGTATACCTAAGATGACTATGTAATTCAGCCCTTCGTAATGGCCTTCGTAATGTTCTGCTCACAGGGTCGACTCTACGAATAGACTCTCGAATCCTACCACGTTGAATATGTAAATCTCGAGATTGCAAGGCCCCTGTAATCATTACTTTTCCTGCATCTGGGTTGCACCGCAACATACGCAACATGATTTCATCCAATTCTTCGTCTGAAATTGAAGAACAATTATGTCATACCAAGCTCGCGCCGTCTTCTCAGTACAGTTCAATAAGACACACCAAGTGTTCTCACCATTGGATGCCCAATTAAAATGGCGTCTCTCCAATGTTTCAGATTGAGGCCTTGTTATTACGAACCTAGCTCTTCCATTCGAATGTTCCGTTGGTAAATGATAAGTTGACACCGCTTCATCACCGTCTTGAGGACCATTTGTGGAAATAACATGTGAATACTCGTCAAAAAGTGTCCTCAATAGAGAGTGAAGCGTGTAACAATCGTTTTGTATGTCAAGATGCAAATTGATTGTCGGATTGCATGCTCTTTGAGACCAAGCAATTCATCAGATAAACTACACAGACCTATGTAACCCTTCAGAGGAAGGGAAAGGAGGTCTGTACTACGGATTAGTCAATTGTGTACCAGAATAATTTGCACACATTAAAATGATCAATTTGTTTTCCTACTGCGCATGCTCAGAAAAGTCAATTGATGAACATTTCAAAATAGCAGATTTTGACCGTGCGTTTCAGCGGGTGTGCGATTCTTTTAAGGTTTCCACCCCATATTCGGAAGAGAAAGAGGCTTTAAAGGCAGTTTTTGAGACGAAAGTGTGTATGCTAGTTTGCCTATGGGTTATGGCAAGTCAATTACATTTTATACCGTTCCTATCGTGGCCAACGTAATTTTCAATCGTCCTCCTGGTTCAAGCAAAGTGGTCATTATTTCACCGCTTAAATCCTTGATGGAGAACCAAGTCAGCTACCTGAGGTCACTGGGCTTGTCAGCCGTTGCCCTACATGATGAACAGTCAGAAGAGGTGATGAAGGAAGCCGAAAAAGGTCGTTTTCCTTAGATCTTTTCTTTGCCAGAGAGAGTGCTGAATTCCAATCGATGGAGAAAGTTGCTCTCGAGTGAACACTATCGGAAGTACCTTACCGCTATAACAATAGAGAAAGCTCACTGTATCAGTCAGTTGGGCTTGAAAGGCCAGTCCAGGTCGAGTTCTGTTTCATTCAGGACCTGGTATGAAAACTTAGGAGATATATTTTCCTTGGTTTCTAGTAATGTCCCCTCTTTAACATTGACGGGAACTGCTTCGAAGGCCACCAAAAAGGCCATTTTCAAAGACTTGAACTTACCAAACTCGAGCGTAACCCCGAGAAGCAGAACATCCGCTATAGTGTTCAATATTTGGACATCAATGCAGCTGTGTCGTACGAAATAAATATATAGGAAAAGTGGAAACGAATTCCAATGTTCACAACGAACGCGGATCTACTCAACTTCACGTAAAAACTAAAAATGTCAAGCAGCAAACGTGCGAAAATTGTGGTTATTTTTTCATTTCTGCCGTTCGCGGGAAGAAAGAACGCGATGCTTAATCTCTCTAATAATAAATAAATTACGGAGTGAAAAACAGAGATGTGAAAGGACATTAATATTTTGTCAAACGAGAAACAGTGTGCCTCCCTTTACAAAAGCCTCGGAAACGACTTTTTTGTCGATGGAGTTCCAAACCAGCAGAAGAGGCTGATGGAGATGTATCATGCGGGAACACCAGCACCTATAAGGAAGCATGGCCTGAACAACATATGTGATGCCAATGGACACATCAGGGTTACAGCCTGTACTGTGGCGTTTGGTGTGGGAGTGAACTGCCAGGGAGTTCAGGAATGTGGTATGGCTGGAGTGGATGGTGCACCAAGTACATGTATTCTACTGCACAATGGATTACTTGGTGCTCGCTGCAGTGATGACATCAAGCAGTACACATCAGCAGAGGATCAATGCTGGAGGGATATAACATGATATACCTAAACGTCCCTGGGAATTTTACATCCATGGTAACAGGGCACCACTGCTGTGATTTTTGTGCCCAGAGCTGCATTTGTGGTGATGAACACTGTAAGAACTCTCTCTTTCATCTGAAAAGTTTAAAACTAGCTAACGCGTAGTTCAGTTATATCACTCGTGGCCCTCTCTTGACTTTAGTCCTACGGTTTTACGTCCTTCTCCGAGAAGACTGGAAGGTCTAACCGTTTACTGTTCGATTATGTAAAGGCAGCACCTTCTACTCGGTTATTTTGAGACCCTGTGTTGGTCCGGCCGGGGTTTGAACCCGCGATCTCCCGCTCAACAGACCGGAGCTTAACCACTAAGCTAACCGGGAGAAGTTGTTGCTGTTCCAGGTGCATGCCATGAGAGCATACGCACAGTACCGAGGAGGAAACTGGTAGTTTATATGAACTCTTTGCTTGTTGCAAGCTTAATGCATGAATTTACTCAATTTCAGATACAACACGTATTGGATAATTACGACAAAATTAAAACCTTGAGGAATGAAGAGTTTGTTGAGGTTTGGCGAAAGGAACACAGCAAAGCTATACTGAAGGCCGTAAATGACACATTTGGTGATATCGACTGTAGTGAACTTGAACTTGGAGCAAATACTGTTGAAGAGGAGGAAGATGACTTTGATCAGAAGTGGGCTGACATCAGGGATGATTCAGAACTATATGCTGATTTTTGTGTGATAGTGATTTGTTAAATACAGATGCACATATGGACTAATCTGGTGTTGACGACAGAAGTGTAAGCAGTATTATTGCACAGCGGATATGCCCTGCAGATTAGTAAGGTTTGTGCTTCACTTCTATAAAGCTTTGTAACTTTTAAATAGCAATCATATGATTGTGATGACTGCAAATATATAGAAAAATCAAATTAACAGTAAATTGCTTCAAGAATATCTATTTTAATTGTCTAATTTTGTACATACATTTGGAATGTTTCAATTTTGAAGCTTCCATCAATTTGGGGCACAGGTTACGTCTACGTCAGATCGCTTGCACGTTAAGTGAATACTTCATTTTGTAACATGTGGATTCTCATTGGGTTGTTTAATTGGAATATGGGTGCCATCTACGCAGCCAATAACCTGAGGAAATCAAATTTAGCTTGAAATTCGGCAGTTGTACTTTCTATTTCCTCTCTAGTACTCGGAAATTTGATGAATTCTGGCCCTAGCACCTTATTATGACATTGCACACTTGTTGAACAGTTACTGATAAAGTCCATTTTGCAATCCCAAACTCTGAGCGAGCCTTGATCTTTCAGGAAGTATAGGGTCATTTCTATCTTCTTCTTCTCCATTCGAAAGGACTGGCCATCTGGGCTAAGGTAAAGCCTTTTTGTCAACCAATGTCATGAAGTCCTTTTTAGGCATCCTTAAGTTATATTTCCATTCACTTTCATCTAGTTGTTCGTTGATCAAATTGTTCCACCACGCCACTGATCTCCTGGAATTCACCTACCTGCTTCGCCTTCGACATATGGATCTGAGCCTCAGATAATTGGTTTTCCCCAGTGCTGTGTTTGCTTCCATTGTTAAACAATTCGACAAACCTAGTTCTTGTTGGTATTTTTGAGTACAGTTGAAGCAGCAGTACAGATTGTAATTGGAGTAGCATAGCAGCTTAACTCAATATCAAACTCAAAACTGTTACAATCACAATAATTTGCATTTTACTCCTAGAGAGCGCCATCTTGAACATAACAATAGTTCTGTTCTTTACCGCTTACCCCAGAAAGCAAGATATAACAACGAAAAGGACCTTATGGCCCAGGATGGTTTCGTCCTGGCATCCACGGGATGGGATGGTTTCGTCCTGGCATCCATGTAAACGAAATGCATTTTCATCCCGGGATGAAACTCAACTCGCCTCTCATGTAAACAGGGCCTTAATCTTTGCGAGTGTAGTTCTCAAAGCGAACACGATCATATAACAGTCACCCCTGTGAGAAATCGCAGAACCTTTCACGGGTTTCTCTTTATCCAGCCCTCTCAAATAGCGCTTTAGTTAAGACAAAGCATCTATCTGGGCATTGTTCGTCGGGAAAACCTGCAGTAGATAGATGACCTTCTTGTTGGTTGGAATTGCCCTTCCATACAGTTTACGTATTTCGTCTGCATTCAGTATTAGCACTGTGTTGGCCCAGGGAAGTGGTACCAAAGACGATCATAGGAGGCTGCTACAAGAGCTAGAAGTTGGAATGGGTTCCTTTGGACGGGTGCAAGAGGAGTTCACGAAAAGTGGTGTCACCATAAGGACGTTCAGAGACACCACCCAATTATGCTATAACCAAATCAAGGCCGTCATCGTTGCTCTTATTCACGGAGTTGTAATAAAAAAAATGTTTTCCTTTTTCACTCAACGAACATCATGACCATGTTGGTTGGAATTGCCCTTTCATACAGTTTACGTTTACAGTTTACCACTGTGAGGGCACTGCATGATTCACCCCAGTAGTCAATAACGTATTGGCAAACTTGTGAGCAATTTCCAATATAAGAACCTTGCAATCTCCTGACTTTGGAATTCGGTTGCAGTCAAACCTATCTAAGAATTCTAGCCATTCCTCCCTATCCAGGGCCTGGTGCACCAGCAACCTTTGATCCTTAGAAACGTATGAAAGGAAATAATTCAGAAGTAATTGTTCAGTTACACGTACCTCGCTCTCCAAAAAGGGTAGCGCAATAAAGGCCTTGCTCAGCTTGATAGGGAAAAAGCAAAGTTGCTGATAACCTTTGACAAAGGATTTCTGCCGATGGCCTCCCATTCAGCACTTTGGAAATCATGACAGAACACTGGAGTCCGTTCTTCTTCCCCATTGGTGCATGAATTTTCAATGGCAGTCCAGAATGCTGACAGTGCATCCCTTAAGACTCCATTGTGGTCTAATCCAGTTTCTTCCTGACCACGTGAATTAATCATCACCACCACGACTTTTTTCTTTCATCATGGATGGGCATTTGAATTCATTAATAAGATCTGCCATGATGTTTACTCGTCTTATTGTAAGTACCCTAGGAAGGAAAAGATAAACATTAGTGGAGACATGGGCTTGTTTCAAATCCGATAGAAACTTTAGCGTCTTAGTTTCATTGATATACTTACTGGAGGGTTATAGGCCAAGAGATGAGCCAACTGTGCCTTTGAGCAGTATAATTATGAGCCACGTCATTTTTATGGCAGATAAAATCTTAATCTGTCATTTTTCCTTTACTTAATTACTACTGTTATCATTTTAAAAGTATTGTTCAAAACGTATGCTGCTGTTGTTTTGTTGATGATTTGTAATGATCCGGCTAAGAACTGTAGTAAAACAATAGGCGTGCTGCAATGGGCATATCCCCACATACGATTTTGTTTAAATGTTTCTGTGAGTTGTTAATGGTCAAAGTTACAAGCAGAAACAAAACTATATTTTACGCTGTTGCCTTATTTTGCTAAAGAAACTTCATTGAAGCAATAAATTGTGTAGCTTTTCCTCTTCTTGTTTTAATTAAACCATCTACTTTTACTATATATTTTGGGCAATAAAGTAATGCAGAAAAGCACAGGATAGCGACAATGAAATAAGATGCCCAGTGGATGACAGTAGCTATCAATCATTGTTTTCCCTTTTTTTAGCAGGAATTCAGAAAGTCGCATTTTCAAGGCTTTAAAAAATATTTTTAGTTGATTTTTTGTGATGCTAAGATTAGGCCTTTTAATTTGAAGTTTGCGAAAAAAACGTATTTGGGAAACTTTCCATTTTTAACCTTTATTGAGACCTTCAAGAAGACGTTTATGCCATGCAGTGTGAAGAAATGCTTCAAGTATAGCGATCTAAGCTATTATTCGCCAATCCTGGGTGAAAAATAGCAAATGGTTGAGCAAATTATAAGTACGTCTCCAACAACACTGCAGAAAAGTCTGAGCTCTTAAGGAATAATAACACAATTTCACATTCTCTTTCATATTGTACATGTAGCTAGTGCTTGACTGTGTTTAGTGGATAATACTGTATTAAAACACAAGGGGACCAATTTACCTCAAAACTATGTTTTCCTTTTGATGCCATGCTACAAGGACTGTGTGCACCCACTTTAGTCCTGCAGGCCGTCCAGAACAAAAACAGTCTGGTTTGTGGGTGGTCCTCCATTGACAGATCTACCACTACCAATCTCAGACGCAGAAAGACCCTTTGGTGAAGAATGTAAACGTTGTGTAGATCCCTGAGTTGGACATTATCTGTCACCTGAGAACAACTGAAAATACAGAAAGGAGAATGGTGCTGGTCAATTTTTGGAGCCAAACATGCCTTTTTGACCTTAGAGATGCAACAGGTGAAAAAAGTCAGTAAATTATACTGTTGCTATAATTTCATTTTTGTAGCCAAAGATGCCTTTCTGACATGGTGTCATGCTGACCTTGGAGATGCAACACGTGTAAAAAATACTGCATATACTGAAGATGGACATTGGCTGACGTCACACTTGGACGTTAACTATAGTAAACCTATGGTTAATAATTGTTACTATAGTTAAAATTATAGTAGCCTGAGAAAATCAGACGCCCCTCTAAGAAAATCAGACGCCCCTGATTCCAGACGTGAGTGTTAACAATTCGGAAACCACAAACTGGGGTGTAATTATCTCAAACATCATAAGAGATGACAAGCTGTCACCTAAGTCAATAAGTTTAGGTTAACTTACCGATAAACCCATCTTTTCAGGTCGGCACACTATAGTTAATTTTCTTTTTTTCTTACCGCAGTTTTTTTTTTTAGTTTACTATTGTAAACAATGAAATGCAGGTCATACTGGGGATGCCGTCAAATCCACTTAACTACAGTAAACTTCGTCCAGTTTGACCTCGGTAGAAATTATATGAGGACGATAAATGATGACAGGAACGTCATAGCTAAAAGTTCAGTTATGTATCAGACTGTTATGGGGGAAAGGCAAGTGATAAATTCATTGTGGAAGACTCGGGGTTCTTAAAACGTTTGCAAATGTGCGAATATATGTTGAAATTGCTATAAGGTGGTTAAAAGGATTTAATTTTATTAAATGAACTTCCAATCAGCCTCCTTCCTATTGCTGATGATCTTATTACTATATGTGCTGCTTTATTTAATTTGAAAAATCCACTAGTTGTATAATAGTGCTTGCATAAATGTTAACCATTTAATTCAGACAAATGTAAATTTCCTGGGGATATATTTGTTTTAAGGAGGACATGCTATTCCTACATTATCCTGAGCACTAACACAATAACAATGTTGTAGGGCTAAATTATCATTACAAGTACATGTATATGGGAGAATTCTTATTCTTTCTTATTTCTTATTATGGGAGAATTCGGCAAATGAATTCATATAGTAAAGAACATTTTCTGTTTCTGATCAGATGTTTTGTCCTCATTACCAGACTACTTATTTTTGTATTGATATTTTAAGAAGGCAGATGTTAAATCCATTAGGGGGAAATGGTTAAATGCTAACATAATGACCATTGTTTAAGTTTTTGAGAAATGCTCAACATATTTATGGTCTGGTCAGTATCACCTAGGATAAGCTCATCCACCTTACCAAGATTTACATAAGGTGCAGATGTGTGTTTGCTTTATGCTAAATAAAACATTTAGTCAAATTCAATTAATGTCCAATGTTAATCATGTGGATCTGTGCAGAGTGAACAAGTCCAAGCAGTAGCCATGGCATTCTGATGACCACTGATAACAAGTTTCACAAAATATACTGTTTTTTTTGTAAGGCTTGCCGCTGAGAAAATTCTTTAGGCTCCAAAATGCGTTTGTCACATACAGTACAAAACTCTTGTAAACCAAGCAAAATTTTGGCCAAGTATAACTTCAAAAACAAAATCAAGTTTTTATAAACTTTATCCTAGTAAACATCATCAAATTCAACATGCACTGTAAAATGAAAAGAGCCAAAACGGCCCCAAAAGTCGAAACGGCCCCAAAATCACGAGGGCCAATTTGGCCCCAATGGGGCCATTTTAAAACTTGGCAAGCCGAAACAGCCGTAGAGGGTGCTGAATTTGGTCCCTGTAAAATTCTGAAATGGTACCATCAAAAGCTGAAATTGTACCATCAAAATCCATTTTGGTACCAGCAAAAGCTGAAATGGTTTCATCAAAAGCTAAAATGGTTCCATCGAAAGCCGTTTTGCTATATTCATATCATATCCACAATCGAGATGAAATGCTGTAGTGAATTTTCGATCGATGAAGTTCAGCAGTGGCTGAAACAACAAGTTTTGTCAAGAGACTTTGGAACGCTTAAGTCGATGAAGAATGTTTGTTGTCTTGATTTCCAACACGTTTTGCTCTCAACCGTAAACTTGAATTGTATGATATTGTCGGCTTTCTTCTTTTCGCAGTAACCGATAGTTTAGATGGAGAAGACTTGTTGGTTCTCAGTAAGGACCAGGAGGAACTGAGATTCTACTTTCCGAGGATGAAAGAGAGAATGCTGTTTAAAAAGCTCCTTATCGCAGGAGAAGAGGTAAACACAAGTAAAGAGTACGGCCTCAGCTCGTGTGAAATCTCGCGCCAAGTTCAGATTCTCCCGGCTCAGAAATTTCGCCAGCGGTTAGTCAACCGAGCATGCGCCCGAAACCGAATTTAAGCGCGAAACAGTAACGTCTTCAGATAACGTTTTGCCAACGGCTTTAGTCGATGTAGTCGAGATATCTAGCTTTTGCTAACCTATATGTTCAGCTTCGAGATTTAAAACAACAAGTAACAGCTTTTTCTGGTTATGGTAAGTGCTTTTGTTCTGATTTTGTTGTTCTTTTGTTGTATATTTCAGGGTTTATCGTTGTCCAGAGAGTCGTCGATCTCGGCCGATGTTGAATCCTTCCACACCACTACCAGTACTAGCAATGCTTCATCTATAGCTAGTCTTGGTGATCCAGCAGCCTGTTCCACTCTTATTGAAGATCAAGAAGCAAACAAAGATGTCGAAGAGATAGTTAACGTAGTAAGTTTTCTTTATTTATAAATAACACTCCCCTAGTTGATGAGTCAAGAGTAATACTTTCTTTGAAATACTCTCACTTCTATATATATATAAATAACCACATTTGACCAACGATATTTTGCTATGGCAGAAGAGGTGATAAATCTTTCCTGCAATTATGCTTAATAGGTATATGCACTGTGAGCAGAAAGAAGTGATTTATCTTAAATTATACTCCAAGTGTCACTCAATTCATTAATGAATCAACAGCTCCCCAGCACTGGTCACAGACTCAGGTTTGAACATATTTGTAAATTGTTGAGAGAGACTCACCAGATGTTTCTAGTGGCAACCATAATCATGAGTCTACGACATCAGTTAGCCTGGCAAATGCCTCCCAAGTATCAGGAAAAGTCAAGGGGACATTTTAAAATAACCTTTTTAAAAACAATAATATAACTTTGCTAATACTGCAATGTTACTTTAATTATCCATGCTTGGATTTGCATCAGAATTTTTTTTTTCTTTGTCACAGGATACAGGAGATTGGCTCTCCAAGTTTGAGCTGCCTTCGCGAGTAAGTGATAATCATAATGTTGCTACAACAGTATCAAGTTGTTTCGCCACCATGTATACCTCACCACCATTCATCTCGCCACCACAAAGAGTTTAGTCGCCACCATATAAGGTTGCCTCGTTCTATAAAGTGAACTCTATATGGTGGCAAGTTTTCTTGGTGGCGAAACAACTCTAATTCACTACAACCCGTTCCCTGAGAACATAAAGTGTAAAACGCTTTACAACCTTCAGCACAAAACAAACACAATATGCATGCATGCAACTACTCAATCCACTGTGGTGCAGATAAATGTTTTTTTTTTAGGCCTAGCAGTTTATTATATATTAATGTTCAAATTTCGTGCATTGTACAAAATCCAAGCATGTGATTGGCTAATGAGCGTGCATTATTGGTGACCACAGCACTCGACCCAGACCCTCTCTTACCTAGGGAAAGGGAGACCTGATACAGTGACTGAGTGAGCATTCGCTTAATAGCCTTAGTTACGTGTTTGGACGGCTTACAATCGCCTATTTAACAGTGAAAATGTAGACAATTACTAGAAAGGTAACGACAGGATTGGACGCTGTTTCCTGTGTGACAGAAAATATATATTTTGAGGCGAACATTTGCATAATCGCTCGTTGGAATTGGCTGATTTGCGAGTGCTGGAAGTACAACTCAACAAGTCAACATGTGTCCGAGTGAATATAAGTTTCTACTACACTCTAGCAGTCTTACTGAAGAAATGGATTTTATTTCTGAGACCTTACTCTGTCAATAAGAGGAGAACGTTAAGCGAGAATTCAGTGGATGGTTCGAAAACCCAGGATTTTTGATTTGGAAAATGTTTGCATCGGAGCCGAGCACATGGAATGAAGCGGGTTTCAAATTCAAGTCAAGATTTCAGTTCACTGCCCCACTGGAATCTGCAGGTTAGTTATTTACGAATGAAAGAAACTACTAAAGAAAGTAAACTATCTAGGAGTTAAGCCGGCTATATAATTGATATTTGAATACATGGCTCCAAGAGAAAGGTTTTCGAGTTAAATGTACAATCATACTTTTCGCCGGCTCACATTTTATTTTGAGGCAAACATTTGCATAATCGTTCGTTAGAAATGCTGATTTGCCAACGCTGAAAGTACAACAAGTCAACATGTGTCCGAGAAAACAAAACCTTCTACAACACTCTAGTAGTCTTACTGAAGAAATGGATTTTATTTCCGATACCTTACTCTGTCAATAAGAGGAGACAATGAAGCGACAATTCAGTGGATGGTTCTAAAACCTAGGATTTTTTTATTTGGAAAACGTTTGCATCAGAGCCGAGAACACGGAGGCCGGTTTCAAGATTTCAATTCACTGGAATCTGCAGGTTAGTTATTTTCGAATGAAAGAAACTATTAAAGAAAGTAGACTATCTAGGAATTAAGCCGGCTAAACTGACTTGATATTTGAATACATGGCTCCAAGAGAAACGTTTTTAAATGTACAATGTACAAATCATACTCGCAAGGCGTCAACTAAACTGACCGAACGCCAAAGTAAATATTCTTTGCAAAGTTTATCTACTTAGTTGGATATTAAAAGTCCTGTTTTTATTCATTGTCTGTTGAAATGATATTTCTTTGTGGAGATATTTACCGTAAAATGATTTAATTCATGCGAAATATTTGACTTCTTTATGAAATATTTATTGACCTCTATGGTATTACAATTAAAATTCACTGCTGACAGTGCACTCAGTTTGAATATTAAAAGGGTTAGAGACTTTATGTTTGTGCTTTATCGGCAAAATACAGTCACTTGCTGACTGTACGATGAACTCAAAATGTCTTCATACTGCATTCGGCCTTCGGCCTCATGCAGTATTCATTATGTTTCGTTCATCGTACAGTCAGCGCGTGCCTGTATTTGTCGATAAAGCACTCACAAGCAGTCTCTAACCCTTACATATTGCAGTTTGTTCCTGCATAATTAAACACAGATACTTAGTTACTCAATTGATTGTGGTGCAAAATTAATTTGTTTTTTTTGACCTGGTAACATAAAATATATTAGTTTTGAAAGTACCACATCATCTAAATATCAATGTTTTATTAACATTGAATTGTATTTTAGTTTTCAGTATCTGTCGAGAATGGCCTACAGGATGGTGTGCTATTATCCCGTAACCAAGTGAATGAACTTGTTAGAGATATCTGTGTACAGATGAACCGCTTTACAAGCAATAACCACAAGTCGTTTAGAGTTCATGTGGCCAAGATGGTAATCTCCAAGTACCATCGTTTAGAGGATAAATCTCCAACAGGTGCTTCTAAATGGGTATGTAAACACACAACAACATGACTACCAAGTTGCACAATATTTTCTATCTTTGTAGCACCTCAACACGGCTACCCTTCAATGGAGAGTTCCAAAATCGAAGATTGTAGCTGTTACCACCAATAAATTTAACCTATAATCAGTTGTGGATACTCATATGCATTATCCTGGGCCGCTATATAGATGCTTGCTCCAAAATGTTTGTTTTGGTACATTTATAATATTACAGTAGTTTCAATACTTTTTTGGGGGAAAGCTATCCATTCTAAAAATCCATGCTCAACTTGTTTACCGGTAGTGGTGTTTTGTTGTTTATGTTGTAGGTCAATTTGACTCCTCAGGTCAAATTGACCCCGAGTCAATTTAACCTAGGTCAAATTGACCCTTCAGGTCAAATTGACCCCAAGTCAATTTAACCTAGGTCAAATTGACCTTGAGTCAATTCAACCTAGGTCAAATTGACCTTGAGTCAATTCAACCTAGGTCAAATTGATTCAACCTGGTGATTGTGTTTACGGTAATCACTGTTTTCTTCACTGAGGTAATTTTTTCAAGATTCTAAAAAGGGAACTTACATTAAATGTTCATTGATATTAGGGTTTTTAAATGTAAGTGTTTGGGTCAGTTCACAAGGAACATCTAAGAAGTACCTGTATCATATTTTGTGTTGTTTAGTGATTAATAGCCCTAAAGAACCCTACATTAGTGAGCACCTGTTGTTGACGGTAAGGGTCTTCTTAAATGTAGGGGAAGGGTTTGTATTAGTTCTCAGGACAATTGAAGAAGGATTACAGTATGTTATTTAGTGATTAGCTCTAAACAGCCTAAATACATGTAATATTAGTGAGCACATGTTGTTGACGGTTAGGGTATTTTTAAATGTAGGGTTAGGATTTGTATTAGTTCTCAACATAATAGAAGGAGGATTACAGTCTATTATTTAGTATCTTACAGTTCTAAACACGCTAAATAAATTAGTGACTATAGCTCTAAACACCGAAAATCGGTTCGTTCGACTGTTGACACAGTTTGTTTTGAAGTACGAGTGGAGCCGTAATGAAGTACACCTGATCATCTATAAACGATGTATTTTTTTGGATTTAGCTTTCTTACTTCCCTTGAATTGCTACAGTTTTTATGAAAGAATGCAGAGTCAACACAAACTTCATCTGTGTTACAGTTTGGTCCGGGTTTAATATCAGGTCCATGTTTTTTGAAAGATGTTTCCAAGTCCGATTTTGTTAGCAGTACGCATGTGCGCATAACGAGAGAGACTGGGTTCGACGATTACTCACATGGAGAATAGCGCTTTCGTGGCGCAGTGCGATAATCCACTGGATTAATATCTACCAGGCGTTCCTCGTGATTCAGCCAAGTTAAGCCCGATCGGGTAAGGTAAGTAAATGGATGGGTGACCTGAATGTAAGTGGTGAGGCATGACATCAGGGGGGTTAAGAAAGGGATAGAAGTAGGGGTGGTAGTAGGAAGAGAAGGGAGAAGGAAGAAGAGGGAATGGGTTGTCAAAACAATATTTTGTAGGGGAGGGGTGGGTGAATTTTTCTTTTTCTTTTTAGTACTCCCCCTAAATGATAGCCAAACCTGAGTCAATTTGACCTGGGTCAATTTGGCCTAGGTTAAATTGACTCGGGGTCAATTTGACCTGTAAGATATACACCAATTTAAGTTATTTGAATTTTTATGTCAATATTTACATGCTATCTGCTTTTGCTGATTGTTTGGGAGACTCACCTTGAAACTCTCAGTAGAAAATATATGCTTGTTGATATTTTGTTTTGTTTCTGTGTCAATTTAGTAACATAGTTTCACTCTAAATTCACTTTTGCTTTCTGATTGTTTGGGCGGCGCGCCTTTAAACTCTCAATAGAAAAAAGATGTGTGTAAATATTTTCTTTTTTTGTTTCTGTACGTCAATTTTCATTCTAAACTCATCTTTGGTACATGCTATCTGCTTTCTCTGATTGTTTGGGCCTTTAAACCCTCAGTAGAAAGAAGATGCTATGCTTACTGATAATTGAGTTTTGTTTTAATTTCAGTATTAAAATTAATAGTTTCATTCTAAAGTCACTGTAAGCTGTGCTATCTGCTTTCATTAGTTGTTTGGGCAGCCCACCTTTAAATACTAAAGTTTGCATATGAACAATGATTTTGAACACAATTTGAGGGCTTGTCATGTCAGCACTAACATTTTGAAAATTGTTTTATCTTTCTAGAGTACCCTTGAACTAAAGATTTTCAACAGGATGAAGAAATTCCTGAATCCCAGCCGCCTGAAGTCAGACAGAGCATCTGAGGGCGGTCCATCAAGGAAGAAGCAAAAAAAAAGTGACAACTCATGGGCTGAAGTGCCAGAGCTGCCGGAAGGCTCCACGTTGGAGAGCCTACGAGAAGATGCCAAAACTGCCCGAAGGGAAATCTTGAAGAAGCCATCAAACGTGAAGCTGCACAAAGACTTTATGTTAGATACATATCCGCTAAGAAGATATGAAGTGCTGAAATCCCCAAAGCCTGTCAGCGAGTTTCTAGATGACTATCCACCTCTCAAGAAATATGTCCACGAAAGAGAAAATTTTGATTGTTTTTCTTATCAAAATTGTAAGCATGTTTAAGATTAATTTGCTGTGGGACCGAGATTTACATTTAATATGTTAATTATATATTTATTTAGAACAGCACTCCGTGTTATGGTCAGTTATGGTCAGTTGCTTTGATCTTGCTGTGTTGCAGCCAAATGTTTTCTTCTCACCCCAAATCGTTATTTTCCCAACCTTGGCAATTGAAAATCACTAATAATGGGAAAGTTAATGTATCAATGAAATTCAACAACTCTGTCGTCCTTCCTCCATTCAGAGTTTTCATTGTTATTATCATTTTGTTTTATAGCTCAAAGGTGAGATGTGTCGTATCTTCAATGATGACCAACTGCCTGCAGACATCAGAGCAAAGTACAAAATGTGGAGAAACAAAGTTCTCAAGTATGCTGCCACAGCAACAGACAAGAAGGTCAAGTCCTTGATGGATGGAATGGAGGGGCTTAATGACGAAATTGACCTTGAGGGTGAGTCACTTACCACATATTTTTATCCTAAATACCATGTAGCACAGTTGCGCTTGCCTCTCACCACTGTGCCCTGGCTTGAACAGGGAGCAATTTTCTTATGTTGGAAGTTTCAATGTTCCCAGTCTTCAGTTAATCATAGTAGGCCCATAACAACAACAACTGAACGAAACATACAAAGACATTATTTGCTTTTTGTCATCACATTGTTATGGGCTTACAACCTTTTTATAATATATTAAATTCTAATGAAGATTTGTTTTGTTTTTAGAAGTCAAAGACCGAACAGCATTCCTGATCATTAACGAAATACTGCAGCAGAAGGGAGGGAAAAAGATAGGGGTTCAAGGAGTCATCACATGTTTGAAGGTAAGAGATTAGCACACATCTTCAAATAAGGACCACCCTTTTAATAAGCCTCACACCTCCCCTCAGACCTTTAAAATCATACCCAAATATGGGAATTACTATATAGATCTATGATGGTGATGCTTATTAACACCACCCACTTTAAATAATATGTTAGTCTAAACTTTGTACTTGGAAAAAAAATACTTACAAAGTAAGCGTTCAGCTAGAACTCTATACACCCATTCGAAAAATGGCGGACCACTCGGAAAGCCTGGGACGAGTTGCGCGAAAACGAGGCTAGTCAGTCCTCGATCGTTCCATATTCGTCGCCATAACAGTGAAACAAGAGCGTCAGACTATCTCTACGCATTGCTTTCAGCTATGCCTTCGCATTGCTGTGTACCGAAGTGTACCCAGAAGGGTTACAAACATGTAGATGGAGGAAAAGTTTCATTTTTTAACTTTCCTAAGGATAAAACTCAACGTAAACAATGGATCCATGCAATAAGGCGAGAGCAACGGAACGAGTTCACAATTTTAGAGATGACGAAGGTTTGCTCTCTCCATTTCAAGCCGAATGACTTGAAAAAAATCGCCAAATGGTAGAGTTTACCTAAAGGAAAATGCAATCCCTTCGACGTTTCAGTGGTCTATGGAATCGCCAAAGAAAAGGAAGGCTCCTGCAATAAGAAATCCATTACCAGCGAAGGCAACAAAAATGGCGGCTTCGACAAGCACTTCAACAGAGTCAGATGACGAAGTTGTCGATGAGCCTCCTGTAAACAGAGAGGAGATTCAACGGGATGAAATTGATCGGTTAGCGAAACAAGTCATGGACTTAAAGAAACTGCAAGAGGAGCATGAGATGGAAATTTCAAGAATTGAAGGGGAAATTCGTGTTTCTAAAGAAACTGTAAGCGTGCTACAACAAGAAAACAATGGCTTTCGTCAGAAATTGGATACAAATGAGAAACAGCGTGAACGCTTGGGGGAACGGGTGTTTGACTTAAATCGCTTTAATTCAGACGAAGACATTGCCTTTTATACAGGTTTCCCCAATTATGAGACTTTTCTAAGCATTTTTGAATTTCTCAACCCAGGTGTACAGGGTGAAAATATTAGATACTGTTCCATATCTGGAAGGGATGTACCAGAGAACTTTTACGAGGATGATGAGGATTCAGAAGAGGGTGAGGAGTACCAGTATGCTAAAAAAGGGAGGCCCAAAAAACTGAAAATAATTGATGATTTTTTTATGGTTATGTGTAGACTGAGAAGGGGATTTGCAATACGCCACCTTTCCCATTTGTTTGGAGTGGCACAGTCCACAGTGAGTAGAAGTTTTACTGCATGGATTAACTTTATGTATTTGAAGTTTGGTCAGATAACAATTTGGCCATCTCAAGAAGTTATCAAAGCAACAATGCCAGAAGCCTTTAAAGAAAAATATCCTTCCACAAGAGTTATAATTGACTGCACGGAAGTGAGATGTGAAATGCCAGGCAGCCTACTATTAAACAGTGAACTCTTCAGTTCATACAAGAATCATGCAACCCTTAAGGGACTAGTTGGGATTGCACCAAGTGGAGCAGTAACATTTATCAGCCAATTATACACTGGGTGTATATCAGACAGAGAAATTGTTATTCGTAGTGGTTTCCTTGACCAAGAGTTCAAGGATGGGGATACTGTTATGGCAGATAAGGGTTTTACAATACAGGATCTGTTGCCCCTTGGAACAACCCTCAACATTCCTCCCTTTCTTGGCCATAATGAACAAATGAGTGCTGAAGATCTCCTCAGCACCCAACAGATTGCCAGCGTCAGGATTCGTGTGGAGCGTGCCATTAACCGCATTAAGAACTACAAGTTATGGAATGGGGTCATACCTCTTAGCTTATTTGGACTCGTAAATCAAATGTGGTGTGTATGTTCATTTTTGTCTAATGCCCAAGATCCACTTATTTCAGCCTGATTTATTCACAAAGTTTTTTATTGTGTCAGTCCATGCAGATTTCTGTATGTTTCTTAAATGCCAACTTTTAAATACAACAGAGACATTCTATTAAATTCAAATCCTTTATTTCAACATTTTGAACAATAGTTCATTTTATCTATACATAACTGCTTGGGATTTAAATATCTCGAATTTTTCAAAAAGGCTTAGACCTTCATATCGTATCAAGGCCAGACAGTTATTTTTAGATACTATATTCCAATTAATGCTATATTATTTATCATAATATATCAAGGCATTTAAAGTTTAAGCCTTGATGTTGCACCATAGTAAGACTGCGACAACGTTGGATAATAAATAACTTATTAGATAGTTTAATGTGTAGTGTGGCTGGATATTTTTACTCATCATTTTTATTTTGACTATCCCGTACTACAGACTTGTAAAAAATATCCAGCCATACTACACACTAAACTGTCTAATAAGATATATTTATTCCCTATACATTTATGGCCATTTTAATTTACTGAATAATCCAGAACATAGCACTAAAGCGAAGTATGGTTGTTGCATGTTTCCACTCCCTTATATGTTTCTGGTCACGAGCAAATTCACTAGCTCAAATGTGGTCAAAGTCTAATATACCTACAGTGCATAGGTGTTATTGCTTACAGAATTCAGTAGCAGCTGTGGCAATAAAGTGATCAAAATAATACGTTTGCAACTTATACTTCATACTGGTCCAGTACTGATGGTCATACAATATTCGTGTTGTTCCTAATTGGCCTTGTACTTGAGCATAGTAATAATGGTTTTCTTTAAGTTTAGGTTTGCCATTAACTACCTCCAAGTAGAAACACGGGTCTGAGCATGCATCAAGAGGACTTACTCTAAACTTTGTCTCAGGGCATTTTACTTCAACCAGACCATAGGGCTCCCTACATCCAATGTCAATGACTTTACCGTCTGGTGAAGCCCCTAGGAAAGGTGCATCCTTGCATACAACAAATCCTGACTTAAATACTGTAACCGGTTTCCTAATAGAATACATATACTTCTGATATTGCTGTAAAGCTACTGGCTCATACTTTTTACCATGGGCAGTATACCTGGAAGAAAAAGGCTTTGGGTGTAATAAATTATTTACTAGATTTTCATGGTTTCTCTTTCTTTTCATGATAAGACCAAAATTTGAGGCAGTAAACCGGTACTTTCTCTCGTTTTTCCATTCGTCAGACTCAGACTGTGCTCTTGTCTTTAATTCTATATCATTAAGCTTGTCTTTACCAATAGTCAGATGTTCTAAAAGCTTTTCTTCTGAGTCGCTTAAGCTATGTGTGCATTCAAATTCAACTACATGATTAATTGGAAACTTAGGAAATGCTACAGAAGCAACCCTTTGCTCACTAGATTATGTTCTAGAAACAGAGTTTATGTCACATAATACTTGGAAATTTGATTCTGTAAAAGCTAGCTGATAGCTTGCATAAGATCCCTTTGGACTCCGACCAAATCGTGTTTCTAGGTGTTCACTGCTATCAGTAGTGGGCCATTGTAGGATTTATCTGCTTCAGTTTTTCTTGAAGTCTTGCTTCATCAGCATGTTGAGTTTTTAAATTGTTTCGGGCTTCATATAGAAGGCAGTGTATCCCTGGTTCTTTAGAAGACGTAGAAGGGCCATCATCAAGCCTTGGTTTCTTGACTGTAATTTCCATAACAGGCTGGGGTTCTATTGAATCTCCTCTCCCCTTTCGGTGCCATAGTTGTAGACTAGAAGTGCAAACTTGCATATTTTCATCATAAGGGCCAATATGTGATTACAAAATCCTATTTTCCCAGCAACACAGGAGCACGATGCATTTCTCACTTCTCCAGATATCAAATCCAGTGCTACTTTTAAGTTATGCGGTGGGTCGTTTTTTCTATAGCTATGGTGGCATAAAGATTTAAAAAAGAAGTGTTCTTCATCGCTTGTAGCTAAGACTTCTTTGAGGTACTCATCATCCAGGAATGTTTTGGCTTTTCTCATACTTGTCGGTACAGTGTGAGCTTTGCTTTGTGGATCGAGGGATTTTCCAGATTTTGAAATGTGGACATTCATCTCCGCTCTCGTAAATAACGGCATACGTGTAAGGCTCGATGGCCAGCCATTGGAAGGATACTTTATCCTGGTTGGAGCGGTTGGAGTGAGAGTAGTGGCTGGTAAATCTCCAGAAGAACCTTGCCCAGTCTTTGCCGCTTGGCTGTTCTGTCCCTTTCTTCTGGAGAATATTTTGTTTAGGTCCGGATCCACTATGTTCTGATCGCGGCCAGAGTTGATGTATTCTTCCACCCTTCCAATTCAAAATTAAGGAGGAGCGTTTATTGAAAGAGAAATAGCACAAACCTAAAGGTAAATGGGGGCTATATATTCGCTTTCGCAAGAGTTGTCAATAAATGTGTGATAATTTCAAACCACAAGTTGAACTCGAAGCGTGTTCATGAATGAAAGAAATCGCTCGTTTTGAAGAAGAATATCTCTTGTAAACGCATACAGATAAACACAACTTATATTTTAAAGCTTCATACTGTCTTATGTAGCTGAAAGAATTTCAAAGAATCGATGCAAATATTGCAGGTTCACCTTCGGTAAAATCTACGCGAGCGTCAGCGATCTCTCGACTTACCTTTTCACAAATTGCGCCTTCGTTTTGAGCCCTTTACACGGATCACCACGACACTTCAGCCAAAACCGAAGATCGTCCATCTTAAGCTCTGATGGAAGCCTGCTATGAAGCGAAGCACCGGGAATATCATCTTCATTGAGCTTAACTGGCAAAGCCATTGTTTCTTTCGATCATAACAAATGCTCCGGGTAAAACCCTGCGGAGTTACCAGACCGAGGCCTCGTTTTCGCGCAACTCGTTCCAGGCTTTCCGAGTGGGCGGCCATTTTTCGAATGGGTGTATAGCCATGTTCACACTCTGACTGTGACCTAGCTATAAATGATGTAAAGGCAAGGTTATATGACCTCTGTTGTACCCCACCACTTCCACACCAATAAATTTCGGCCTAATCCTACACTAACCCACAACTTAAAACAATACGATGCCAAATGGGTAAAATACAGTAAAAACCACAGAGCTCATGATGTAACCTTGCCTTTACATCATTTATAGCTACGTCACAGTCAGAGTGTGAACATGGCTATAGAGCTCTAGCTGAACGCTTACTTTGTAAGTAATTATTTTCCAAGTACAAAGTTTAGACTAACATATTATTCAAAGTGGGTGGAGTTAATAAGCATCACCATCATAGATCTAGACAAACATTTTATAGTTCATTTCCTGTAAAGATGAACATTCAAAGAGGCACTTTTTACTTTAGTTGAAGAGTTATAATTTAAGCACCCTGATTTCTAAATTAAGCATTTCTGTAACATTTTGATATGGCTGAGAGAGTAATATGTCAAATGTGCAGTGTTGATAGTGAGCATCTGCAATTGAATGTTATACAGTAGAACCCTGATAACTCTGAAAGGAGATGAAAATGAGTTCGAGTTAGCGGGGAGTTCAAGTAAGCGGGGTATTAATGTACAGTAAATGTAATGGCATTCAAATCCAACAGTAATATAGGACTTGGTTCGAGTTAGCGGGGTATTTCGAGTTATCTGAGTTCAAGTTATAGGGGTTCTACTGTAGTAATACATGTACAAAACAATCATTGTACGGTTTGCATGTGTACAGTCGATCAAACTGTATTACATGAACATTCAATTGCAGATTCTCACTATCAACACTGCACATTTGAGATATTACTCTCTCAAAACCATATCAAAATGTTACAGAAATGCTTAATTTAGAAATCAGGGTGCTTAAATTATAACTCTTCAACTAAAGTAAAACGTGCCTCTTTGAATGTTCATCTTTACAGGAAATGAATAATATATTAGTCTTAACTTTTGTAGTTTCGATATATTGGTTTATTGCCAAATCAAAGTTTAAAAGCTACAATTTTGTTTACTGTTTGAGTAATTCATTATGCCCAGCCCTAACTTATTGGTGCTTTATTTATTATGTGTTTTTGTTATTATTTCAGAGAGATAGTGATGTGGACAAAGAAGTGAAGAAGTTCACTCAGCCACAAATTGTCGTCGTTGGGGGTTCAACATCTGACAGTGACCTTTTCCACATTGTTGTGGAAGGGACCATCATGTGTACAATCCAGGAGGAGAAGATGGTGGACTGTATTATTGGTCTGTTAGCCTGCTTCTATACATTTAACATAGTTTACAATGAAAGTAAAGCGATCCTTGCCTTTCTCGAACAGAGCCTCTTGGGCGTTAGTAGAGCACAGACAAGAGCGTCTGTGACAGCATTTTTCAATGCTTTGGCGTAGGGGTCTTCCTTGCCGAACGAGTGCATTTGAGTCAATTTCATGCTGAAAACTAATCCAAACTTTTCTTTTGTTGTAAAACAGACATGTATTTTGTAATTAGAATGTAATAAAATTGTTTTTAGCTCTGAAGTGGCCCTCCTGTAGGAGCCAAATCGGCTATTTTGAGGGGCCGTTTACGATGGAGCCGTTTTTATTTGATAGCCAATTCGGCCCCTCCAAAATTTAAAACGGCCCCATTAAAATTCAAAACGACCTAATTCTGCTCCAATTTAGCCCTTCAAGTGGTTCCAATTCAGCCCCAAAATTGGGGTCATTTCAGCCCAAAAAGTGGTACCAAAACAGTACCCATTTTTGGGTCCGTTTTGGCTCTTTTCATTTTACAGTGTGTGGATTGCCTTACTGGAGTCCAAACCACAAAGAAAGTGCTTGTGCAGTTGTTAGCTACCATTTGACCTTGAACTTGAGTGTAGTATTTATGTGTTGTCTTTAGTTTCAGGGATCCGTCTACTTTGTTTAAACAATCTGTGTCTTTCCAACCATCCTGGACTGCTTTATCTCTGATTTTAAAGGGACATTTCAGCTCGACACAGCATCCACATGACCTAGAATCCATTTTTTATCTCGTCTAGAACTCGGTAGAAACTCTTCCTCTCATAGATTTCTAAGATCAATTACCATCAGTAAATTTTGATTTGCCATTTGAGATTAGTTATGGAAATAGGGTAGATCTAGTGAACTTTAGTGAACTTATCCACGCAGAACTAGAAAACGTGGCTGGCCGTCATGACCAAATATGTTTTCGCAAGCAGCGGCAGGATTATCACAAGACTACGAGCTCAGAGGTGACTTCCGCAAATTCATACAACCCGATCAGTACCGGTTACTCAGAATGGATTCGCGAAGAAGAGAAGGAAAGCACAGTGCTTAGAGTCTACGATAAAGCCCAAGAACTTGACTGACCACGCCGGTATAAGTGAGGACTTGGACAATCCAATGAAGCAGCCCAGTGACAGGAGGACAGTGTTACAAGTGAATGCCGCAGCGTCAGCGAGTTCACCATTGGACCATCCGGAGAAAGACAGCCTGGAAGCATAGGGCAAGTTGCCCAATATGCCGGACATCGATATAGACTGCAGGGGACTACCAACGATCGGATATAACTCATAGCCGCCATGCCAATAGTATGATACAGGTAGGTGATTGCTTTCCATCCAAACGGAATGGTATTATAAGTGAAATACCACCCGCACCATTCAAAGCCAAAATATGTGCTACTATTAGGTGTAAGCTTGACGTGGTCATAACCACTTTTACCGTCCATAGTGGTTTAAAATTGCCCTCTTCCTGCATAACGGGTTAAATTGGTAATATAATCCAATTTTAACGGCAAATCTCTGATCCACAAATTAAGGAACCGTTCGTCATGACATAATCTGGGTTTGGTAGGCTCCACAGTAAGAGGTATGACTAGATGTGGGGGATTCACTTCATCCACTCTTTCCCGAAGGGATACGGACCCATTCCTTAACCGCTCTTCGATAGTAGTGGTAATGAAGTCCTCGAATCCCACGCATTATTTCTTGTTACGGGACTCAGTCCTGGATAGATAATCTGCAAGATAAGCCTTCCCCTGGAAATCGCCCTTAAATGGGACCACAAAGTATTCTACGTTGACGCCCAATTTTATATACAAAAGTATTTCCTTCTGTTTAGGATTACCTCCGAGTACGATCTCCCATAGAGTACTAAAGCCGTGACGTCACGTTGCCATAGCAGCCATTGCTGCAGAGCTTTGTTTTGGTATGGTTTTGTCAAACTTACTCTTTGTTTTAACGCTGTAGCTTTCTGAATTTGTTTGATAAAGCAACAGAAGCACATTCTGGAACCAAGGATCAAGATAATCTTGGAATTGATTCTCTCAATTCATTTGTTTACAGGTTAATCGACAACAAAAATAACCACTTAGTGTAGGTCGTAATCTCCGTATACTGATAAGGGCTCCACTGATAAGAACGCCTACAAAGGAGCTCGAGGCTACATACCTGGACTCTAGATCAAAGACCGTTTATTTTTTTACCGTGGTTCAATCCACAAGCTGAATCCCAGACGAAGCACTCGACCATCTTAACCTCTAACTGTCTGTCCCACCTGTCAACGCCGTTTATAACATGAAAACGTTGGTTCAGTACTTCGTCCCGGATTGCAATCACCATTGTAGATTCTTTGCTTTTCCTAGTAAGGACAAGAAAAAGGAAGAGCACAAGAGTTGGGTTCGCTTGATAAGGTGTGCAAATTCGATATTTGTGTGTAGATAGGATCGAAGCTAAATTGATGCTCTTCACGTAAGCTTGTATATAAGTATGCAAGCTTATCTAGATCTATTATCTTAAATGCCTGTGCTGATGATGCTCCATATACTGATGAACTCAAGTTTAAATCAAATGCCGTGGCTATTTACTGTAATTTTGCTAAGAATGTAAAGTATTTTGCAGCATAAATGTCAGTATATTTTTTTCTTATGTTAGCTTTTTTAGAATTGTGCAAATTGTATCAGTCATTATATTATTTGCCAGACAGCTAGGGCTGGAAAGTTTCCTTAGACCACAATGTTCAACCCTTATGACTTCAACTTTTATTATAATTTTCTTTTCAAATAACAAGGAGACAAGACAGAGCCAAATGTACACTCTCGAGTGTGTAGCTGCCACTTCAGAGATGGTAAAAAATCTGCAGGTCCTGAGATTTCTGAAAGGAAATGCTCATAAGCTGTTTCCAACTCAATGTGAGCCACACAAAAAGAAGAAATCTACCAGCAGTCTTTTGAAGGCAAAACGATTGTTCTCTACAGCCTCATGCATTGTAGAATTCCTTGCTGTAAAGGGACATTTCACTTCAAGAACAAGGTTGTCTCCAACAAAGCCATCAGTGGATGCACCAAGGAACCCACTTTCTTCTAGCCAAACCCCAGTTTGCTCAACCGTTAGTCCAGTGTGTGAAGTGAAAGTCTTTATTGCCTCGTCCTCATTAGTGACTCCCCACGCTACAGCCTTGACTCTTGAAATGTCATACTCCCATAGGAGACGCTTTATTAGAGATGGGGTAGCACTTTTGGCATTTAAAACGCACCCAAAATTGCTGGCAGTTATATGTCCTTTTCTAACTAAATGCCACAAATTGTCTCTCTGGCCAACTGTTAGGCAGCTTATTTCCTTGATTACAATAATTTCGACCTTGACCTTTCCCATCATAAACTCAATCTGCGCTTCAGAAACTTGAATTTGAAGGAATTCCTCAGAGAAAATGAGTTCTTCAACTGTGGCTATTGGCAGAGGTTTTGTAGGTGCGGACTCTGGAGATAGTAGCCAACAAAGTCCAGTAAACTTTCCATAATTACACAGTTGAGAATATAGGTTTTCCCGATCATCTTGGCTAGGTTTTCTTTTTAAGGGGTCATATTGATCCTTGGAGGGAGGAAACATCTCGGAAACAGATTGAGGGGAGGGATTGCCTGCTTTTTTTTTCTTCCACTGGAACTCCACAGCTGTTCGGCTCAGATTGTATATACCATATATAAATAAAGCAGCAGCATGACTGCGCCTAAAGGCTCCTCTGGGGCACTCGCATTCGGTAGATTCGATGTCATTTTTGTCATCAAGATAAACCTAAGATACCAGGGGATAAAACAGATAGTCAATAAACTAGTATTATCATAAAATCGTTATGAATTCATTCACTACTAGTACTATTAATTCAGCACGTGGTACACAATTGTTTTGTGACATACTGTTTTCTTCATGCTTGCATGCACTTGACCCATCAAAATACCCTGACTTAAGCTAAAACTCTTTATATGCCTAGATTTATAATGGTTTTCTCCTCTACAAATCGATTTCTTCTCTCCAGCGAAGAAGTCAAAGACGCGATCGACAGCGACGCCATTTTGATTGATTATCGTCTTTGTTTGAAACAGGACATTTTGATACCATGGCAACGTGATGTCACACTTTAGTACTCTATTCTGGTTGGTGCTTATGAACTTCAGCTACTACAAACGCAGCAGGATCTCTATATATCAAATCCCGAGGAGAGGCTTGGACTGCTAAATCTGGCACCAAACGTGGCGAGCGCATCGGGGCTGTGACGCTGGAGGTTTTACCCTCCCAATCACACCAAGTAGAACACCGTAGAGGGACAAGACGCGGGGAGAAATGCTAGGTCTTAGCTCGTTTTCGAGGTGGCTAAAGAAAATACAAAAAGAAAATATATACATATATACCTAGCAAAAGATAAAATAAACCCCAAGCGAAGCTACCCCGAAATAACCCGTCCAGGGACAGAGTGAAGGGTATTAGATAACCTCTTCAAGGTAACTTGACCACAGACACAGCAGATAAAAATAAAACGAAGTGGGAATCCTAAATAACTAAGCGGACATAATCTAGGACCAACAAATCAACTGAGATAAAGTGCAAGGAAAACGTTTTATTCATTCCATAGTCATATCCGAAGCGCTGCGTACAGATGTGAAATGCCCGAATCCTCCGCACCTGAAGCATCTATCCCGTGAATACCGTTGCCACGCTCCACGACGGCCAGCGAATCCCCCGACCTCTGAGGGGGGAATCTGTAGAACGGCGGAGGAATGGAAGCATAGGGGCGCAGGTCAGGAAAGGGCACGGGTGGAGCTCGGCTGTCCGTTTTCATAATCTCCAGGAGGCACGTGGTAACAGCTGGCAGGCGCGTGTCTCCGGCTAAGGGACGGCATTGACGGTAGTTCGCGTCGTACTCTTTCCTGTCTGCGTGGTGTGCATTTCTAGCCACGTCAGTAAGCTGCCCGAGTGCGGCAATAATAATACTAATGGACGTAGCCAGTTGTCGAATGAGCATAAGGGCATTAGTGACACTGTTCACCGCGTCTACCTCTTTTTTAAGTTGAAGCAATATCCTAGAGATGAAAAACAAAAAATGACTCACTATAAATAGACAGAACGTCAAGGACGTTAGGTTATTACTAAAATAACCGAAAATAAAGTAACCTACTTAATCGACGCGATCATACCGGTAGAGCAACACAAAAAATTGCAAACACAACTAAATAATTGGCGAGGTCACCCCTGTCGCCAAACACCGACAACTGAAAGCTAATTTAATTCATGGATTCGGTCATACCTGATGTAAAACAGGGACAACTGAAAAACTAACCTAAATAATTGGCGAGGTCACCTCTTTCACCAAACACAGACAATTAAAACCTAGCCTGTCACCAGACACAGAGAGCCGAAAACTAAACGAATACATCATTGGCGCGAGGTCATCCCTGTCTCATTATTTTTCTTGTATACAACAATAAAAGTATGTTGACAGAAATTTGTCATGAGAAACTAAGGTGACTGACGCACGTGCAAAGGCTGTTTTTCACTAGCGATGCAAGTTCATGCGCAAGCCTCCACCAAGTGGCGGTACTCCCTTATATAAGCTATACAGGTATGTGCTTCGTCTGAAATATGGTATATATTTCGCCATTTTGGTCTGAAATAGTGTATGCTTTTTACAGATGTAATTTACACGGGAATTTACACCGGGAATTTGGGTCTGAATTAGGGTATGGAAAATCATGTAATAGGGTAAGGGATTTTGAGACCTGGGCGGCACCCTCCCCATCCCTCCCCAGGAACGTCCTTATTTCACCTTGAAAACGGGCTCGACGCAAGGGTCAAAATGCTTCCTTCCTTGCGCTTGCGTTGATATCGTGACAAGTAAAACTAATTAGTATTGCGCTTATCACACGGCTCGTTTTCACTTGGCACAGCAAACCTTATGTAATATGCTCTGACTGACGTGTTCAACTCTTATAGATCAGTGCACTCAAGTCCATTTATGGCAACACTACGATCAGCTAAAAAAAGGTCATGCTATTATGCTATAACCAAATCAAGGCCGTAATCGTTGCTCTTATTCACGGACATCATGACCATGTTGGTTGGAATTGCCCTTTCATACAGTTTACGTATTTCTACTGCATTCGGTGTAACTAAGAGTATAAAAATGGGAAACTGGCACTTTCAATCATATCTATAACTTACACCGGGGGACTGGACTGGTTTACAAATAATATATTACTCTGTCCTACAATTTTAGTGCACGAAAACGATAAACATTATTTACTATGAGAATGTCTAGGAGATTAAGCAGGGGTAGGGCGCTTTCTGTATTCTTCTCAAATGAATCTGTAAAAAAATATTAACCTAACGACTTGGTTTTGTTTTGTTTGTACTTTCTTAGGCGCTACCCCATGCTAGTATTGCATACGAAAAAAAGGGGATATATTAGGTTGTAGTACAGTTGTTTTAACTTTCATAATCTTTTTTTTTCTTGGAGATTTTACAATCATAAAATTTGTTTTAGAGAAATTGATTGATAATTTGTTTGTCGCACCATTCTTTGACCTTTTCGATCTCTGAGTTAAGGGTTTTTAGGTCTCTTGCTGAAGCGAAGACATTTGTGTCGTCTGAAAATGTTTTGAAAGCCGAAAGTCTTATAGCAGTTCGGTAAATCATTGATATGTAACAAAAATAAAAGTGGTCCTAGTGAGCTCCCTGTGGGGAATACCACAGATCATTGTTTGTATCGTTGATTCAATATTCCTTAAAACTGCGTATTGTTGCCTGTTTGTGAGGTAGCTCTGAAACCATTTCATTGGTACCTGTCGAATCGCACAAGCCTCTATTTTTTTAGAAGGATGTTGTGATTGACTGTGTCGAACGCTTTCGAGAAATCTAGGAATACTCCACAGGTGTATAGATTGTTGTCAATGGCCTTTCTCAAATTTTCCGTTATTGCTTAGGCAGTGGAGTGACCTCTTCGAAAACTAAATTGGAACTGGAATAGTATTTCTTGCTTTTCAATATAATTAATAAGCTGCTTGTACTTGAAATAGGACGAAAATTTGATGGATCAGTGATTCTCCCCCTTTATCAATAGGGGTTACCGTTAGATATCTTGAGAATGACTGGAACAATACGTCGAGACAATGAATGATTAAAAATGAACGTTAAGACTTCAGATATGTGATCACATGCTGGTTGAATACATCTTTGGGGAACTCCTATTGAGGATTAAAAAAAAAATTAAACTCATTATTGCATCATGGTCTTCATGTATGTTGATGGCTCAGAACATAAAACTGTTTTGAAATTATTTATTGATATATTTTGTTGGATTATCTTCTGTTTTGGGAGGTTTATGAAATGTGTATTTACTCCCGAGGTAGCCCATCGATGAAATCGATGATCGGAACTCCAATCGATATATCGATTGGTATTGGTCAATCGATGACCAATCGATAGTCACAGAATGGAATATCATGTTACTAGTGGCAAACTTCACCGGTAAACGTACATACACTGGCAAAATGGCACGAGCATCAGAAGGTAGTACAGATGACCTTTCCATTTACTGTATAGTGAAAGGATACCATAATTGTGTATTTGATGGACCAAAGGCAGAGCGTTCAAAGTTTGTGACAACAGGTGACAACTCAGACATATTCAACGTGACCTTGTGACCCCTCTGTGGTGACTAAAGAATAGTGAACTGGATAGTATGTCCTCCTATGGAATTATTGGGTTGCAACCAATCCCCAGAGATTCAAATGACAAAGCCGTGGCGGCCATGTTGGTGGAACTAACAAGAGAAGCTAATGAGGAATCTTTTGTTAACGTCCACCAACATGGAGGCCATGACGTCACGTGCAACCCAGCAATTGTTAACAATTTACGCAAATCTCTCAGGGAAAACTGTAAAAGAGGAATTGCTGTTTAACTCTGAGATGTGTATTGCTCTCAGATCTAATCGTTCACTTACCTCAACAGCATTGTCACAGGCGAACCCTCCGATGACCCAAATGGTAGATGGCAAGTTGGTGGAGGAATAAACGTTCCAGTCAAGCTAGAAGTGTTTTTCGAACCAAATAAAGCCAATACTTCTTCATTGATGTGGAAGATTTTGGAAGCCTTACATGTGAGAGGTGGCTGACAGGGTTCACAATTGATGTTGTTTGCCTCTTCTATGGGAGAAGTGGAGGAAATAAGGAAAGCAACATTTACCTCCCTTCAGTGGTGCAGACATGGGCGACTACTGGGGATTTGGCTTTTCTTTGCACTAAGTTGCAGCCCTTCCTTGATTAGTGGTATTCGAAAAAAACAAGATGGGTTCTTACTCCGTTGCACATCAGTGGGAATCACTGGGGATTGTTTTGTCTCGATGTCAAGTCAAAGCACATTTCCTATGACGATGGACTTCGAATGAATCCCCCAGGCAACACCAATGTCATCATACAGACTCTCCTGAAAGCACTCCACCACTTGTTGGACAACAGTTCCTCGTCATTTCTAATGAGCAAATGGGATATTTCCCTTCCATTGCGACGCTTTGGGATGTCAACACAGCCAACATATGGAATCGGGTCTGTAGGTTGTGGAGTTGGTGTAATCCTGTCAGCAAGGGATTTACTTTTGTACATGTTGCTACATGGATGAAGAACAAACTTTTAAAAATTATCCGAATTCTGCCCATTTCTGGGTCATTCTAGTTGCAAATATAATAGTTCTAATAACACTAAGGGTAGCTTAGTTGATCTTGCAGATGTCCTGGTACTAAGCCTGATAGCAACGAAGATCATTAATTGAATAGTTCTAATAAAACTAAAGGGTAGCTACAACAACAACAACAACAACAACAACAATTTATTTAATACCACGCAAATAACTGGATACAAAAGTGAATAAAATATTGCAGTAGTTGGGTATTGGCTACCTAGAATAACTATAAGAGAGCTAATCTAGCTAGGTAGCTAACGTTTATATATATTAAATTATGGAAATAGTCGTATCACACACACACACACAAAATAAAAAAATAGAAATAAAAAACAGGAGCAAAGAAAAATGCAACAATCAATGGGAGGAGGAGATTTAGTCAAAATTCAGTTCAATAAGAATCAATAAAACTTTTCTTAATTACACCTTTAAATTTGTTCAAACGGAGACTCTTGAAAGATTCTTGTGTGTCATTCCAAATGACAGCACCTTTAACACGTAAATTAAATTTCCCATAGTTTGTTCTAGCAGATGGAATGCAATAAGTTAATCTTGAAGCTAGCCTGGTTTTGTACCTGTGCCTTGAAGATATATGTGTAAAAAAATTATCAAAGACAGAGGGCAGCGAATTAAAGTGAAACTTATACATAAATATGCAGTTTAAATAGTAGATGACGTCAAGAAATTTTAGAATATATAAAACTTTGAAAAGAGGAGAGGAATGATCTTGAAATTTAGAGAAAGTTATAATTCTTACAGCTTTTTTCTGTAGTATAATAAGTGGTTTTAAAGTTGAGTCATATGTATTTCCCCAGATAATAATACTATAGGTAAGGAAAGGATAGACTAAGGAATAATATAGCTGAGTTAAAATTTCTATAGAGACAAAGTGACGTAGCTTAGAAATAATTCCAACACCTCTTGAGGTTTTCTTAATTAATTGATGAACATGTTCTTTCCAGTTAAGATTTGCATCAATAATAATTCCAAGATATTTGATATTCTGCTTCTGAGTAATTTTTTAATTTTTTATTTTCAGAACAATTGATTTGGAACATTTCTTTTGATATGGATGGAAAATAACAAAGTTGGATTTATCTATATTTAGAGACAATTTGTTTGCACATAACCAAGTGTGAACATTTTTCAGTTCAGCATTAACACTCAATTCAAGTGAATCTAAGGATTCATCTGAAATGAGCAAATTTGAGTCGTCAGCAAACAGGTGGAAATCAAATAACTTGGAACGGTTAAAATCATTTATGTAGAGGAGGAACAGAAGGGGGCCAAGCACTGAACGATGAGGGACACCACAATAAATTGAAGTATATGATGATGTGGAGTTACCTATTGATACAAATTGTTGTCTATTTGATAAGTAAGAGGTAAACCAATTTAGAGGAACTCCACGGATACCATATCTCTGCAATTTATATAGAAGAATATTATGATCAACAGTGTCAAATGCCTTACTAAGGTCTACAAAAATTCCACAGGAGTATTGACCACCTTCAATAGCTCGTTGAATTTTGTCAGTTATAAGGAGCAAAGCGTGTTCAGTAGAATGATTAGCACGGAAACCAAACTGCTCTGAATAAATAACTTTAAACTTAGTAAGGAAATTCATTAACCTATTATACATTAATTTTTCTAGAATTTGGTTGAAAATAGGAAGAAGATATATTGGTCTATAGTTAGAAAGGACTAAGTGGGAACCAGCTTTAAAAACTGGGATAACTCTGGCAATTTTAAATGAATTGGGGACAGTGCCGGAGGAAAATGAAAGGTTGTAAAGTATCTCTAAGGGTTTGGAAATAACTGAATTAACTAGTTTGAGTAAGGGAATAGGTATGCTATTAGGTCCAGAAGCTTTCCCCGATTTAAATCCTAAGATTATGTCTTGGATTTCTTGACAATATGTGGGGGTGAGGAAGAAGCTTGTGGGTGATGATAGTGGAAGGTATTGTGAAAAAATAGTATTAGCTCTGGAGATATCCTGACTCAAGTGTTTGCCAACATTAGCAAAATAATGATTAAATTCATTGGCAATTTTGTCAGTATCTGTCAGAACTACATTTCTGGAATTTATAATTTTACTTGGAGTGACATAAGCCTTAGATTTCAGGGATTCTAATTGCTTTATGCCTGTCCATATATTTTTAATGTTGGATTTATTGTATAAAAAGTAGTCTTCGTAGTATTTCTTTTTACTAATGTTAATCAAGTGCTTTAGCTTGTTTCTATATAGTTTATATTTGGCATGGGCACATTCACATTTGGAATGTAAAAAATTTCTATATACCTTATTCTTTATGTTAATGGCTATTCTAAGACCAGATGAAATCCAAGGCTTCAATTTGAATTTGATTTCTTTCCTAGATAGCTTTCTGAGAGGGACATGCTTATTTACTATTTCATTAGATGTATTTAGAAACATACTAAAACTATCATTAATATTATTAAGACCATAGAAACGAAGGTTCCAATCAATTTGCTCAAATTCACTTAGTAAAGCCAGTTCATCAAGTCTTGAATAATCCCTTTTGAATACATGTCTTTTGCTTGGAAGAGAACAAACTGCATCAATAATTAAGAAGTTAGGGATGTGATCAGATAAGTCATACATAATATTGCCACTATAAGTGAGATGCTCTAGGGAATTAAAAAATATATTATCAATTAGTGTGGTTGAATGGCTAGTTATTCGAGTAGGTTGAAGAATATGAGGTTGGAAAGAATAAGAAGAAAGTGTATTAATAAACTCATCAGTTTTACTGTGGGAATCACAATTGAGTAAATTTATATTAAGATCACCCAAAAAGACAGCAAGTTTAGACTCCTTGTGGATTTTATCTACAGTACTATAAAGATTGTCCAGAAATAACTGAAGAGAACTGTTAGGGTGCCTATAAATGATGCCACAAATAATATTCTTACCACACTGATGTAGAACGGAGGTCTTCACGAATATTAAAACTAACATTTTCATCAATAAAGAATCCTACACCTCCAGCACTAAATTTAGTTGGTTGAATCCAGGCAAATGAAAATTGGCCAAAGTGTCTTTATGTGTTGTAATCCAGGTTTCTGATAAACCAATTAACTTGAAAGGATGGTCCAAATTACTTAAAAAAATCACCAGGCTATCAAAATGTGCAGCAAGACTCCTAATATTACAATGAATAAAGGAAAGGGATTTACTAGATAGACTATGAAATTCAGAACAATCATGGAATTCATGAGGGGTATAATACTTGAAATTGACATGGCTAGGGACATTCTCGTCAGGTTCAAAGTCATTTAGATTAGGTAAATTTGATATAAAGGAAATTAAATCAAAATGAGGCAAATTTGAGAGTCGTGCCACATCTAAAGAAGAGGAACAAAGGCATTGTGTGTTAGAGTTGAACGATAGATGTAAAAGTTCATCAAGGTCAAGATCATAAAAGGGAAAAATTTCACGTCTACATAGCGGACAAAACCAAAGGTCGTTGGAAACTGAAATATATTTAAATTCCTTCACAGAAAGGCAAGAGCATTTGAAATGGCACCACTTTAGACAGTGGTCGCACTCGATAGCACGGCAAGTAGGTTGAATGCAAATTTAGAGTTATAAATTAATGTGTAAAGCTATAAACTACAAGGACCTGCCTATCTGGTACTTGAGCTTGCCTGAGCAGAGCCATTTTGCTGCTGGCGAAGGCGGGTGAAATCAGCTTCACTTGTGATCAGCAGAGCCGGGCTTTTTTCATCTTTGCGGAGGAAAATCTTGCCATAATTGGTCCAGATGAATCTAAACTTCAGCTCCTTTCTGAACTTGAGAGCTTCCTTGAAAATGCCTTTATTTGTCTCCGTCAGAGATTCACTGATGTATATTGAATTTTCAGTATCCCGGCCAAGGTTTAGGTCTTTGGTTGTGAAGTCACGCAAACTACCTCGTGCTCTGTAAAATTCATCCCGTGTGTCACGACACACAAATTTCACTATTATGGCAGGCGGGAATTTAGCAGTTGCAGATTTTGGCTTGATGCGATGGCTAGTAGAGATATCATTACAGCCTATTCCAACACCAATGAGGTTCGCGACCTGGCAGACTAATCCTGTGGTGTCCTCCTTTGGTGAAAGAGGGATTCCACGTATCTCAAGGCATTCTCGCCGTCCATATTGCTCTAAGTTGTTCAGCAAGACCTGTTGGTTATTGACAGCGGTTTTCAGCGACCCTACGGTCTCTTTCAGAGCCTGGTTCTCTGCTGTGAGTGTCTTGATAGTTGAATCTTGTGAGGATAACGACTTCAGAACCTCATCGTAGCGGGCGGACATGAAGTCAACGGATTGTTGTAACGGAGTCAGTTTGGTCTTGTACATTTCTTCTATTTTTTTGTCCAACATTTCCTCCAAATCGGCTCGAGTAAGCGAAGCAGACATATTAAACACAATTATAGACTAATCAAACACTTAAGAACGATAGCAAATGTACAAGAGAAAAGAAAAGCAGGAGCGGCTAAAAAACACGTTCGACTCCAACGACGACATTCAACTAACTTAGCTGATCTTGCAGATGTCCTGGTGCTAAGCCTGAGAGCAACGAAGATCATTAATTGAATAGTTCTAATAACACTAAGGGTAGCTTAGCTGACCTTGCAGATGTCCTGGTGCTAAGCCTGAGAGCAACGAAGATCATTAATCTAATAACACTAAGGGTAGCTAATTAGTTATATTGCAGATGTCCTAAGAGCAACGAAGACTATAAATAGTGATATTATGTACACTAGTTTTCCAGCTGTACCCGATTAGATGTTTATAAATGAAAATTATGTTTAGAAACAAATGCTACAAGATGTATGTACATGTACATATGTATATCAGAAGCAGAAATTCTGATCAATATGCTTTGGAAAATAAGAAGTTATGTTCTTTGTGTAGGGTTGAATTTTTTTTGGCATTGTTATTATTAAGCCAAATATCCATGACAGATTATTTTGCTACATGTATTTAGAAATATATTTTATTTACAAAATACCTCACTGTTATCTTGCCCAGGGAGGAAACCAAGTACAAGCTTGGCCACCAGATCAGTTCAAATTCTCTGGTCTTCCTCCCCTCCCCAAGACCTATAATAATGGTGGACTTTGATGTTGGACGGTCATCTGCACCTCTCATTTCTACTTCATCCTCTGCCCGTTGCTTGGCTGCTGCTATGGCTACCAGAGGATCGTCGTCTTCCTGTCTGGTTTTGGCGACATTTCCACAGAAGGTAACTGTCGTTGTTAGCCGTATAATGTATTGCTCCTTGAACGCCTCTTGGATTGTTTCTTCATCAAATATTTTGTAGGAGCCTCGACGGGTTCTATTTGAAAAAAAGAGGATGTTTCCTATGTTTGACATCCTTTACAGTGTATGGGCTCTGAGCTTTGACATTCAGCAGATGCTGGAAGTACCTTTTTTCTAGTTGGAGAAAGTCAAGTCTGACCCAGTTTCCTATCAAATAACAAAAGCAAAGAAATAGGTTTAGCAGTTTTTCATTTATTTGTAAATAATTAGACACTCTTTTAAAAAGAATTGGGGGTTGGGGGAGGGGGGGTTGTATAAATATTCTGGTTTTTGCAATATCTGTTTGAGCAAGTGTGTGCTTGCGACAAGATTTAGATCAGAAGACAAGACAAAACCTGGCAGAATCTATAAAACACAGGACTTAGAAGTGAACAACCGCTTTCAGTGTTACATGGCACATGTTTCATGGTTTTGAGACAATCATTTGACATAAATAATACTCTTATTACACAATCAACCAGTACTAATTTCAGCTACTTTTGTTCGGGAATGCTGTGGAGTACAGGTTGGTTAAAAAGGCTAGTTAAAATAATAATAATAATTAGGTGTTTGATTGAAATTCAAAATGTTAGATCCAAGGATCCTTCAAAGATTTATTATTGAGAGCGGTAGATTCAGTGCATCAGTCTACTATTTAAATTTAATCTATCACCCGACCTTAATATTATTGTATTCGTGTTATTTAATTATTCTTTATTCCCATAGTTCTCGACATAACCCGTCATGTAATATGAAATGTAAAATCTACAGAAGTCTTCTAGATGAGTGCTTCCGCTACTCTTAGGACAAATGTAGCGAATATATAAGTTAAAAAAAATTAAAATGTAGACCCTGTCACATCTGACAATGTGTTGGTGTTATAGGAAAGCTGTTTGCCTGGGCTGACACACCATATTTTGATTGTGGTTATCTGAAACATTCTACACTGTACAATATCCTACATTGTACATTGTACATATTTGGTATTGGATAACGAGAACCATGTAAAAGTATTTGCTTGTAGTGAATGGATAAATGAAAAGAATATCTAAAATGTATATTTTTACTAACAGCAGAGGTTTTGATAAGTTTTCATGTAGCTGGCACATCTCCCCATTTCATACTTTGTTCAACAGAGATTCTCACTTTGTTTGGGTAAAGTAGCTGGCTGCCGGCTCTTATTGAAACACTGAAGAGTTAATCGTAAGCTAAGGTACAGGTCAGTTGCAAATATTGCCATGTTGTGCTTACAAGAAAACAAGAACTTTAAATGAGCAGTATCACCCATGGCGAATGATGACAATTTATGATCTAATATAATAAAGGGAAGTACTTGTAATTATCTGGAAAAATAGTTTTATTTTATTTTACGTTTATTGGCATCATTTTGACATAATTACAAAGTATAAACTGCATATAAATTTCTGGTCTGATCTTCAATAAAATGTACATGTAGGTATTTCAACAATGACAAATTTAACAGTCATCTTTCTCAAGAGCACAACCGGTTGGGTGATCTGGGGTAATCTGTGTTTGAATATTTGGTAGACATTTATAAGCATAATTTTTTTAAATTTATGATTGAAAATAAGTAATTTAATATTGTTCTTACTCACGTATGTATACATGTATATATTTGAAAGTAAATGTTGGAACGCATACTACTCTGTGTGATTGTTTTACATGTAGCTCTTAAAACTACAGGAAACATGTCTTTCGCATCTGTGTTCAATGAAAACATGTGAAAACAACCTGCTGAACAAGATGATTTAGACAGATCCCTTTGCATGGCTTGCAACAGACCGAAATCCAAAATTGTTTTGATTGGAAAACTGTTCTTACAAGCCACGGGATACCTGGATAAGAGTACTGCTATTTGGCCACTTTGGAAACAAGTAGGGGACTGGGACCGAGTGTGACAAATTAATCTGATAAAAAAAGGTAACCGCAATGCAAGAAAGATCACATCAAAATTAGTAACTTTACCAAAGTTTAGGATGTTTGGGTGAATATGAACTTAATGGCTAGCTTCATAAGTCGCTAAAATAAGAGAGAAATGTATGAAAGGGAGGACCACAGGATGCCCAGGCTTAATATGTGTGGTTAGAATGATAAGGTTTTGAATGGGAATTTGTGATTTGTGAAATATCTCTGGCAATGAAGGGGAAAGAGGATTAAAACTCGTCAAAATTGCCACCAGAGAACAATAAGGACATCAACTACAGTCAGGCAAGTTACATTAACTTTATTGCGATATTTACATAGATATTTCATAAATCGCAAATTCCCATACAAAACCTTATAATTCTAACTACAAATATTACAGCAGTTCTCAATCACACGTGGCCCTTTTCGATTTCGTCCGTGTTTTGGTGGCCGTCAGTCATTGGTTTCCATGACAATATCCAGAATTGTAGAATGGAACCTTAATTCAGACAAGGACTGAGAGATGTTCACTTTTCCTTCGAAATTTGGGCTGCCGAGTCGATATTGTCACGGAAACCAGTGATTTTTCGGTCGAGCCAAAAATTTAAAAGAGCATGTGTGACTGAGAACTGCTGTAAGCTCTAGATGGCCAGATTTCGTGTAGGTTAGTTTAGATTTACACAACTAAAGAAATTCCACCTTACCTGGTAACTCTGGATGCATAGTTCCGTTGATGCACTCTACAATTCCGGCTAGCCAGAATTGTTTGTAAGTCTCCCTTGGGTCTCCTTCTAAGGTCTCGGACGACTGCAAAGCGCTGATGTCTAGTCTTCATCTTTGAAGTCTAGACTCAGAGGGCGTACTCCTTCCCCATCGAATTTGACTCGATGCTTCAAACCAGATGTTCCCGTTTTAATAGCTTTTTTCCCGCAAACGGTGCACGAAGTAGTGTAAACACTCATCTTGTCAAGAGATTCGCTATACGTACAAAGCACGTTGTCAGGACTGATCACTATTAATAACAGTTCGTAATCAGTAATTATTAACACAGGGGAGAAGCATTATATTGGTGTAGCACGAGGCTGTGAGATCCTAACCGGAACTTACGCTGAACAACCCTTTGCTGAAGGCATTTTATGGTTTTAAGTTTGGAAGTATGAACAACTAAAGGCCACCTAAACGAAAAACAATCGAACAACTCAGGGCTTCAACCAAGCACAGAAAAAAAAGGAAAATGATCACGAAGAATGAGCATAAAAAAGCTCTGAAGGCATTGCCGAATCCCGTCAACGTATCGGAGACAGCGGAGTTGGCTAACCCAAGTGTAGTCGAGAGGCAACAAAACCCAGCTATCAAAGCAGACGAAGCGCTGATAGTATTTCGTGATGAACCGAGTAGGTCAGTTTCTCAGAAGAAACATCCAATAATGGTCAATTCTGTGGTCCGGCCTCCGCCTTCAAGAGGAAAGAAATGCTTAGCACTAAAGGACACAAAGTACGAGGATGCAAGTATAAGCTGCAAACCGCAAGCAAGCCGACTACCAAGAGACGTTCCATTGCCCGAAATCAATCGCATGCAATGAACTTTCAGAGCCAAACGGAATCAACGTGCAAGTGGGGGAAGGAAGCTACGGAACTTGTTCTTTCATGCTGTATAGAGGCAATATTCCTGTGGTTGTTAAACAATACCGCAATCGTGTGAATAAGAAGGAAGTACCTCATGAGGCAAAAGTAGTCAATTAGCTTCAAAGGGAGAGCCAACATTCCTCACTACCACTTCTTATAGGTATAGCTGCCAAGGCTACACCCTTATTTGCTCGTCACTCAATTTCACGGGAAAGGTTTTAAAAGTGTGACACTTAGTCGTGCGGCTAAGAGAAACTTACTGAACACAGCAAATAGCTGGCTCAGCACAATGAAAGCCATAGCAGAAGCTTTGCTATTTTCCCACGGAAAAGGTCTCCTTCACAATGACTTAAAGCAAAACAACGTAGTTTTTTCATTTCTCCGGAAATGCTCAGTCGTGGCATCCAGTTATAATTGACTGGAGCAAGGCAACACAGATGCACGACAAAGTGAAACTTCCGAAGCCAAGAAACACCGAGCATTTCCCTTGGATTGCCCCAGAGGTGCTGGAAACGTCACAACCAAAGACTGTTGCAAGCGACATTTATGTATTTGCTTATCTTTGTAAATATGTTATGAACCACGTCAGTTCAGTAGTTTCGCCATCACTCACCAAACTGGTACATGAATGCCAGTATGAAGATCCTTCTGACCGGCCTAAACTACTAAAAGGTATTATTCAATTTCAAAATATTATTTGCAACTCACTAAAGTAATTGTGAAAACTGACCACCGGTTTCAGAAGACTCCATCGTAGTTCTAAAACTTGTTACCCTGCTAGAAAGAGATTCTCCCTCTCTCTCTTGGCGAATCTTGATAGTAAAATCTTGAGTAAAAACTTGTAGAAAATTCGAGGAAATTAGAAAACTTGTTGTTCCGAAAGTTGTTCATTCGGAAATCCGAACCCAAGGTTATTTATGCAAATATTTTGACTTTAAGACAAAGGCCATGCATTTAAAACTTATAAACTTAGGAGCTATCCAAATCGTTCTCTCTTGACTGCACTATTACTATAGATCCTCATGTGTAATACTTCCCGCCATGCCAGGTCGAACAATGCAACACATTTAAAGCCTTTCCGCGAAATATATTGTAGAGACTGATGATACATTACTAATTTTCAAGTGCAAGCATTAACAGAAAAAGAGCGGTTCCCATCAATTGATAGCCTGACCCCAGCTGGTAACACACAATAGAATCCCAGTTAATCCACCACAAAAAATTCTATGAATGCGGTTTTGAAAACTGCATTACAAACTTTTTTAGGGGCTTCGTCTTCTTATGTCTATGCGTCCGGTTCTTGTCCAGCTGCCTGTTTCGGGCTGAGAATTAACCGGGGAATGATCATTGACATAATCTAGTAGATAATCCACGGTAGTATAAGCAATTAATATTCTTTCCTGCACTCTCATTATACTTGCAAAATGATATTTTGAAAATTATTTACCGCTGATAATGCATCCTCCTTGTTGTTCTACAAATTACCGAAACAGCAGTGCTTTATCCTCTGCTATTTCAACTGTGAACTAGATAAGAAGATCGGGATAGTGATTTTTGCAAGATCCGCATATCAGTGTAAAGTACTATCCCCCAATTCATTTCCATACCTTCAGGGTTTTCGCAGGAACTCTCACGCTTTCAGCCATCGGCTTAGTACTAGATCAGCTATTGCATACAGGGCCCTTTACGTTGACAGCTTGTCAAACAATTCAGGCTTCCGTCATGGTATGTGAATATTTCCACTTCGGCCGAGAGAGAATTTTGTAAATTAATTGAAAGTCCGGACACATGCCCATGTCGGTGGCTTATCCTTTTTACTCCGACGAAGGGCGAAAGCTCGAAACGTCAGTAAGGTATCCCTCCTTTTTACGGTGTTTCAGATTTCCTTTTATCGGTTATTGTATTTATTACACACCGATGCAGCCTATACTAGTTTACTCGCTAGTTTCCATTTATATTTTCCGCGTAAGACTTTGTCCAGCGCAAAGTCATTAATGGAGTGTTTTCACTAGGCAAATATCAATAGTTTTCTGAATTGCCATTCTTATCACATAGGCAATAGGTCGATGTCAGATTACTTTGGTACAAGACATAAAGGATTTTAGTACTGATCAATCGTCAAGCAAATTCGTGCTTCCGAGGATCAACGATCTGTTGTTGGTCCAGGACAGAGACAAACTTACCAGACTCATCCCTCCGTATTCTGCGGTTGCCCGAGATTTAACATGCTAGCCCTTCGGCTAGACTTTAGGTAAGCTTATTATTCCGGCTTATAGTACGCGGTACCGTGACTTTACGCAATTTAGGTAACTTTTTTAGTACGAATTTCACCAATTTTAGCGCGTTACTTTACGCTAGCTGTCGCCTTCCGACATACCACTTAGATGCGTAATATCGGCTATTTAAGTGTGAAAACTATATTTACGCTTTTACATACGTTCACACCTTTTAGGTGAGTAGTACTGATCGGCCATTGTTTTAACGATTCATCATTGGGTGTGTAAATTGTTATTGCCTACGGCTGCACCACTTAGGTGCGTAGTATCGGCCATTGTTTATGATGTCACCATTTAGGTGTGTAAATTGTTATTGCCTACGGCTGCACCACTTAGGTGCGTAGTACCGGCCATTGTTTATGATGTCACCATTTAGGTGTGTAAATTGTTATTGCCAAAGGCAGCACCACTTAGGTGCGTAGTACCGGCCATTGTTTATGATGTCACCATTTAGGTGTGTAAATTGTTATTGCCTACGGCTGCACCACTTAGGTGCGTAGTATCGGCCATTGTTTATGATGTCACCATTTAGGTGTGTAAATTGTTATTGCCTACGGCTGCACCACTTAGGTGCGTAGTACCGGCCATTGTTTATGATGTCACCATTTAGGTGTGTAAATTGTTATTGCCAAAGGCAGCACCACTTAGGTGCGTAGTATCGGCCATTGTTTATGATGTCACCATTTAGGTGTGTAAATTGTTATTGCCAAAGGCAGCACCACTTAGGTGCGTAGTATTGGCCATTGTTTATGATGTCACCATTTAGGTGCGTAAATTGTTATTGCGTAAGGCTGCATGCACCACTTAGGTCCGTAGTATCGGCCATTGTTTATGATGTCACCATTTAGGTGCGTAAATTGTTATTGCCTAAGGCTGCACCACTTAGGTGCGTAGTATCGGCCATTGTTTATGATATCACCATTTATGTGTGTAAATTGTTATTGCCAAGGTAGCACCACTAAGGTGCGTAGTATCGGCCATTGTTTATGATGTCACCATTTAGGTGTGTAAATTGTTATTGTCAAGGTAGCACCACTTAGGTGCGTAGTATCGACCATTGTTCATGATTCACCATTTAGGTGTGTAAATTATATTATTCGCTACACCACTTAGGTCAACACATAGTTAAACCCATCTTGAGTTTCTTTTTTATATTGCAGACGTGTTACAATCCGGAATCTGGAACGAAACGACGTTCTTGGTAGATCCATCCTTGCGGAGCAAGGTCAAATACCTTTTTGAATTACAGTTAGACTCCAAAGCTTCATCCACGGTTCAGAAGTACGGAGTTGGCTGGTCTAGATGGCGTACATGGGCTACATCCAAGTTGGGCGTTCCAGTTATTCCTGCAAAGCCTCTACACATAGCACTTTTTATTACAGAACTTTCTCAACTTGCAGTCCAAAAAGGAACAGGGATATCTTCTATAGAATCTGTTGTCTATAGTATTAGATGGGGTCACAATTTAGCTGGATTCGAACAGCTTCCAACTAATCACCCCTTAGTCAAATCAACCTTAGAAGGCGCAAGGAGAAAGCTTGCTCGTCCCATACAGCCTAAGGAACCCCTTACAAGAGAGACAGTAGAGTGTAATTCCTGTATGCTTGTGTCTTTTTTTTATTATTATTATTTTCCTATTGTCTACAGAAGTTGATCAGTTCAGACCTTTGCCGCTAACAATGTGGGTCGGAGACGCTGTGATCGAGCCGATAAAGCAGGAGGCATGCGCATTAACTCTTTACCGTCCGAGCCTGTAAATAGGAGACGTATAAGTCCGTTACTAGAACAATTATTGCATAACATCTAGACATGCTGGAAAGACGATGTTGCGATATTATGCGAAGGGATGTATGGCTTCAAAGTCCGAGCTATAACAGGGATCACTAGACTCTTTCACTATGGAGAAAAGCTCATTTGTTTTGGCGATTGTTTTGATTCTTCGATTTTCACGAATTTTAAGGAGCTAAAAATCGGCTCAAAAAACCTTCCCATTCGCACTTGAAATCAAGAGCAAACACAAAATAACCACTCAGTCGTTACAGTACCTTGTTTAATCTTTCCAACCAGCAGGTTTGTTTTCACAAAACACACCAAGCGACGGTGAACCACGCCGATGTTTGCACTGCATTTCACTCGACCACATTTTCCTGCTCCCACCTCCAATTGCATGCTGGGTAATGGACACAAATCCCACAAGGGGTCCCCCCCTCTTTTACCCCTACAACCAAGAGCGGTGATTTGGACTCAAGCCGTTGCTTTAAAGTGACAAAAACACATCCTAATAGGTTGAGCAGGGGTAAAAGACTGCCAACTGCAGGATTCCAAGGATTTAATTGAAGAATTTTTTCCTGTGTCTCAAAGCACAAACACAACGGAAAAACCCTGTGAAATCCCCTCACACAGCCTACTAGAAGCAAACCAAGTACTTTTCAGCCATCCTCAGACTTAATGATGTCCTCAAGCTCTCTGACAGTGGCATATTTCTCCAAAATTAGAGCACATTTCATTAGAAACCCTACCGAAGCAGCCATACCTACCGTCAACGAGTGAACAGAATTCTCCCAAATGGCATTGTGGGAAATGTTTGAGCTCTCGGCTTAAAAAGTCAGCAGTATTTAACTAGCCCGGGCTAGCTAAACTTGAACGGAGGGGGGAGGGTTGAGTTAGCACTCAGGATTTCACCAATTGAGCTCACACACGATCGGACGACAAAGAGTTAAGCGTTATAGATTTATTTAACACTGTTTACATCACATAATATCATTACTGTATAATTACCACTATGGAAATGTGAAATGAGCAACGTGTGAGACTTCGAGGCGCTATCAGTTCTTTTTAACTACTTTCTCATCTTATGATTCTTGTAAAGGAACTGTTAAGACCCAAAAATACACGAATAACGTAATACATTCATCGGGGCTGTCTTAACAGATCTAATGCACAATTAAAAACGTGAGCGAAATACAATATCAGCTTAAGTGTATCCAAGGTATCAAATTATAATCTCAGGTTAGATTTCGTCAGGCGTGCTCAGATAAGAAAGGTTAAAGCTCTCAGACTAAACAGTCTTTGTACTGGAGTGAGAGACATTATGCATGTCTATTAATATGGGGAAAGCTGAGGAAGATCAACTTTGGGGCATAAATCCTCATTGGGCTTTTAAATGAAGTAAATACCGACAATCGGGATATTTATGGGGTGATTCTTCTGAAGAGACGATAGTTTACACTGGGGTCAAAGACAATCAAAACACTGATATAAATGTTGCAGACAAAATATATACTATTGTGAGCTCTCCACTGGGCTGGCAACATTTGTTTCCTTCGTCCACCATGGCCAGTTGGCAGTAAAGCCACTGTTGAAGCCAAGATATAGAATGGTCCCTCAAAAATCGTGAGTCTCGCCAAAATTCAAGCAAGTCTCGAAATCTCGGTGTTTCAAAAAAAAGAGTAACAAAGGTCGCGGCGAGTCTCGGATTTGACCATTCTATACCCCTACAACCAGAGATCGTGCAAATATAATGCTCTTTGAAAATCACACGAGTTCGGATTAATCCTAGATTGCGAGAGAAAACCTGAATAAGAAATGGGTGGAACTGCGTTCCGTGACTGATCGATCACGAAATCGGTGTTACATTAATTCTAGCACTAAATATTATAATTTTAGGCGAACGTGTATGTGTTTGTGTACATGGGAAACTGGCACTTTCAATCATATCTATAACTTACACCGGGGAACTGGACCGGTTTACAAATAATATATTACTCTGTCCTACAAGCTGAGTTAAAATATCTTACAATAAGTTAAGCTAAGACTACTATTATACAATTGTATATGAAACAATTTGTTAGGACTTATTAAAACACATTGCAGGAAAAAAGCTTCTCTTAGACCTTTCGGTGCGACACTTAGGCAAACTAAGGTTTTGGCTATTGCGCAACTCTCGGCCATGCGCACTTACTCGAGTGTCAGGCAGAAGGTGGTGGAGACGTGAATTAGGGCTCTTTAGCTTCCTGAATACTTTAGAACATAGTTCATGCCTCCTAGTATCAACGCGAGAGCAGTTACATAGACTGAGTGCTTCATAGTAACTTTGATATGGATGGATGATTCGTAAGGCTCTCTTTTGGACAAGTTCAATTTTGTCAGTCAAGTAGCACGGTAGGCTAGTATGCCAAACAGCACAACTATATCCAAGAATGGATCGCACCAACGAAAAGTAAATCAGAACAAGATCGGAAGGAGGAACACCACTGCGGCGGAGGACTCTTAGAATATGAAGCCTGACCTGGGAACTTTGGATATTGAGAACTTTGACCCACTTTAGATTATGTTGAAGTGTTAAGCCGAGGACCTTATAAGTTGAAACACGTTCAAGCGGTTGATCATTAATATTGAGATAAGTGGCGTCAGGTTGCGGACGGAGGAAACTAATGGACATCCCTTTACATTTCTTAGGATTAAGTTTCATATCATTACATTTCGCCCAACGAGATATTTCGACCAGGTCAGATTGAAGAGTGGAATTACCGTTCACCGTTAAAGATTCCGAGATCGTAATGTCATCAACATATTTGCAATGACTGGTGTGCGGCGATTTTAACGAAAGATCGTTGACCATAATCAAGAAAAGAATTGGTCCAAGTTTGGTGCCTTGGCGTACGCCTGCACTGACGGCACCCCAATACAAATTTAACACTGCCAAGTTTCACAGATTGCCGGCGATCACAAAGAAAGTTGCAGATCCATGGAATTAAGCATCTTCTAACTCCAAGTGTGATGAGCTTCGGGACAAGTACATTGTGATTGATACGGTCAAAGGCCTTACTAAAATCGAGGAAACAAACTCTAAGGAACAGTGAGGGTGTATCAAGGGCCAGCAGCCAATTATTGAGCATGTCCAGAAGACAGAAAGTAGTAGAAGAGCCCTTGAGAGAACCAAACTGCTGAGGATCTATTTTATCACTAACGTCATCTATCATCCACTTCACAACGAAGTCCTCGAGTATTTTAGACAGGCAAGATGTTAAAGCAATTGGACGTAGTTCGTCTTCACAAGTTACGGCCTTAGACTTTGGTACAGGGATGATATAAGCGTCTTTCCAAATTGACGGTACTATCCCTGAAGATAACGACAGATTTAAAATGTTAGTGACAGGGATAGCTAATTCGTATGCAAAATCTCATGATGATACGGTTGGGGATAACATGAGGGCCGTGTGATTTAAACGGGCTAGTTTTAAGCATTTTGGCACAAACTTCCACTAATTATGTTGTTCTAAAATGTTTGAATTTGGAATAATTCTCAAATAGGAATTGCCGAAGGTTTTGATAAATTATACCAAACTGACTCAAAAACAATGCTAACTTATCGAGAGAACGGGAATTGGAAACCCAATCTAACCTCGTCCCCGGGTCTTTCTCGGTCAGATCCAAGATGGCCGCCATCTTGGGTCTGACCGAGAGGATCTGTACAGACAGGTCCGCAAATGATCGCCGCCCACTAATGATCCCCAAAATGGACCGCAAATGATCCCGTGAAAAAAACATAGAATGGCATGGATTTTTGCTGCTGGATAGTGGATCTAAAGTATGAATGAAAGAAAAATGAATATGTTTTAATGATGTAATGATTTTTAACCATTGGCTCTGGCAGGGAACCCCCTTTAAAACTTGTCCATCAAAATCTCCATGACGTCACGCTTTCGACCAATCAGAGGGCGAACTCATTCCTATAATTCCCGGATCACACCTGTCCATAAAATTCGTATATGTCGTCAGCCTTCGCATTGTCTGTATTTGACACTCGTGAAAGGCGCGATTATGCTAACTCCTGGCTAATACGAGGAGAAAAATAGGAGAAATTCCTCCTTACGAGCCACCCGTAGAAGGTACCGTTTGTATGAAAAAGAAAAATAACTTTATGCGAATATTTTGATTGCTAATTATCATCAAAATACGCGGCAAAATAGAAAACCGGCCTCGCGAAAGCTCTGAAACTAGCGGGCCGATGACGAACCGAGCGGGCTGCAAACACAATTACCGCCCTGCTTCTGATTGGCTGAGAATGGATCATACGATTGATGTTGGTCAATCAGATTTCGTGAGGAAACCATTTCAAAAGGGCCGATGAAAGCTTTTTCAACAGTTCAGAGAACAATGTTAACTATTATAATACTTTTGCACACCCACAGCTTTTAGTAAGCTGATTATGCCGAATGATAATTCAGTAAAGTTATACAACATGACTTTTTTGTCGGGACATGTTGTTTATTTGTGTCCCTTGTAGTGTCATTTACACCCTCGCTACACTCGGGCGCAAATGACACTACGCGGGCGACAAATAAACAAAATCATGTTATTGCTATATTATAAAACATTGAATCCAACGACCAGATTCAATGCCATTCTACAGGGATAATTTGCCTGGGATCATTTGCGGGGCCTGGGATCATTTGCGGACCTGTCCAGAAACCAAAATGAAGATCAATTTTTCCTGATTCATTTTGCGCCTTCCGTCTACAGAGCAAGTGTGATACCACGACGCTTATCAAACACCGATAGTGACTCGTGTAACAAAGTTAAATATATATCCAGTTCAGTTATGGTTAATATTCTCTAGTCTCCACAGGTCGTGCAAACTGGACATTTAATATTTTTTTTGGTTATGATTTGTGTTAATTAAATTAGAAAATTAATTTAAAAGCGCTGGTGCACAAGTGTTCTGACTCTGTAGAATTTTAGATTAGTATTCTTGGGCTTCCTGTGTTATCCTGGCTTACTTGAAGTCGCTCGTATTCACTCGTGTTTACTCGTGTTTACTCGTGTTCTGACTCATGTGGAGTTTTAGATCAGATTGACTGTGCGTGCTAACTTTCGCATCTGATTGTGCGTTCGCAAAGTGCTAAACACACAGGGTCAGCTTAGAACAGGTAACCTGAAACAATTAAGATGATAACACAATTTTTATTATTGATTTTTTTTTATTATAATGTTTTGCTAATTAAATATGAATCACTAGTGCCACTCGTGTTCTGACTTGTGTGGAGTTTTAGATCAGTTCGTCAGCATTTGTATCCTAGTATTTTGGGGCTATGTCAGTGTCATCCAAGAGTATCCTGGCTTACTTATTTAATTATAGCTAAATGACCAAAGTAGTCTCTCATTGAAAATTATATCAAAATATTGTTGATTATCTCTCTCTCTCTCTCTTATTTTAATACAGGCCATGTTGGAAACAACAGAACGAGTCCAAAAAGAATTTGGAGCCAAACTTGGAATGTCTGTAGTATGAACGAGTGAAAGTTCCTCTTCGCCTGCTCAAAAAATATCGCGTATAGATAAAAATGACCCCGAAATTGCAGTATAAAAAAATTGTTGCCGAGAACACACTCAATTTTGGGCAAAAAAAAACAGATATGCAGACAGTTGTACAGCAAGTTTTGTTTTCGTTTTCCACGATATCGGTTAATCTCAGTACTAATGTGGCCGCCTCACTGACGACCTTCAACTCAGAAGCTTTTCATGAAGAAACATTCAAACATTGTAGAAACATATTGGAAATGACCAGGACAACAGCAGTGAATGAGCACTTCGTCCATTCAATATCTGCTACAAGATATGGTCGAACATTGTACTTGAAAAGAAATATATGAAAATGAAATTGACTGTTTGCGACATCAGTTAGCCGGCAAAGATATGGCATTGAATGAGCTAAACACAATTTTATCAAAAAAAGATATACACGTTCCAAGTTCCTCCGTCAAATTAGCTACTATGATTCAAAACCAAGAAACGAATAGCGCGGTGTTTACATCAATTATTACGAACTTGTTGGAAAATGCGGGAAAATATGGAAAGAGGTGGAAGGACGATACTAAATCTCTCTTTGCTACCATTATTGATTACGGCGGCCCAGCCTTGGTAAAGATTATAACTGACAAACCTGCAGGTCCAAATGTCCAAACTATGTACCGACATGCAAGATGTAACTATGCAGTACCAATTGTATTGAAGGAACACTCGTTTGAAATAGCGGCACCATTTTATCGAAAAATTGGATATAGAGGAGTTTTTGTACTTGCAGTAGATGCAACAGCAATTGTTCCCGCCTTAAGAGTGAAAGGTAATCAAATTGTGGGGTTGGCCACTGAGAACAAAGTGGTAGTTCAGTCAACGCAAGACATCATAAATGACCTAGCCAACGAAGATGGGGACTCCAAAGTGCGGAAGTACTACTGACGGCAATGAGGTCATTACCATGGATTTGGAGTCCTTTCTGTATCACGCAGTAATAGAAGAGATAGGCGTTGGATCAGTTAATAAGAACATTCCAACTTTAATGTTTCCCGACTGGAGGCATCTCATAAAAAAATGGAGAACCAACTTCTGAACGTGAGAAGGGTGCTTATAGTCGGAAATGAGGTGGTTCTTATGGAGCACCTTATGAAGACCTACGACAAAGATCGAATTAGATCCGGTTTGTGGAAAAGCGATATCTTTGTTAAAGACAAACAGCTTTGCGCATACTTCAAGACGAAGTGTGTTTTTGTATGAGAGACCTTAACGGTTTATTTGAAAATGGGATATTACATGCTCAAGGCTTACACAGAGGTCAATCTGAGCGTAGAAGAGCGAACAAAATTAGCCTGGGCTCCCGTGGCTTTACTACGATACTGGAGAACCTGGCTCCAAGTTTGTGGACTTGATCTTGAAACTAATTTTATTTCTTCGCAAACATACGAGGACTTTATTTTGTCTGGCCATTCAATTATACTTTCGATGAAACTTTTTTCTAGACACTTCCCTAACCATCCATACCACCCATGGACATTTGGATCCAACACCTGTGAAGATCTGTTTTCAAAACTGCGTGGTTTTTGTCGAGGAAAATCTAACTTGTGCATGCAATATATGTTGGACCTCGCAGGGAGAATTAAAAAACTTGAGGAAATGAAAGCGGATGGGGAAAGCTTTGCCAGCTCAACCCTACCTAAGTGGAAGACCCAGATAAGGAAATAAAGAAAGAGATTGGAAGCGCGGAAAAGGAAATTATAAAAATAGTAGAACTTCTTGGAATGCTACCGGAATTCGTAAAAGTACTTCCTTCGTCTTTTCTAACAGGTTATTGAGAGTGTTGTTAAGTTCATGAGTTAAGCCAATGAAAATGTGCTTCCAATGCCAGCAGCTCCTCGTGGCTGAGATGACCACCCACCTATTTATCTTCCTTCTTACGATTCTAAGTTGAATGTTTATCAAAATATGTCTTGTAATAATTGTTCTCCTGTTGCCCCATATGTAGGTCTTACTCTTTTTAAGTCTATATGGAATAGTCTAGCATGGAATAGCACACACAGAAACTTATAATTTACATGTTAGGAAGGCCAGAATGGAACGGAATTTCCGTAATCAGTGCATCAAAGTATCGACTGATGAGCTTATATCCTTAGAAGAAGTTCCAGCTTGCCCTCAGCTACCATGCTCACAGAGTCTGGAAAGTGCACATAACACATTTGATTTTGCAATGAGTTTTTGTTTACAATTTTTTATAGACGACCTCTTCAACTAAATCAGCCCCACATCTCCCATATTAAAATCTTCATGCAAATGTACATTAAGTTATTAACTCGCTCATCGAATCTTAGTGATATAGAGGACTTTCCTGACTGGAATCCGTTTTCAGAGCTGTAAACAGCTCCAGCAAACCATCCACTTAGGAGGAACGAAGATTTGTCAGATCTCCATTCGGTAACTCGACTTCTGAACGGCACTCCGGACATGCGAATGTCTGGTGGTTTTCTTGACACGTTCTCCACCACCTTGTCAGTGTTCACAAAAATGATGCAAGCACGGGAGTGTTTTAGGATCAGTAAATATATCCTCGCATATGGCACACACTAAACTTCTCATAAAATTATCTTACGAGCTCTTCTAACTACATCTCTTTCTTTGCGTTATTTGGTTGTAAACGTATTCCCCATATCTGTGTGGCAGACGCCTATGCATAGATTGTTGTACCTTGTGAAAAACATGTGATATAAGTATAGTGCATCTCCAGTTACCATGCACACTATTGATTAGAACGTTGTTTACAGGAGGGTATATTTGAGTTGTTGGATTAATGAACAGCTCTTTTGAGAGAGCTAAATCAGTATGCGATTTACTCGGCCAAAATGAACTAATTTTTACAATATTTTTCTTACCCTTTAAAACAACTTACCGCAAGCGCTTCCAGTCAGCGAACGATATTTTTCGCGAAAAAACGATGCAAATTGCTCGTCCGGCCGCCATCTTGGAATTTGACCACGGGAGCGAAAACCGTCAGCGGCTTCAGTGATGTGACGTCATTGCGTCAATAGCGGCTAAAAGGCTTCTCCTCGGTTTGTGTTGTACTTTTTTCCCAAAGGAGACTATAAAATCGTTCTTCTATAAAATCGACATTTCGAGCCTCGAAAGTCACCCAAGCCTTGTAGGAGGAATCGGGGAGTGATTTATCTTTGGGGGAAGAGGATCTAAAGGAGATTTTGATGAAATTGGCGTGCAACCCTACATGTTCGAGCCTGAATGGTCATCTAATGAAGAAAGTGTTGCTGAGGCGCAGGACAGAGAAGCTGAACAAGAGAACGATCGAGCTTTGAATCCTTGATCCAATCTGCATCGTCATCCGCTGCTCGAGAAATTGGTGATCTTCAGACAGGTACTGGACCGATGGCGACACCAACAAATCCTGCTGGTTGGAAAAGGAGAATAATGAAAAGTGTACCCACAGGTGACCCTTGCAAACTCTGTAAGTGGCACTATTAACTAGCATTGTATGGGATTTTTTTAGTCTTGCATTATCGAAACTAATATCGAATAAAAAGCGGCAATACTTACAGAATGTGTTTGTCTGTTCATGGGCTGTGTGTAGTTGTAATTTCAGCGTTTTGTCGCGACGTTTTAACCCAGCAGTTCTGCATACTCTATACCAAGGAAAGGTAGGAGATGAAGGATTTCACCGAGTCGAATTTTCACCACTTTTATCCCCCGAAAATCCCAAACAATCGCATCTTGCCTTCGCCACTGCATCGGCCAGTAAATATTAAAGCATTTACAGGCATTAGATCTGATATACCCTTTGTTCTCGACCAGCAAGCTACCGACGAACTCCACCAAATCACTCATTTGCAGCCATTTTCATTTGTCATGGTGGAAAGTTGTGACGAACCGGCTTTTTTGGGGAGTAATGACGAACGAGTGCCAAAGAAATCCGACACCACCTCGTTTACTTCGTGGATGAACCGAGAAATCCCGAACCAGACCATCTATGTCCGATATTTTGTAGAAGCTTATTTAATTCTGCTAGGTAGGCCTTTTCATCACTTTGCTTGCACCTTTTTATCTTTATAGCAAAATAAATATAAAAATTAGCAATTTCCATTTTCATTAGATCCCACAGGAGGCCTTTGTCCTTCATGTCGCTGTGTTTTTCGAAGAAGGTACTAACATTATTTCATAACGATTCAGTGTATGCTTTGTCTTTCAACAGTGAACAATTAAATTTCCAGAACCCTGGTCCTCTCTGATTTATATTTACCCACGCATTTTTCTGTTTGAAAACGTCTGCCTCCTGCAAACGTTCCACCTTTGACCTGGTAAGGGTCTACTGGATCCTAAGGTCCTCCGACTGGCGGAAGGACAAGGGAGGAAAAAGAAAGAAAAAGACAGAAGGACAAGAGAGGAGGAAAGGAGAGAAAGCGACAATGAAAATACTATGAAAAGAAAGCGTGGGTCATTCAACGTCGGAGCCTGTTTTACCGCGAAGACGAAAAGCTGCCGTCGTTGCGTGCTAAAGAAAAGCAGAATACAAGATGGTTTTCCGTGCTCCAAGACCCCAGAAAACATACAAGACATGGTTAAAGAAACAAGCTAAATCTCTAATAAAGTCCGAACAATATTGACTTCGACGATTACGTCTGATGAAAAAGTTATGCCGTTCAAAAAACAACATGATAAGCGTACAGGAGGCAACATATGTCCTAGAAGAAGGTACGGATTCAGACAAGGTTCTGGGGCAAGCATATGAAGTACATGCTGTTGACTGGTACATATGCTGCACCAGTGTACATATTGGAGTGTGATCTCGCTAGATAAGCTTTCATTTGCTATTGGGGCAAACACATACAAAACATGTTTAAATAAAAACAAAGAAGTATAACACCTGCGCAGAAGCTTACAAAGTACGCAAAGAATATCAAGGGGAAAAAGTAAACTCTTTAATGCTTCAACATTGACTCCAAACATTGATGAAATGAACAGCACACTAAAACTTTTATGGAGTGAAGAGTTTAGACGTTTTGCAAAGGTTTTGCTACGAGATGCCGGCTTTTCTGAGGCTTTTCTTTATAAAAAAAATATAATAACATGTCTTCAATGCGACGTAATGAAGAAAAGATTAGCAAAGCTAAAACACTCTTGCCACAGATGTGGGCCGATGCATATGCCATTGCTAAAAGCCGTACAAACCCCAATAAAAAACGAAGACTGTGCATCTCTCCCAAAAATATCCTTCAGAATTTAGGAGGTTTTGACTTCCTTAAACGTAATAAATCGCAACTTGCACATCGGCCACGCAAGGACTTACGTCTAGCTTTCTAGAGGAACTTTTCAAAAACGCTGGCTTAGAAACTAACTCTGAAGTTCTCACACATCAACTACGTCATTACGATGTGTTCTACACATCCAGTGTAAAAGACAACCATCTTGTTAATAAAAGGATGACTGGAAGCAAAATGGCATCGATGTATAATGACGTTGCGGGTAAAGTTTGGTTTGGAATTGGCTAGTAAGAAGGCTTTGAAACGACGTTGTCTTCCACCACATGAAGGCCACAAAACCAGTAAAGACAACGTCGGTGAGGATGCCATTAAGTACGGGAAAGTACCAACCATGGGAACAGGACCCCTCGTATCAACATCCAATATGCAAGAGCTCACGTGAAAATGAATCACTTTCAAACGTTTAGATTCTCATTCGTTGCCACGACTCCGAATGATGTTATTCTGTTAATCAATAGCACAACCTCGTCCCCAGGATCTTCTCGGTCAGATCCAAGATGGCGGTTACTCAGAGAGAAGACCCTGGTAAAGGCTGGATCACGTGATCAAATACTCCCAGATTTTGGGAGTATTTTGTCACGTGATTTGGCAATCTAAGATGGCGGCCAAGCTAAATATGGGAATAGTTCATGACGTGTACAAACCATAGGTATCCCAATCCGGAGTGAGCGAGAAGCGATTAACGGTATTTCCACGCGGCGAACGATGCAGTGAAAACAGGTCTATTAAATGGCTCGAAATGGAGTTTACTTGGATAAAGAACCAGTGGAAAGTTATCACAAAGCTACCAGGATGTATCTAAGCTAGAAGAGAATCCTAAAAAGCCGTTCATTTTCCGTTAGCGTTGAAGCGAAGCGATCGATCGCACATGTTCAGGTTTAACGGCTTCTCCTGGCTTTCCCACTGATGAACCTTACCAGAAAACTACCCAGTAATGCACTTCATCTATTGCTCTATCTACACAACGTGTTTTAAGGTTATTTAAAATCGTTTTATTGATAAAATTTGAGCAATCTAAACTATATACAAGTTCATCTCTCTGGACTCAGTCCGTTTGGCCAATAAAAAGCATTGTTAGAACAACCCTTGCGTTATAATCGAAGAGCCAATCAGAATACGTGACAGTTCAGCCTTTACCAGGGTCTTCTGTCTGAGTAGCCGCCATCTTGGATCTGACCGAGAAGACCCTGGGAACGAGGTTGTCAATAGCACGGATAATAAAAATTAGGTCTTTCTCGGAACTAAAGAATCATTTCGATCACACGGTGTTTGGCTCAACTATATTTACGAGCAATAAAGGTGGCGACCAGTGGAAGAGCACGAGGAAGAAAGTAATGAAGCGTCTGACGTTGAGTGCAAGCGGCCATTGTCACAATCTGTATTACAAATGCTACCTCATCACGACTAACATTAGTCCGGAGGATAAGGTGCATAATTGTTGAAATTGTGATAAAAGCACCAAATGTACCCTACTTGACCTTTAAAGCAAGGGAACTAATATAGAATCAAGACCCATGTTGGATCTTGCCATGTTTCTAGAATATTTGCCAACAAGAATTTCAATACAAGGCTTGTATGGAACCACAGGGAGCCAAAATTATGAAATATGTCAAACTTCTAAAAACTGGTATGTTATGAAGGAAAATGCCCCAATTATTATTAAAATATTTAATCCCTGCTCAAAGAAGTTTACTTACATTAATCTTGTAAGCACTTTCCTGAACAGAAGCAGAGTGCAGTGCAAGGCAGGTTGGCCTTTGTGCACTTGCATAGTCCTCTACAAGCTTTTTTGCATCCACAGCTGATGAGCTCACTGCATGCCTTGGATGCCTCAGGTAATGTAGTCCAGTTAGGAGTCCAGCCCTCTTCACTTCGCTGCCATCCCCACGCACTCGTACTTGGCAGTTCCTGGATGGGTTTAACAGCTTGGCCCCAGACATGCCCTGCTTTGTAAGCTGCTCTCTTTATGTACTGTTCAAGAGCGGCTTGTGTTGGTGTTGTGTTCTCTATAGTTCTTGTGCATTGAGCAAAAATTGATTGGCGAGCTTCATTAATACTCTTCAAAGGGCATGTACGACTATACAGGATCACTACGAATCGTTCTAGGTCTTGGCTATATTCTTCGGAGAACATGCTTTGTGGTGTTGAGAGGAGTCGGAAGGTTTCGGTTATTCCTGTGTTCGACTTCCAGGCATTCCAAGCCGTTTTCTTTCCTCCCCCAGACAGATAGGAAACAGTATCACATCCTGCGACGGCATGGAAAAATGGCAAGGCTTCACATTGCTCGGCTGGCCATGGAGTGAGTAGGCAAGTACTCAAGATAATTTCCAACACCAAATGCTACCCACAGCTCCTGTACGCCAAGCCTTTTCACGTGCGCTACTGCTAGTACAACAACATCTGTATCGACCGTTCTTATCATTATCTTACTGTACCAGTTAGACATTGCATGCTTCACATGAACCTGCCTCTTCGTGGTTGCAAGGGGAGAGTCCTTCCTTGTCAACAGGCACAGAGCTGATCACATTGCCATCATAGGTACTGATGACTTGGACACCAGGCAGCTGGACCGTAGAAATGCTTTCCGCTAGAAAGTGAAACAACTCTGTTTTGTTCTCATCAGTTCTCAGAAATGACTTCCAGTTAGCGGGTATAGCTGATTTCCTGCACACACGCCTGCGAACACCTGAACCTCTTGTCTCCCGAGTGCTCTTCTTCAAACTTGTTGCGAGGTAACGGTCCCATACAAGGTCTACTCGCTTGGTATGTTGTGCCTGCTTGATAATATATGGAACGAACACATCTGTCGCATAGTACTTAAAGGTTTTCGACCTTCAGGAGGCAACATGTTGACTACAACAGCAGCATCTATTATCTTCGCGTCAACATTAGGACAGCTTAATGTTGTATTCACTTCAAGACACTGGCCAAGCCCAGATGTCTGACCAGCACGTACTTTTCCCATAGTGGACAGTGCCGGAGGACCGGTATGATTTTTGTGTCTAAAGAACTCCACCAAGTTTCCCTCTCGAGCTTTGCATGCAATGTAGAGCCTAGCAAAAAGGTTGCTATTTCACGCTTTAGATACCTACAAATGTACATAAAATATTTATTATACTTGTGTATATGGTTCAAATTTACATATTGGTTAAATTTATTTAAACCAGTTCTATTTTTTTAAACAGTTCATTTAATATTTAAACCAGTTCTATTCTTTTTAAACAGTTAATTGTTGTTCAATTTTCTAATATACAACTGTAGGGTTAATATCAGGGATGATAATGCAGTCTGTGATAATATAATTAAAAATATCTTCAGTGGAGGGGGTTTCAACAATTTTTGGATTAAAATTATACATGCATGTACAGTACAGTATTACGCACTACACTGTATCTTAATTTTACAGTATTATCAATCTCTGAATAATATACAATAATTAATGCCACAAATATATGAGGGCAAAACTAAGCAAGAGCTACAAGATCTACTCACCAGAGAAATGCATAGCATGCAACGCGTACCAGCCCTTATATTGAATAATCCAGAAGCAAATCTTGAAGAACTTGGCCTTGGTGATTATGAAATATTGCCAGCAGAGCCATTGCATGACATTGGTCACCACATAGAGAACTTCGTGACTGAGTATCCAAGGCACCTGACAACAGCAGAAAGTACACTGCTCGATGAAACAGTAGAGCTGTGTGTTGGTGGTAAAGACAGCAAGAGACGTGTAGATTACCGTACAGCAGGAGTTGCTCACCAGTCAGGCATAATGTCAAAGGAAGCACTTCTAGCAATCGATTCATTAGTAGAAATACAACGCATCCTGTACTCAGATAAACAGAATCGATCACCTGCACTCATACTATGCTACTACAATCAGTGCTGGCTACATTCCATGACTTTGAGAAACTGTATTGTCAAGCAACCAAAAACACTAACCCTCAGGAAAATGATCGGTGTATATTTCCACAATCTGTCATCTCATGCTCGCCTTATGCTACGAATCATAGCAGCAAATGCAGAGGGACAAGAGCGCATATTCAATCACATCAAGAGAATAACAAAACACACAAGCAACTACCACCCTGGACAGATAATTCCAAACTTGTTTATTCGTTTACAAGCTGAAAAGGAGATGGGATTACAAGGAGATGATGCTGTCCGTCAACAAGCCCACATCAGCAAGCTTTCTCAGTGTTTACCAGAACGCTCAAACACATGTATTCCAATATCAATGATCAAGAAGAACAGCAGACAATGGCAAGCACACCTCCAGCAAATTAGTGACTACCTTGTCGAGGGTGAGGGTGTCTGGTGGACGAAGCAGGATGAGATGGTAGAATGCCATTATGTAACCAAGCATCCAACCCAACAACAATTTGGCCCACAGCTTCATCATTTCAGATCAAGCAATTTACAACATGAGGCTACCCATCTTGACCAATGCTAGGCACAGTGCATTGATGAGAATGTTATTATCCCAACTCATCCTATACGTGTAGACCAAGATAATGGAAGCACTCATAAAATATTCACTACCTGGGAGATGAGTTACCAGTAACACCAGAACCTGTGAATGCCATACCTGTACCTGTAGATACACTAGTAGACACTGGCAGTCGAGGAAGATTCAGAAGCCCAAAGCAGTACTGACACACAGAGCACAGAAACACATATACACAATATGATACACAATATGACAAACAATCTACTAGAGAACCAGGAAGAGGAAGAGGAAGACAAAGAGGATGAGACAATTTTAAGTATTATGCCAGCAGAGGACGACTTAATAACCGTCTGTGACCCCACTACATATACGTCTGGTAGTATCGAGTGCACAAGTACAGATGTTGAGGATTTGTCAGCTGGAGCTTCTATTCAGCCAACAGTTAATTCAGCAGCTGGGCAATCACTGGCAGATACATGTACATGTACTGACACATCTAATTATAAATTACAGACTCGCCTGGGAAAGGCATTGCAAGTTGTCCTTGGCAACACTAAAGAAGTGCGAGAACTTGACAAACAGCGTAATCAGCTGAAATTGTTGCAAAAACAAAATAGTAAGAAACAAAATTACAAACACTTGGATGACAAATATAAAGATGACAGACATTGCCCACATTCAAGTTAGGGTATTAGCAGAGAGTAGAACCCTCCAATCAGATCGTATAACATGGGAGCAAGAATATATACTAAATAATGACTTCAAAGCACCATCATCTGCTCAAATAACTTCTAACAAAGAGGCTTCAATTCTACTTAAGAAACTGAAGTATGCTAAAGCTCTTCTGAAAGAATGGAACATTAATTTCCATAACTAACCGTAGTGTAAATACGACAAAATACCGTAAATTATTTATTTTATTCTCCTATTTAACTAAAAGTATTTAGTTAATTGTAAATATTTTTCGGTTATTTTAGCTGTACAAACTTAATGTACATATTACTGTTGTAAACCACCACAGACAATTAGTAGAGATTGGTGCTATACAAAATAATGTCATGATTACAAATGTACATGTATTATACCCTGATTACCGGTAAACATGTACAACAACTGAGGAAGTCACTTCTATACCCCCTCTGGAAATGTAATTTGTTTCGCTGTTTCCCCAGACCCTCTTGGATAGCCTTTCCAGTCCTCTAGGATCCCCCCCCCTCCCTTGCATTATGTCTTGCCCTATTCACCCCCTCTGGATATCCAAGTTTTTCAATAGGGGGGGCTGCTGGATATTATATCCCGGCTACCATCCTGGATATCCCTGGTGTGGATATCTATTCACCTTCCTACCCCTTGGATATTTTACTCATCCCCGGCTGGATGTTTGTCAGTTGTACCCCCTCCCCCCTCCAAGGATATCCAAGTTCCTCAATAGGGGGGTGTGCATATAAAATGTAATGCCCAATTATAATTGTAGAAATCGTGTGGATATTAATTGGAACTGAGGAATATTAAAATAAGCTACATGTATATAATAAAGTAGCAGATTTAGACTAAAACATTGAAAACTGCTCAATATTTTCCAATATTTTTCGAGAACTGCGTTTAAAGTTATTCTATTTAAACTTAAGACTTACTTAATTTTAAAGCACGGATAAACGATCAAAACATTTTAATAACTCCTTATTGTCTCGATGAAAATTCGTTTGATCGTTTATCCGGGGCTCAACTTACTCTAGAACTAAAAACTATGCCCTGCCTCCAGTTCAAATCTGCCTAATATTAAGCCGAGAGAATAAATAAAGCATTATGAAATGAAGGCAGATTTAAGTGAGAAACTGTTTTAAAATTCGGTTCGGTACGCCACGGTATAATTCAGAATAGAAGATGGTTCTCCTACATGTATGTCCTAGCTATAACAAAATAATGCACTTTCTATTGCTAGTGTTTCTAATGCTGCTATAAAAAGCCCTTGTATTCTGCGCGAGTGTGCATTATTTTGTTATAGAACATGGAGAACATTTTCTATTTGTTAAATATTATACACATATTTTACACACCACAAAATGGCCTTCCATCCAGCTTCAGGTTAATTTCAAGGTTCGCTCTGTCTGGCTGACGGAGTCTTGTTTCCATTGCTGCCCAGATCACTGCCGAAGAAAGGTCAACCTGGAATCCTTGAGGGGAGCCAGCTGGTAATGGTTTGATGCCCATTGTCTTTCTAACTACTTCAAAGATCATTTTTCTTCTGGCCTTCACCTGGTTTTTATTCAGCAATAATAGGGTGTCGTCATCTCTCTGAATTTTTTTTTTAATAAGTATATATATTAAGATTAATATAGATACATGCCAAATGTACATGTACAGATTAATATCCTATATACACCATGTATTTTGTTAATTAGAACTACACTATTCTCAGACTTGCAGTGCAACCCTTTTTTCGTGTGGCATATAATATGTATCGTATATTTATTTATTTGTTTACAGTATTATAATTATTTTGCCATTTGCATATATTCCTTTTGCACTAACTTGTCATACTCGCTAAATTATAACTTATCATTTAAAACTAAATCATGAAAAACAAACTTCCCAGCAAGTGATATGAGAAGGCAATATAATAAAAAAAATTATGTCACTGTATATTATTGCCTTTTGGTAAAATTGTGCTTGAAACTATCAAAAAATGATTTTTGTGTGTCAAAGCGCCCAACCCACGGGCCAAATTTTGAGTCAAACTTCCCCACTCTTGTCTAGGGATTCAAAGTATGAAATTTAAAAACGACAAAAGCAGTAAACCAGAAACTGATAAAACGACAACTTGCTCTGCACTCCTGCTGCCAATGATTACTTGACAAAGTAAAATGTTTGTAAATTAACTTAACAAATGCAAAAAAAAACAGTGCCAAAAGGTATTATTTACATGTATTTCAACATGTGCGACAGGCAACAAAGGCATGTGTGCCAGAAACTAATTACCAATTATTTTTCTTTCCGTTCAAACTAATTTGAACTACAAAATTGCATTCTTGTCAAAATAACGCATAAAAAATATTTTGTTTGTGTGAAAAAGAGAGAATGGCACTCCTTATTTTAATCTCCTTGGTATACTTAAGCTTCATAACATTTTCAAATTAAAAATAGCTACTTTTGCATATAAAATTATAAATGAAAAGAGTAAAGTCCCAACAATATTTTGTGAAACTATTAAGATTGTATCAGATCGACACTCCTATAATACTAGACTTGCCGCCAGACAGAACTTTAGCAGACCTACATTTGTAAAGCACAAACAAATTACGGAATGGTAACATTTAAATTTATTTCATCACAAATTTGGGAAACCATTGATCTTGGAATTAAACAGTCTAATTCAACCTTCACATTTAGGAAAAATATACTCAAACTCTCCTTATCTCACAGACACAATGTTTGACAATAACTCTCTTATGCACGTCTGTCCTTTTTTTTCCTAGCTATGGTGGACGTAGGCAGGGATCAACACGAAAGCTTCTTGCTACATGTACTTCGAGCTTCCAGTACCAGTGCTTGAAACCAGTTCCTGCAACATTTCTCCCACTTCACAGGCTGGCTTTCACCGTGACCAGATCCTGTTCATCATTGATGAAGCGTCCATGATATCCACCCATGCACTTAATGCCATAGACAGATGTTTGCAAGATATCACTGCAGTCAGACAGCCTTTTGGAGGCAAAGCCATCCTGTTAGGTGGGGATTTCAGACAAGTCCTACCAGTTATTCCACGATCTCCACCAGCCATAATTATTGACACATGCCTCAAATGTTCACATATGTGGGAACAATTTCCTCAACTGGAGCTCAATCAAAACATGCGCACTCGCCCAGGTCAGGAAAACATTTCCAGATGGCTTCTTCGTCTTGGCGGCGAACTCCTTCAAGCAGATCTCCAGCCACATGTAAGAGATGTCATAGAGGTCCCTGTTGCATGCCTTGTAGGAGGTTCCCTGATCGAAGACGTTTTCGCCAATATGAGCAGTGAGGACAGACGTGCCCGTGTTATCCTGTCCCCTAAAATGAAAACTGTCTGGCCATAAATGGAGATCATGCAGATGTTGCCTGGTGAAATAGTTTCCAAAAAACAACCACAGGCCACTGATTGAATTCGTTGCTTTAAATAGTTATTGGTGCTCAACTCAACTGTCCCTGTTCCCACATTGAGCTCTTTTCACTCCGGCGCTGCTAGGGCAGCTGCCGGAGTCTTAATATGCAGTCTCTCTTCTTTTTTTTTATTAATGTTCAGTCCTGTAAGAAATTTGATCAGTTCTAACCTTTGCCGCTAACAATGTGGGTCGGAGACGCTGTGATCGAGCGATAAAGCAGGAGGCATACGCATTAATCGTTATATATTTATTTCACACTGTTTACATTACATAAAATCATCACCGAATAATGGGAATGTGGAATGAGCAACGTGTGAGACTTCGAGGCGCTATCGGTAATTTTAACTACATAAAAATACATGAACAACGTAGCACATTCGATATGCGCATTTAAAAACGTAAGCGAAATACAATATCCAAACACGTTTGGATATAAACGGGTATCGAATTATAATCAAAGGTTAGATTTCGTCAGGCGCGCTCAGATAAGAAAGTTCAAAGCTCTCAGAATAGGCGAGACAAGGAGATATCGATTTCGATGAGTCATTGTCAGATATCGCGCGTATTTTGTGTCAAAATTCAATCACTCAATTCGAACATTCAAACATGCAATTCGAAGATTCAAAAGTTCAATTCGAACATTCAAACATTCAATTCGAACATTCAAACATTCAATTCGAACATCTAAACATTAAATTCGAACACCTAAACATCCAATTCGAACATTCAAACATTCAATTCAACATTCAATCATTCAATTGAATGGCGCGTACTTTGTGTCAAAATTCAATCACTCAATTCGAACATTCAAACATGCAATTCGAAGATTCAAAAGTTCAATTCGAACATTCAAACATTCAATTCGAACATTCAAACATTCAATTCGAACATCTAAACATTCAATTCGAACACCTAAACATCCAATTCGAACATTCAAACATTCAATTCAACATTCAATCATTCAATTGAATGGCGCGTACTTTGTGTCAAAATTCAAACATTCAATTCGAACATTCAATCACTCAATTCGAACATTCAATTCAAACATGCAATTCGAACATTCAAACATGCAATTCGAACATTCAACCATTCAATTCGCACATTCAATCATTCAATTCGATAGCGCGGGTACTTTGTGTCAAAATTCAAACATTCAATTCGAACGTTCAAACATTCTATTCGAACATTTAAACATTCAAACATTCAATTCGAACATTAAACATTCAATTCGAACATTTAAACTTTCAATTCGTTCATTCAAACATTCAATACGATGGCGCGTACTTTGTGTTAAAATTTTCAATCCTTCAATCTAGACATTCGATCTCGATATTCGACCTTCATTCGAACATGCGACGCCCAGCTTCAATTCCCCGGATGTACAAGAGTCGCGGGAAATCAACACATACAGATCAATCGAACGTGGGCTTAGCTAAAATCAGAAGAAACACGTATCCCTTACTTTGTAGAGCTCTACTAAAATCAAATTGTTTGATTGTGATCATATATGTCTTCCTCAAGCTAGAAAATTATAGGACATGGTAACAACCCCTTGACCGGCCAAATACCAGATATACTTCTTTCAAGATGAGCTGTCAGCCGGCTGTTTGCATGTCTGTGTGTTGTTATAACTTGATAGATTCTCATAATTAACACATCTGTCGGTAACCGGCAATTTTTGTTTACACTCGCAAAGAGGTCAATTTGGTGGACTTTCATTTATTTACTATATATTTTACAGAGAGAGGATCTTGGTAAAATCAGTCAACGCTTGTCTGGTAATCCGATTCGTCGCCGGTTGAGCGCTCCTTGGTACATGGTAGGAAGATTGTGTAATACAAATATGTCTGGGTATTTTCTCTATCAATTCCAACCCCCCCGGGCATACATGGGGCATTTATATGGCTCAGTCTGTGCCGGGAGTAGGCGGGGAATTTGTCAAAAAGAGTCAAAGATAGCGAATTTTACATCAATGTTTATGACAGATTTGCACTCGTTCTGTATAGCTTCTGATTCAAAAATGTCAAATGCCCCACAAATACCCAGGCAGGATGGGCAGTTACATGCGGTGGATCGTACGGAGCCCAGTAAAGTAAGTGCCATCCAATCTCGCTCCACTTTTTTATTCATCGGCCGACTTTTTTTGTGTAGCCGAGTAATTTTATTTGTGGCCGACTTTTTTTGTGAGATCGTAGGCACGGAACAGGAATTTTTTTCTCTTTGAATTCCTTTTCTTATTCCGATTTTTCAACTCCTTTGAGAATAGCAATACTAATTAGAGGAACAAAAGAAACCGTGCAAAGGGCTCTGGTAGTTGTAGTAAAATGACGTCCGATTGACATCCCAACTCCAGGTCCTCACCATGCAAGACTCACGCTGACTTCTCACTAGCCAAAACGGATGTTTTCCCTAACTTCGACGCCACTTAAATCGTCGAAGTTTAGTTTTATTCACTTTTAATTTTTCGAATTCTTAGTCAGGGCGCTATACAGAATCGATGTAAAAAAAAACTTTTGGGGGGTTATATGCACTTCAAGGAAACATACAAGCGACTAATTATTAGCTAAATGGCTAATTTAGATTACAAAAGTGATGTGAGATAATCGAGATTTGGGTGCAACCAGGAGGACGGTAGGTAGAAAGCTTTGATAACTACATGTTGAGAAGGCTAGAGTTACAGGCTTTGAGACTAGATGGGAAAGTGTTCAATTCCGAAGTATGGCATAGTACTTTTAATTAACGTTAACGTTTTCAAACGTCAGTTAATTGCTACGCTTTGAACAATTTCAATAGATAACAGATGTCTTTAAATAAGTGTAGAGAGTTGTTGGAGGTGTCAAAATTGCTGGAAGCTAATTCCCAAAACGGTGCTGCTCAAAACCAAGCACCCACAGTGGGGCGCCAGCAGAATGCAGGTCCTAGTGGTGCAAGGACAACTCCACCACTAACTGTGGGCATCTTGCCCATTGCAGGACCAAGTGGCCATGGTGTAAGGACAACCACGCAGACAATGGGCATCCTGCCCATTGCAGGACCAAGTGGCCATGGTGTAAGGACAACTCCACCAACTGTGGGCATCCTGCCCATTGCAGGACCAAGTGGCCATAGTGTAAGGACAACCCCACAGACAGTGGGCTTCACTGAGCACAAACAACTCTTTGGGTTCGAACCATCCATGTCGGACACAAATAAACCTGGCAAGAGACATAGATCTGGTGCCACCAGATCGACCAGATCGAATAAAAAAATCAAACAGCCTCCAACCTGGACGCGAACATTTGTGTGCCTTGCCTATACGAGAAAAGACAGAATGCCATCCTCTGAAGAATACTACACACTGAAGAAGGCATGCCTTGGTGAAATAAGATGACCTTTTTCAAAGATGGCAGCTGCCGTGACTTGGATAAAATACTAAGAGAACACTTCCGAAACTGCAGGGTGCTGGGAGCTCCTTTGTGGAAAGGGAAGCCGGCGTCAGCTGTTTGAACTTGACCCGCCCTACAGTATTGAGAGAATAAAAGACTTCGTTGGACAAGAGAAAGTCTTTGTAAGACCGCTCCAGAAAGATCTAAATGTCTCAGCGGAGGTGACCGATGAGTATGAAGAGGTAAAGTTTTGGATATGCATATTTAATAAATGTTTAGGCGTTCTAATTAGGGGCATGAATATGATCGTTAGCAACTTTAATGGCAAGCCATTAGGTCTAGACGACGGTATAAAACAATTCGTTTTTCATGTTGGCTAGACCTAGTATCAAGTATTTTCTATGCGTAGCCTCCCACTCAGTAGTCTTTAGAATGTGTTCAGACGGGGGAAAACAATGGTTTTCACTTATTATCCTGGGTTAACAAATGACTGCAGTGTGAATAACAGAATAACTGCACGTGAAAATGCACGCGATCGTTTGTATATCATTCCGTTTTTCGTTCGGACTGAACGAAACTATGCTGATAACTTTTTACCAATATTTCTGTTAAAAGCAATTTAAAATCGATTAAAGGAAAAAATAAACACCTCGTCAAAACACCAAGCTGTCCAGTCCAGTCAAGAGGAAGAAGAAGACGACTCGGCAGACCGACACCACTCCAGAAACAGACTCTGAGTGCTCTGACGAAGAGGAAGTCAGTTGGCAGATTTGTGATGACAGCATGCAGGTATCAGGAACTGAAGCACCTTTAAAATGAGAAGAATAAGAACAAGAACAGACGGAGAGCGAAGAGGACAATGGCGCATCTGACACTCGTTCGGAGAATGGAGCTCATGACACAGCCAGCTTGTTGAGATTTTCTGCTTGAAACCCAAACGTGACGGAGAATTGTTTGAGGGCCAGTGGAATGAAGAGTAGGGAATCTTTGATGACGATCTTGTAGTCTGGGATGGTCACCACCATAGCCTTGCCGCCTCGGAAGAGCACTTTGGGTTTGATGGCGTTCTTAAACAGGTATTCCAGGATAGGGTAGGAATCGTACCCCATGGCGTTGTGGGCCATACATACGTAGTTTTCATGGTCCCCCGAAAAGTGCCAATCGCAGAATTGAGGGAGGGCCGTGGGGCCTTTGAATTCTACTTTCCGGGGTCCACATTGAGGGCAGGTGGGCCAGTCTGACGTCACGCAGAGTTCACACACTTTGGAGACCCCGGCAAAGTTAACCACATGCTGAGCCTCCAGGGGCATGGCTTCAAAGTCGAAGAAGAGGTACCGGAACTTGTCCTCTCTCCCCTCTTCTTCTTCTGCGATTGCGTACTCCAAGCCCTCATCCTCCTCATCTTCTTCTTCTGTTTCAAGTCTTGAGGACTTCTGGTTGGCCGGTTGCATGTAACACAAGTGTTCCGGGGGGACGATGGAATTGCAGCTACGACACCTGTATTCTACACACACGTGGACCACTGGTTGTTTTCGCCCCCGATTCAGATGGTCCACGGTCACGCCACACTGCACACAACGAGTGTACCGCTCGCAATAGCTCCATTCCCTCCCGTAGAGATTCCCCCGTCCCTCCCGGTGAGGTTGGCAGCGGAGGTGGTTCTCGTAACAGCCCTCACTCAGGCACCACCCGTTTTTCTCCTGGGGGGGAGGGGAGAACAATTCTTGATACCACAGCAACCACACATCGTATCGCATAGGTGTTGACTAGGGTCCTCGTAGGTCTTTTGACAGAGGGGACAAAAGTACTTGGCGTTCAACAATGCCCTCATGTTGGTGATCACATCGTAGTGGTGGTCCGATGTTTGGTACAGGTAGAGACGGTACTGTACCTCGGGGAGGTGGCCTGAATAGATGATACTATTCATGTGTACCCGGGAGACCAGATTTACTTCCACGCCTTGGTCTGCCAAATACTCCTGGAATTTCTTGAGCTCAGGCAGCCCACACGGTTGAATAGGGACCCCGCCTGGCGGTGGAGTTAGAGGCTAGATTCCGTTGCACGGGTCTCCCCTGTCTCATGGCGTTGTACTGAGGATTCTGCTGCACCTTAGCCAACGCCGTGACCAACCCTCTGGCCATGCACAGTTCGTCTTCGTTTTTGATCCTCAAAATGCTTCTTTTAATTTTTTTCTAAATCGGTGGTACAGCAGCGGGCCGGACGACCCGATCCCCCGCCCGGTATTTCCACGTGAAAGACATGGACATGGAAGTTGCCCTGCATTATAAATTCTTGGTTGGATTGGGTGAGTTCCCCAATTCTAGCCATGACCAGGGAGGGGGTTAGGGTGGACCTCATCAGGTAAGGAAAGGCAAGCGGGTAGTCCAAGTGGGGGGCATCTAAAGTAATTCTCACTCTGTCTTGAGGGTTCGCAGACCTGAGGGTAGTGTCCAGGACCCTCTCTATAGCGGTAGTCACGTCTTGAAGAGCCTGTAAATAAATAAATAAATAAATTTAAATAAATAAATAAATAAATTTAAAATTTATGAATTAAGGTAGGGGAGAGAAAGAAAAACAACAACAACAAAATTTGGCTTCCACGAACCCACCCAGTTCCTTTGCAATTCTGAACAGGGATGTTAATCCCACGCGCCACCGCGTGCGGTCGTGACGTCACATCAAACTTACCTCAGCTAGAGTCGCGCGAGATTTCGTCTTGATTTTCAATTCGTAATCTTTGCACGTTGTCTTGAATTTTTTGCAGGCTCTTGTTCTTGTTTGGACCAGATCGAATTTTTCTTCCTCCTCTTCGTCTTCTTCTACTTCTGTGGCGTTTATTTTCTTCTTCTTTCCGCCCCCTTGTTGTTCTACTACGCGTTTCCGTTTTGTTTGGGGTACGGGGGAGGGAAACATCTCGTTCAACCAGGCGTTGGTATCCCAAGTGTCGTCGTCGTCGTCGTCTCCCATGTCCTCGGGAAAAATTTCGGCAAGGTCTTGGTTACTAATTTCTGGTAGCACGGTAGGGAGGGTCAACGCAGCGACTAGATTCTCCACCCCTTCCTCGGTTATTTCGTCCCACTCTAGCGACTCCCCCTCGGGAATAGTAAACGTATCTTGAGACAAAGAGTAGTCCGCCCCCGGGGGGAAATTCGTGTCTTCAAGGAACGCGTACAAGTCGTCCTCGTTGTACCAAGAAGTGTCTTCTTCGTAAGTTATCGCCTCGTTTTCTTCTACAGAAATTAACCCCCTCACCCCTAGCCCCACGCTTATTCTTCCGAATTTTTGTGGGGCCTCCCCCGGGAGACCCCCTCTATAGTCCTCTTCAAACCTCCACCTCTTTCGCGCCAAGGAAACTATCGAAAAAGCCTTCCCGAAACCGATCCTCCGAAACTAAATAAACACAGATGGCCCAGAGCAAGGTCAAGTAGAACGGTGAGCGGTATTAGTATTTTCGCACATTGACCGCGTATAAGCCGTCGCATCATGATTGGTGGGTTATGTTCGATCCGATTTTGCTCAAAACAGGAATCTTTCGACTGGCTTCCCGATGGTCACGCGGGCTTTCAGGCGTCCAAGGACACCTTTCCCGGGTCGAGCGAAGGGGGAAAAAAATTAAGTAGGCCACGTGAAGAAGACCTCCAGAAAATTTTAGAAAATTTTCCCGAGGTTTTGGGATAGAATTTGAGCTTCTTGGCCGCTCCAAAAAAAACTTGAGCTTAAACCGGATTGAAATCCACCACTCCTGGCGCACGTTCTGTAAAACGAACCAATCCCAGGCCGAGAAAGTGCACCAATCAGAGCCCAGGATTTGTTCCATAAATACTGAAGGTTGAATGAACTTCGGCGCCTTTGAACCAAACACTCAGCCAGGTAAGATGACACGAAATTCTCTCTTGAAATTCAACACGCTTTTGTACTAATCTTTTATTCTTTGGTTTCCTTGTTATTTCTACAACCAACAGAAGCGCCACCACCACAACAACAACAACAATGGCTGTTCGTGGGCCCAACAGAGTGAGAGAGGTGCTGACCCTGCTGAATTTTTTTTTGTGTCTTTGAACACAGCCGCTAATTTTTCTTTTGTTTTTCTAGAACATACGAGGAGCCGAAGAAATGAATCTAGCACAAGTAAGTTGTTCTCCCGTCCCCCTAAAAGATAGTGTAGCGTTCGGTTACTGCTTAACAGACCGTTCATTTTTATTGGCAAATTTTTCCCCACTTCGCGAAGTTCAATTTGGTTATTTTTTTATAGGATTTTCTCGAGGTCCTCTCCTCTACGGAAACAATTTCTCTAAAACAGTATTCATTCCGTTCTTTTAATTTAAAAAAAATAATTTGTTTTCCAAACAGACTTTTACTGCCTCTCCATCGCCATTAACGGCAAACCATTTCCATAGCGATGCCATCTATCTGAGGTAGTTCAACCTACCTGCCGAAATACTGACCAAAATCGGAGCCTATATCTGTGGCCAGCAGAGGGCTGACCGCCGCAAGGCAAAGCACACTAAATTATTTTTCCCAACATTATTCTTAATCACGCACTTATCGACGTGGGATTTTAGAGGTACTTATTGCTGGAACGATTCGTGGCAAGAAATTCCACACCATCGGCATTTTTGGCTACTTCCCCCTGTGCGATGCGATTCATTGAGCCTCTTTCGGAATTTAAATTTCGATGGTGTCGAACACGCCATTCACATATGACCACTTGCAGCTGTAATTTCGGGATAGTCTATAAACGGTGTCCCCACCACCCCATTTATTCTGCTGTGGGGGATGAGGGGTGGGGACGCTTTCCATGGCGTAAAGTTTATTTCCATGTTGAATGTTGAGACATTTTCTTTTTCTTTTTTAGTGTCTGAACTGCGGGGATTTGCCAGAAAACCAATTGCCTCCTCTCCCATGTTGTGGTCGAACCATGTGCCCGGCCTGTTTCATTAGAATGTTATCCAGGATCTTGAAAAGAGATGGCATACCCCGCTGCTTATTCTGTACTGCCCGTGTTCGTCATTATTTTTACGCCCGGTCAGGGACTATTATAATCTTTCGGCATGGCCAAACATTTGGTTTGGTTAATTTGCCAATAACACAAAAGTTCTCTCAACATTATGGCATGGCTTTTTAAATTTTATGCCATTGGAATTTTTTATATCAATTGTTCGCTTTTAATACATAATTGGGCGATAGCCTGTGTGAATTTATATCTTACAACAAATTGGACAATGGCCTATGAAATTTTTATCTTTCAAAAAATAGGGCAATAGGCCTTTTTCCACATGAATGTATTAATGTCTCTCTCACACTCTAAAAATTTCTTTTTTTAAACAAGAAAATGGTTCCTTAAATTAAGAAACAGCATACTTATTTTCAGCTCACAAAATTGTTTTGAATATTATTTTCAGCCTTAGAATATTGTTTTAAGCAATTGCTTGTTTCAAAATTACTTAAATTACAATTCATCTTAAAGTGCCCCTACGATCAAATTTTGACATATCAATGTTTTTGCATATTTATAAAGTAGAGTTCATATATTATTACCAGTTCAAAATTGTTTTTCGATACAACGACAGGAAGTCTTATTTTTTTAGCTCCGAATATTGAATCTACACGTCCGCCATTACTGGAAGCCGTGCCCTTTTTGTTCAGCTTTAAACAAAGGTTTATTCACCGGAAATGATGTCATACACTTAACGCTCGCCTGCAGAACACAACGCCTGGAGGCATATTTCTACTAAAAACGTCTTCACGTACATAAGAAGAAAGTTATATTTATCTTTGCGAGGTTGGCTACTTTTTTATGCACGCTATTTTGCGCCACGAGGTTGTCGTGTTAAGTGTATGACATCACTTCCGGTGAATAAACCTTTGTTTAAAGCTGAACAAAGGGCACGGCTTCCAGCAATGGCGGACAGGATTTTACCGGTAAACTCTCCTAAAATTTGTGGTTTAAGATGCCCATTTGGGAATATTTTTTACTATTTCGGATATTTCTAATACTGATTGACCTATAGACACTGAAAAAGTGGCAAATCGAAATGGTAAATTTTCGTCGTAGTGGCACTTTAAGAGTTCATTCCCTTGATTCACTATCCACTTAGAGAGTTGATTCTTAAAAACCTTTGCTTTTAAGAAAATCATTCTAGTTTTAAGGATGTAGTTGGGCTTTCGAGTATACACTACAGTTAAGTACACTTAGTTATTAATATTGATGACTATATAAGTTTATTAATTTTATTTAAAGTGTATTCATATGACATGTATAATAATTATTATTGAAAAACCAAGGCCTTAATTATTAATTAATACATCATTAAAATGCAATGCAAATCATTTATGAATTAATGCAAGATAAAATTCAAGTGAAGTTTATTTATCTAAGCAATATTTTGTCAAATTATAAACATAGAGTATACATATAGATATGAATATAAGCCCATGTAATTATAATTTTCAACCGATTTCAGTGTTATTTCAAGTTTTTTAGACAATCATTTGACCTACTAATTCAATATAATTATGCATTCCACACAAATTTTTACCACTTCTGGTCGGCAATTAACACATGTTGGCGAAGTCTGTTGAGTACTCGAATGTGAAAAAGCACCTAAATTATTCGATTCAGTACCTCAAAGCTCAATAAACCAGTGAGCCTGGTTACAAATTTAAAACATGTTGAATGATTGTGCCAATTAATGACTGGATGATCATGAATGATCAATATTGCTCTATACATTGTATGCACTCAACACTGAAATCGGTTGTAAAAGTAAACAATGAATATAATTTTGGTAACCTTTAGATCAATATGAAATGATCCATGTAAAACCTAAGAATATAGAGGTTATGATATATATATTATATCAGCCCTCTTGACAAAACTTTTTGGAATTGGTGTTTTTGATAAAATTCCCATCGATTTACGCATCAGCTCATGCATGCGCCCTCAGGTTGTCTCATCCAATAAAATCTAGAAATCCAAATGATACCAAATAAACAGTCATGCAGTTATCCTTCATGTACCTTGGGTATGTTGTGTAAATGCTGTTTCAATGGTGCACTTAGTACATACTTCTTACATTATTTATAACGATTTAATACCTCAACATGCATTAGCTGAGGAATGTTTAAATTTACACTCGTAATACAACTCGATTGATTTACTAATATTTGATTGAATTGAAGCTACTGATGAATATGCATGTATATGCTGTATATGCTGTATATGCTACATATGATGTAAGAAAATTAAATTTAGAGCCACGAAAAAGGATTTTCTTTAAGAACTATATATAACTTCTCTCTACACTTGTGAGAGTGGCATAGGAATGGCATCTCAAGCTTATCCTGCTGCACCACTTCAAACCCTTGAGGAAGATCAGGTTCCTTGATTTGAAAAGCATTAAGGTCCTCAGCATAATTTAAAGTAATTACCACATGAAGAGCAAAGAATATGACATGATTAGGAACATACCAAATCCTTTTTATGCAACCAAACTCTGGCAGCCCATTATGACAGCCAAAAGTAATGAAAGAATGTTTGTCTGGCTTATAGAGAACTCCATTGATTTGAAAAGAATCCAATTGAAAAATTTCTGACCTGTGAAGATTCACTTCATGGAATCTCTCAATAAATGTTTTTGCATTATCTTTCTCATTTCCATCAAGTTCCTTAGTTCTTCCAAATGTCATTTCTTCTCGAAATAGGGGGCCTTGATCTGCTTCAGTTAACTTAATATAGTCCGCAAGCATAGAAATAATATATCTCTTTGACAGTGACAATGGAAGGTTTTTAAAATTTTTAATTATCTTGGATTGATCTTTGAAAAAAGCGTGCTTACCCTCAAAACGCATACACCATGAGCGAACAAGGGGACCAAATTTAATTGTAAGAGAAGGCAAATGAACAAGATAATGTTGTTTGGGTGTAATGTTAGCAATGTCTCCATAAATGGACTTGAACAGATTTAGATGATCATGAATAGCATGCTGTATATATGCAATTGTAGTTAAGGAAACCTTATGGGCCAAACAAATAGAGAGTAACTCAATAATAGAAATTAAGCACTTCCATCTGTCAGTGTTCATGTCAACATCTAATTCTGCCAAAATAAAAGGCAGCACACTAGACAAAATCCACATCTGAGAAGCATTGAATGTTGGAGTTCAAAATTTTCAATCCAAAAGCATTATTTTCATTGATGTAGTAGTTTAAGAGGAGTTTTATTTCATAGGCTAAAATTCCTTCTAAAAAGACATGCATAACATCTTGAATGAGTTGTTAACAGGGGTCAAAATAAGGTGCATCTAATAGCTTAGTTCTTGTATTGATACCATAGTGTTTAGAGTAAAATGTTTTCAGATTAACAGAAGCAGCACCTTCGAGTTTTGACAGATATTCCTTGTGATCCTCGATGTTGCGTAACTGGAAGTCATTCTCGGTGAAATAGCTCTGCATGTCTTCAAAATTGGCCATACAGTGGCGACACTTTCTCCTTGCTCCACCAACACCCTCTTTGAAACCACCTGCCTTATTGCTTGCTGGTGTATCAGCCAGAAATGCAAGGATACCTCCCCTAAGACATATGGGACCAGTGGGCAAGGAGAAAGTGTAACCTCTGTCTGAGCCAAGTATTTTCATTTCCTCTACTAATGGTTCAATAACCATATTGAAACCATATTTTGGATTTGACAGGTGTTCAGTTTTACATACTCCAAAAAGATGAATTGATTTTAGTTTTGACCTATACAGGGGTGATAAATTTGCAAGCTGGTAATAAAAGAAACTCAACTTATGGCATTTGTTGGTCATTGGATTAACTAAATTAACATCATCATAATACAATAATAAAAGGAGAGCTCTGTCATCATTGGAAAATAACTTGTGTTCTTGGAAGAATGTCCCATTGCAGAAGTCCTCAAGTATGTTTGGATCAACACTCTTTTGTGATCCTGCCATCACCATTTCCAAAATTTTGGTACAGCCAAGTTGATATTGAATTGTTCTTAGGACTGAAATATGATAAAATGCATCCTCCACCTCTACAATCTTCCTTTTATTGCCACGTTTAACAGGAATCCAACGTTTTCCCAAGACATGTTTTGCAGGTTCCTTAAAGAAGATATGATATATAATTTTATGTGAGTTCGACTTACTAAAGAACAATAAAGATAACAAACTTTTAGCTTGGTTGCTTAATGGGGATTAATAATATAATGAACCAGGAAACCCAATGTATTGCTCCAGGCATTGGAAAAGTATAGAGTATACTGGGAGATCAAACATTAAATGTTTGATCTCCAATGCAAAGTATTGTTTCACTTTTCAAAATAAGAGTTTGTTTCATTGTAGCAGGGGCTTCATTATTTTTTTAAGTAGCAGGTACTAAAACCCAAGTGGTTATAAATATGTATGCACTGATTTTCTCTTTGAGCTTTGAAGGCAGGTATTCTCTAGAGTATACATCTAATGAAACCCCTGGTTATAGTTTCAGTATAAAAAATTAAAATGAATTTTAGCAAAACTGTTTGAAAAGAGGAAAAATGGATCCCATGCATATATACATACAATAGTGTCCATGCCAACTGGAGTATGATTGTGGCTGAATGGTTCAGTTAATGGAGTCTGCAAAATTTCCATTTCTTCTGCTGCTTCATCAAAAACAGTTTCAATATCCTCGTTTTGTGTATCTGTGCTGCAAAGCAACTCTTTCACCTTTCGTTTCAGTCATTTTAATGTTTGTTGCATGAAATTACTTGTTGCTATAGCAATATTCTGCACGGCTTTTCCTGTCAGCCGGTTTTCGCCTCTGATTTTGCAGAGAAACGTTTTTGCAACAATATCTAGATGCTCATCGTAGTTGTTTTCACTTGAATCACTTGATCCATCATTACCCCCTTCATTGCAGTCATGCACTTGAGGACGTAACTCTGCATAAGTACCAGTAATTATAAAGCTTGTTTGTCCTTGGTTTGGGTTAAGTTCAGCCATATCACTTTTCTCTGTCTCACACCTCTTTTCTTGTGGTTGTAGTTCACATGTTCCTTTTTTGTAAATATCAAGAAAAAGTGGATTCCAATATCATTCTCATCTTTACAACATATAACCAAGGGAAATATCAAGGACGCTGCTTAAATTACATTTAAATACCTTTTGGTAATTGTCAGGTTTCTATATAATTATTTCTGTAAAATAAAACTAATACAATGTATATATGACACGCTACCAGGCAATTATCATATTTAAAGATTAAAGATGACGCCCATGCCACTCCCCTGTCCTTTCCCGCCCCGCCCCTTCTTACCTTAAAAAAAGGCGCATTCACCACATACAGGTACTCTTAAAATTATATCCATCCTTTGGGTCAGTTCAATGTACTATTTATTTTTGTCTATTAAGACAAAAGGCATTACATATAAATATATATACACACACCTTGAAATAAGACTGGCTCCCCTCCTGTATCGTTCTGACTGCTGCAGTGCAGATACTGGTGATGCGCTAACCTCGCATGTTTCGTAAAATAATTCACTTTCTTGTATTCGTTTGTGCATCCACCGATTTCACAACGAATGGTAAACTCTCGGTCATCCTGAGAATGGTTAGAGCTATAGTGAGTCAGCAAAGAAACAAGCCACAGTGCCGAAAAGGTGGAACACAGAAGGCATTTCCAAGCCATTTTCCGCGGCAGGACCTGCCGAGCACACAGTCAGCCACGTGAGATTATTTATGTATGACGTTTGGCCTCATTAATTCAACGAATCAAAAATCGGTATAGCAAGCATGTGACTAATTATCGCGGCAGTTGCTAGCTCGAGGTCGAAACGAGTGTTAGGAAAATGAACACCTTGGTGAAAGAAGTTGTAAGAATTCCGGAAAAATCAGAAGATCTCGAAGAGTGGTTAAAGAAGAGAGGTCTACCATCAGATGTATGTAGCGGGTTATTGGGTAAGTATATCAGTAACATCAATGTTTAAGCCATCGATCAGCTTATTGCGCGCCAGAAATGGAAAGCAATTGCAAGATCTAGAGTTTATACGGACTCGCTCATTGCATGACTAGGATCAATAATCAAAGTTCAAAGTTTGTTAGATACAAAGACAAAGTTTCTTAATCATTTCCTGTTTGAAAAACGTATATCCTAGTAGTAATAATTGTTCTTCGTTTTTCCTTTTTTTTTCAATTCGTTGCGATTGGCGGCGGTCTTGTCACGTGATCATACATTTTGTTAAATTTCGCGCCATTTTCATTTTTTATTAGCCGCGTTGTCGATATTGATGTTGTGAGCTTCCAACCTCTGAATCTGATCCAGAGTAGGGCCTAATATGTTGAACTTTGGTTTCTGCATGGTAACCAGTGATGTATATTTTTTACATGTAGGTGAATATTGGGTGTGTTAATTCATGCACATGGGACCACATGGCCAGTCATTTTTTTTCATAGTTTAAAACCTGGAGATGACATATCACCATTTAATATAATTCCAAGGGAAAAGTTCCAACTTGACAAATTAAAGGCTGATGCAATTACCTTTTAATTTTGAAAATAAATTCCTTAATTGTTGTCCTAAATTTTGGGTCAACTTAACACATTCTGATCTCCATACATATAATATATTTAGATCAAAAAGTGGATGGCAAACTACTGATGAAGTTAACAAGGGATGACTTGAAAGACATACTCCCTCAAAGCTTTGCCTTGAGAAAGCAGTTATGGGATTTTGTAGAGGATTTAGTAAGTCAATATTTGAAAATACATGTATGTATATTATCAAGAAAGTATTTATTATTAAGACTTTTATATGTCTAAAGTATTTTGATTGCCAATCAGTTGTCAAAGATGTGCATTAAATGTACCTTTTGTAGATCATGTTTTACAACTATAGCAACATATATAACTTGCTGCCAACCAAAAAAGCTAAATGAAATAATCAGACTAATGTAGCAACTACAAAATAATGGAGCATTTTATTTTATCAAATTAAAGAGAAAATCCCTGCTCTCTCTCTCTCTTGATGTGTCTGTCTATATCTGTATTTTCTGCTTGAACCTAACCATAACAGCCCCCTCCCAAAAAAATATCTTTACTTTTGTCCAGTATATGTAGAAGTCTGAGATTCTCGATTGTCCAGGAGATTTTGGCCTCTAACTGGGATGAGATCCAAAATCTTGAGACTTGGATTATCTGGGAGTTGGCATCATTGCATCACGGCATGACAGTAGTTATTGTGTTTGCACCCAGGAAGAATGTATTAAAGGTTATTTGTTAAAGAAAATGCTCTTTATCTTCTCCTGCAGCGACAGCAAGATGTTCTTTTCACTGATGATGAAATTCCAGAGGTGAATTAGAAGATATTCAATATATAATTTATTATTGAATTTTGTAGTTGAAACTTAATTATAAATAATGTGATATATTGATGAAAAAGAAATGACTGAGACATTTTACACATTACTAGAAAAATCTTAGTCAACAACATTTATTTCACTCTAGATGTAGGAGTTGTAATACAATATTTAATAATACGAATTTAACAATAGAAAAATTAGAGAGACTGAGCTGGACCTGAAAAAAACTGACAAGCTATCTTAAGCCAGGAACACTCTAAATAGGCGGAACACTGGAACACAGTCCAATTGCATCTATGTTAGCAAATAAATAATAATATAAGGTTAGTACAATAATGGTGTTTTTTCCCCTTTAAATATATTTAAGGAAGTACAGCTCTCATCACCATATCCTGAACGGACAGTTTCACCTTCACCTTCAAGCCAGATGTCATCTGTATCAACTGCAAGTACTAGTGTAGATCACATTTTTATGCCAAAACAAAAGTCAGAGACAATACTTATATATATTTACAAATTTCCACATAATTATTTTTTAATGTGAAACAGGTAAAACGCAAAGTGTACTCACCTTCACCAAATTCTGACGATGGTGTTGAACTTTTGGTAAGTTCCTTCAACAAAATGTGTCATAATACGTCTTTAACAAGTTTTTATCTACCTCATTACATTGCAATAAAGACAGGGTGAAAACAGTGAAAGTGCCTACAAATGTATAAGCCCGGTAGCCAGAAATAATTTATTTCGGTGCAGTAAAGTGTTTTACATATTATTCAATCCGTTATAGGCGATTTATGGTCATACTATTTCTATAAAAATCATTATGTCATTTAAGGGATGTTATGCTAATGAGTTGTTAATGAATTGATCAGTAACTTATAACAATGAATTTCTTCACTTACATTGTATATTACAGTTGTTTTTCAGGTGTCAGACATTTGATACTTTTACATGTACAATCTTAGAGAATTATCTTTTAATAAGTGGAAAAAACATGAAAACAGAGTGAAAGGAACTTCAATTAATTAGGTTATCCCTTAAATGACATTGAAATGTGATTCCTTTATAAATGAAATTGGCAGACTAATTCTTATTTTTTCTATACAGGTATGTTGGTAATTTTGTTTTCCAGTTTGACTTTTAAATCAAAGATAACTGGCTAGGGCTTATATATATATATAGACATTAACTGCTAGCTGTAGTGTATTTCAAACTTTAATACATCTTGTACTTTTTCAAAAAGTTCCAAATGCCAGGGGTTGCTTTAATTCATTGTGTAACATATAATTGATAAAATAAATTGATCAGTGATAACATGATTGTTGGTATACACCTGTGTGTTCTTTTCTGACCATGTAAGTATTTTATCAGGAATTTAAATTTTATTTTGTGAGTACATGTATTTACAATATTGTTTTTATTTTTTCTTTAATATATGTTAAAGGAAAATCTGACAAAGCATGCAAGGTATGCTGGGTCCTCTCCAAATAGTGCATCGCAATCATCAAATTCCAACAAAAGTCCTTCACTGGTAAGTTTAATTTAGGCAGATATTGTGAATACCCAGGCCATATTGCTTCAATATAATATTTTTTCCATTGTGTCGTATAATATTTGTGACTGATACTCGTGCACTGATACATTATTAATATTTTATAAGTTTCAATCAAAAATTTGTTATTTTCAGTGTTGTTAATTCCTTTTTTTTAGCTTACAGGCCTGCATGGAAAATCCAGCAGTTCCACTCATTCAAGAGGTTCTTCCAGAGTGAGCAGTGCCAGCTGTGAAACAATAAATCAAAATGCTAATTCAGATGTTGACACTGAACCAGTGGTGGATGTAGAAGAGGAATTCAAATTTCCAATTTCAGCAGAAATGAAAAGATTTGATGGCAGTGGCATATATCCTAATGAAAACTGCCTGAGACGCTTCATAAGAGATGCTGCAGCATGCCTACAGGGCCTTGTTGGTGAGAACATAACCAATGCTGATTTGATACAAGCAGCTGCAAAGATCTGCAACAATATTCCCATTCTGAAAGACCCCAAACCATTGCCATTCCCATTGGACCGCAAATTCCCACACTGGGTAGGTACAATTCAGGGTTAGGTTGTCATATTCAGTTTCAAGTGGGCTAAATTAAATCCTTACTTTTACAAGTTTTCATGTCGAAGCACTGTCATATAAAACAAGCTAAAAGACTGTTATAAATTTGGCATTTTAATCAAGGTTGTATTTTAGAATTTGTCTCAAATATTTTAAAAAATGGTATAAAAGAAACTTAGTGGCAGTTGTTTCTTTTATGTTTATGTTGGATATTATAGATACTAGAAATAAGCAATGTTTGATTCCAGAATTCAAAATATCCATCCCCCCTCATCCCCCCACACAAGTGGTTGGAAATTTCAAGGGGGTGGGAGGGGTTGGGTTCAGAGGGCCACAAATTATAGGAAATGAGGGGGAAAGGAAATTCCAGATCCTTATGTACATGATTGGTCACTTTAGAAACGAAAAAAAGACTGGGTCGAGTCTGTAAAGTCAATTTAATTATAATTTAATTAAGAAATGAACTACATCACAAGAAAGAGCACATTGAAATGTGTAAGTTTACCAAATTTGGTGATGTTTCATTGGATATTTAATTACCATATGGTGGGCTTTCAAAAATCACAAAAATATATATATGTAAGAGATTGGAGGGATGCTTGTCCCATACAAATCTCTTATTTTTACGATATTTGAAAGCTCACCACATGGTAAATCTCCAATGAAATATATAACCAAACTTGGTAAATTTACTAATTGTGGTGTGCTAGCTTTTTCTTGCGATGGACTAGTTCATTTCTTAATTAGATTATAATTAAATTGACTTTACAAACTTGATCCAGTCCTTTTCTCTTTTCTTAAGTGGCCAATAATTTATTGAACAATATCTATCATCTTGGGTTAGACACACTGTTTTAATTCTACCACATTTTTAATATTATGCAGGGAACTGTACTCTTCATGTTAAAGAGACGACTCCAAAATGTCAAAGGTTACCAGAAGCGTAAAACAGTAAACAATGAAAAGATTGCAGCCACAAGGGGACAGTATTCAGACCAACTCAGTGAGAAGGACATTGAAGAATTGAATGTTCAACTGCTTAGAGAGGTAAAAAGAAAAGCAACAAATTTTGATGCCATTAAAGAACTGCAAGAAGCAACATTTGACAGTAGGGTGAAGTCAATTCTGGCCATTCAAAGTAATGAAGGAGCCCTGGAACAAGTGATATCAACATTTTCTTTATTTAAGGAACATGAATGTGTGGTTAGTATGGAATCTGTAATCAAATAAAGAGATATTAATTTTTACAAAGCCGCATATTGGGTGCCAAAAACTACATGTTACAGCGAGATCTTCGGCTGCTTGTGTTGCCCCTGCCGTACATGAGATTTTCCTTTTCCCTCGAATATTTCTTTTAAAGTCTGAAGAGTGTGCAAAATAGAAATTCACACTCTAATCTATCAGCTTTACTGGTAACACGATGCTTTGTTTACCTGCTGATGTTGTCGCTTTTTCGCTCGTCTCTCGCTGCTCTCTCTATTTTTCGGTTGTGGCAAAGATAGTTGGGACTGCATCGGGCTTCAGCTGTTTTTTTCCCTTGCGTGTTCCAACTTTGCCTACAGACTAAAGCTCTCGTCGAAACAGGATGGTTCGAAGTGCAAAGAACACAAAAATATTTGTCACTTTGGGAGTTAGGTTCATCCAATGGCACTCAGCCACTGTGTCCTAACTTTTCCTCTCTTTGTCCCTGGTAATGAATGAAATGAAATTTCGGGATTTTTCTTCTTAGATTCACTAGTGCATCCAACTGCTACGCAGTGAGGCATCGCAGGGAAAACAGTAATATTGAGAACTTGGACAAAATTATAGCAGAGTATAGGAATCTGACGGATTGCTTAGCAGCCACCCAGATCTCGACAACTAACTGACGTCATCGGAAATATTGCGCAATACACGGCGTGAACTCTAAAAAAAATCCCACGCGCTTGCATTGCAAAAGAAAAAATTCTATTGCGATTTCAGTGTTCAGGGCAGTCTAAATATTATTTTGAGACCATATGTGTTTTGTACTCGGGTGTCCCTTTAACAAAAGACAAGAATTCAAATCTAAGAATAGGATTCATTACAGCATTTAGAATGTCGTTCCACAGTGACACCATCAACTAGCTGCGTTGCCAGCGTGGTTGGTCCTGATGGTGTAGTGGTAACACAGCGGACTAGTATGTCGAGGCCGTGGGTTCAAATCCCACTCAGAGCACATATTTTCTCTTTCACCTTTATTCTGATTATTTATATATAGAGATGGGTTTCTTCTTTATACTGTTTGTTGTCTTACAGAAAAGTCAATTACACACATATAACTGTCACGTGTCCGTATATACAGAATAAATTAAATTCCCTGTGGTTCGCTGGTGTCGCGAGTTGGTAAGACCCGCAGCCCGGACATATAGAAAACGAAAGATTCGGAAGAAAGAATACTCCAGTTCCAGAATGGTTTGGCAGCAAGTATACAGGAGAGAGGTGCAAATTGGATAAATGCAGTATCAGTTTACAGGAAGGTTGCGTTTTATCTGGATTTGATGAGTAAACACTTGCGTTTAATTCTAGAAGTTTGGTCGTGAAGGGAATTATCATGGAGACCGCAAGGGCAAACATTGTGTTATCTGGTCACGATATTTCAATTCAAGGGGCGATTGGTGAGAGAGTAATAACTCAGTGTTCCTTGAGATCATCCTGATATATGAGCTTGTTCAATTTAAATTAAATTAAAATTTAATTCGGCCGTGTCGCCGTTGGATGTTCGACTCTACAACACAGTACTGAGTTCATAGCGAGTTATTAAGTCGGCTTAATTTACTGACAGCATATATGCACGCTCTAGCTTTATTTTTTCCGTTCTTTAATTTGTAGTTTAAATATGAAGAACAACCACTGAATCATGATCACTCATTCAGTTCAACCGGAGCTGAATACGTGTTGATGCATGCATAGTTCACTTGGCTTCTCGAATACGAATAAATAAACTGTTATGTGTAGTATGAAGAACTTTTTAGTTAGACTGCATATAATCATTGAAAAAAATACATCGGTTGCAATACAGCCACATCTGTTTATTTTAAATAATGCATTGAAGAAAATAGCAGCTGTTTTTAACGGCACTTATTAAGAAAAGATTAAATATTCAAAAATTTATCTGCGAAGCTAACCAACCACTTTAATTCTAGACTAAACAAGAGGCCCTGAGTGGCCTTAACTCGGGCCATCTATAGCACGGTACTGCATGGAGTTCTAGCATAATTTTGTGTCAACATGGTTTGTGCTAGAGTAGCCAGAGAATTGGTTCTCTACTGATGCTCTTGTCTGTCAAATGTCAATGTGCAAATGTCCCACATATTCCGGGGGGGAGGCTAGGTCAGGGTATGCCTGGGGGGGGGGGGGGGGGTTGGAAATGATAGAGCCATAATACACACATAACACACAGTCACATACATACATGCTGTGTATGTACATTTCAGCCACAATTTCCCTCAATTCTGTAGTTTAATATTACTTTCTTTTCAATATTATTGTTCCTTGAGGGTCGTTAGAATTACAAAAAAAACTTGGTACAGTGTATGGGTGTTGTTGATTGAAGTGCAATGGTTATTTGAGTAGTCTTCACGATATTGAGTCACTCAAATTTGATGCATTGTAATTATATCAGGTGCAGTACAACTATGAGAAATCAAGCAATTTAGAACAACAAATTCCACATAATGTTGCTAATAATTCACTGTGAATAGTTAGGTAATGTCATTCTACATGTGAAATAAAGTCATCTATTTGTAATTCTCAATTATTAACAAACGAGTGGAGACGGCTGACATTCAGGCTAAATTAATTCTCAATACAATATTTTCGATTGAGGTCATAAACTACAGACCACCATTTTCTAGTATTAGTGAGCTGCCACTGTGCAACAATTACATTTATTTTGTCAAAAGATGATGGAAATGTTTACGAGTAATAAGGCATAATAAGAAATACAATGATGAGAAGGTAGGTCCTCAAGGTAACCTTAGGGTCATCTTAAGCCAGGACCACCTCAGATGGAAAACACTGAAACAAGATCTAGCTTGCATGGATATATAATGGTACCAAGAAAGGGGAAGGGAAAGGGAAAGGGAAAGAAAGAGTGCTACTTGCATGTAAGTATACTCTCAGTTCTGGACCAAATTTAGTTATGTTATAAACTTGCAATAATGATAAATACACTTCTCTATACATAATATCATTATGTCAGTTCTAAAAAAAAACATTCAATAATAATCAAATACAATAAGTTACAGGCCAGATGTAAATAGACCCGGGAAATAGAACAAAATAAAACCAGTGTCAATAACACGCCACAGATAAATATGCGATTTCCACATCAGAGTCATTTATCATTCGTTTGAAAAAATCTTCATTTCTGATTACTTACTCAGTTTATACTCACTCACTGCATGCTGGATTTTCGTTCCCGAATTTATAAACATTTAAATACATGTGCATGGGGGACGAAACGACTGTAATTCTTTTAAAAGGCCCCTGTCAGTCAGAGAACTGAGAAATCTGGTCATTTCTACTACACTTTCGAGAGGTTAATAACAATCAATAAATAACAACACAACGACAGTCAATTGGTATACGGGTTATTATGTTCAGATTAGCGGCTACTTACATTTAGAAGCTGTAGTCTTTATATATAGTCAGTGTTGATCGCAGAGCGGACTAGCTGTCAGTGTCACGTCTCACGACGACACGAGTGTATCTTAAAGCATGTCGCATAATATGTAATAAATTCCCGTCCAAAGCCCGTGAAACACCTCTCAGCTTTAGAAAAGACAAAAATCTTGGTATTGCACTTGAAGGAACCTTTGGTTTACACACAAAAACAGCTGATATGAAAGGTTTTGCTAAGTCAAAACTCCCACTCGCCGCCATCTTGAAAAACCTGGAAATTTGTCCACTGTTCACGTGACCAGCACAGTGCAATCTGATTGGTACGGTGGTGAAAAGAACTTCCAAAGTAGGCGCAATCTGATTGGTTGACGGCGCCAAATCTCGACACAAATAAAAATAAAGGAAAAACACTTGCGATTTAAGACTCGTGCCGGCCTAAGGCCTGGCCCGAGTAATTACGTGGTTGAGTGTGGTTGATTTAAAAGATTTAAACATTGCAAAACATTCCGGCTTTTTTATCCAGTGTAAGTTAGTTGTTAGATACTGAAGCAAACCTCCCTACGTATTATTTATTATTGAACGTTTTTACTTTGTAATACTAATTGTTGAATGGTATTGCCTGATGTGCATGACTTCATACCAGTTGTGTTGTGATTCCAATTTGTATATATCGAACTTTGTTCAAAACGTTTCTCAAACTTACTGTTCTCTAGCATTCACTATCTGATATTTTTACCCAATATTTTATAATGAAAGCCTAAGGGGGGAAAAGGAAAAAATATGCAGTAAATTGCGCTTGGTTTGAGTTAATATTAGTTTGCGCGTGCACGGTGTTGACCCCGTCATTGCGCTATTTTGAGAAAAGTGCGTACCATTAGCCACAGATTTAGTAGGAACTCAAGACTGAATAAACAGAAGCAAAGCTTATTTGTTCCGCTCATTTGGCAAGTCAATCAGATGTGACAGCAAAGGAGTGCAATTCAATGAACACTACCAATGTTATGAGGTTGTTTCACCATTAAGAAGTCATCTCAACGTTACATATTCTAAAGATTTTATTTGTTATGTGCCACTTAATCAAATTAAACCAACAGGTCTAACAACCACTTCAAAGTTTGTTTGTATGAGATATGAAATTGAATCACCAAATTAACCTTACTACAGTATGTAATATTTTACATTATGCAGAATATGGTGCATTCATGTAGGTCTGCAGGTCAAATTTGAGTTTAGTTCAAGTCAATATGTCAATAATAATAACTATAATAAAAATAATAATACCAAACTTAGCTCAACACAGCAGGGTTTGGTAGTGTTAAATATGTTGCCAAGGTGTTGTAATCACTTTGACCGCAAGTAGAGTGCTTTGAAACAAATATTTCACTATTTTAATTTAGTGTCACTATTTAGGTGACATCACCTACCTTGACGTGTAATGGTCACACAATACGCTTTGGTTCCAGGGCGATTCGCTTCCTCGCCGTTGAAATTATGTGACGTCACCTTAATTTAGTATATTTAGTGACACTAAATTAGTGAGACTATTTTTCCAACCGATGTTAGAAGCACTCTACTTGAAGTGTTACTAAAGTTCATCTGGAAATCTGTCCTGCAACCTGTATGTTGTCCCCTTCCTATTTTCCAAATTATGGCCAACTGCAGATTGAATTTGCTAAGAGGTTCCTCCTGGCCTTGTATGATCAATAGGCAAAGTATACTGGAGCATGCAGATGGAATAGACTTTAACAAATGTTAAATACATGTATGATAGTGTACTAGTTTTATTTGCATATTATATATGTGTGTATGTATAATCATAAACAATGGCAATTATGAAAACAAAGTTGAATTATTTCGTTTCTTTTTTTATTTATTAAACTGACAAATGGTATTCATATACCCTCCACTTCTGTAGTTGCAAGGCTGTCCGGTGTCATAGCCCCTCAAAATATTCAAACGTGGACTGCAATGAACTGTGAGGGTACAATAAATTCCTCAGATTAATTTTTGGTTACAAAGGTCACCATGAAAACACAGCTGAAAGTAACTGGGACAGTGATGTACCATGTGATGTAAAAAAATGGGGGGGGGGGGGGGGCAGGCAGACATGATTTATGCAGGAGATTAGTGAAAACCTGTTAACCCAGATTTATTTTTGTGAGAACATGGGGCCTATGCTACAACATGTGTGGGTAGATATCTATTTTGCTTCCTGAAACTAACTCCCTTTTGTTTGAGGAATATTTTACTTCAAAGAAGGGTTAATTTAACCCAATATACATTTTTGGTGAGTGAGTGAATTTAACTCTCCTAACTAAAACTCCCCTCTTAGAGTATATTTTAATCCTAGGAAGAGTTAATTAGACTCCATACACATCTCAAGTGGATGAAAATCACTATAATTATCAACTGTACTTTTTGAATAAACGTTGGCATCACCCGTCCTTCGATGTCTCTCCAAATTCAGTCCAAATTCAATCAATCTGGAAATGAGTTAATGGTTAGTGCAGTTTTTGTTCGAGGGGGGGGGGGGGGGTTTGTGGGACAGAAACGCACTGTTTAAAATGGATCACGAGCTGTATTTTTCCGAAACACGAGTAGTCAAACCAACTTTAGGCGAAATAAAAAACGCTACTCAACTTTATACAGATTGGCCATTAAATTCAAATAAAATCATTTAAATCAAATAACCTAAAAGAAAATTGAAGAAAATGGGGGGGAAACGGGACCCGCGACATTCTACCCGCACCCGCGACATTTAGTTAAACTAGTTAAATTCCTTTCTAGCAAGACATGAACACCTTATACTGGAGTTTGGTTCCAGCATCTTAGAGAAGGTGGGAACGAAGAATGCAAATTATATCTCCCAGAGAATGCGTCAGCTGGCCAGACTATTTATTGCAAGAGCTCCAGAAATCAAAGCCTTCCTCAACTCTCATTGACTTCATCGACACCATCTATTTTGATGCCATTGTGTCAGCTGTCAAGCAGCTATGTCTTTTTTCACTTAAAAGAGCGGCTGTAGGTGGGGATGCCATCTAGGCCACAGCATTAAACGGTGTCGACAGATAGTGAGGAGCATGGGCCTGTAGCAACCACACTCTGCGCTCACTCGTGAAATGTTTTCGACTCAGCAGCCAGTTTTGAAAGTCCCATTTTTTACTCTGTCAAATTCTATATTATATGGCCACCCATATTAAGCGACCACAGCCGCCTTTTCGTAGCCCGCCTTTGTGTTTCTCTGATAAAAGGAAACTCTGGCTGTTAGAACAGTTTAACGTAAAATTGTTGGCAATATGGTCTAGGTTGAAAATATGTTGGAAAAATGGAAAATATATTTTAGTTTTTGAAATAATTGGGCATTTTTGGTGCGGGGGCCGCTATCTTGTATCTGATGACGTTCCACGGCAGTCCCTATTGCCAAAAAAAACAATAGCTTTTGTCGTGTAACAATAGGGACCACAAAAAAAACGTCATCAGCTCCAAGATGGCGGCACTCGTACTCAAAATGGCTCACTCATGTCCAAAAACTGCAAAATATATTTTCAATGTTTTCAACATATTTTCAACTTAGACCATATTGCCAACAATTTAATGTCAACTTGTTCAAACGGCCAGGTTTTCCTTTAAAATGCAGAGGGCACTCGAGTCTGCCGTTCTCTCTCTCTCTCGATCAATAATAGGGAAGTTTTGTAACATTTTTCTAATCATTCTCTCTTTTATGTTTACATATGAGACTGTAGGTTAAAAACATATTTGCAAGATAACATAACATGCTCACCAATATTCACTGGCACACCTTTTTGGAATCGCATTTTATAACGAATTTTGTTCAGCTATTGTTACTAAAGTGCCTTACACTCATTTCACATGAACACTAGCTTGTAAAATCCAGAAAGCACCGTGTAGAGCTTGTACATACCTGGTAATTGTAACCTGTGTGCAAAATCTCGATTTAAAATTAGCCTATTTTTAATTCAGTTGGTGCCTGTACTTTTATTTTTAACAAACACTCATAAAACGTTGTAGCCTATTAGAATTTTTCCCCAAAACTCATGAATAATTAATAAGCATTTTGTCCAATTAGATGAAGCAAATCAGTTACGTGCATGCTCCTTTATACCTGAT